>OX381706.1:25752510-26083472 GCA_947462335.1 Harmothoe impar | reverse complement strand
ATACATGAGGTGCATTATGTAACAGCTGGTACCCATGTGACTACTGTTATCGGTATTTGTCTAGCCAGTTACCAGATCAAGCAATGGATGCGCCCACAGGGCGACCAGCCTGACCCCTATTGGTGAGAGGTCTGACCATTTCCCTCATACTAAAACCGAACATTGGTATTTTGTTCAGCCACCATCAGCACAGCTGGAGAAGCCACAAGGCACAATAGCAATGTTCATGGTTGAAGAATCTCTAAATGATTAACCAGCTCCATACTTTAACCCTGTAAGTGCCACATGCTGCTTTAATACAGTAAACGTCTTATCCCAATGATGCATGAATGCAGCCCTGGCGAGTGACTCGTCAGTGCTAGATGCAAGCATCATGCCAACCCTCCAGGACTGTATCAACTCGTTAAGTCGGCATCATGCTTGTGTACAACAAAAGGGCAGGACAAATCACTATGCAACCCTTAAAGCTCTCACCACTCACACTTCACCCGTTAGTAGAGTAGAGAAGAACTAGAAAATGGACCTGTACACTGTTGGTGTTAGAATTAAGCAGGGCAAACCACTCTGTGAGCAGTTCCAGAGCATCCCACGGTCCCCTCCCAGGGAAATGAGCAGCTCTGAGCAGCTCTGTCCCTGTGCTGGGGCCGTACCAGGCACCTGGGGCCCGGGGCCGTGCGCACTTTACAACTGCACCACTCGATCCTACAAACCTTGCCAACCCCGCCGCCAGCCAGCCAGCCGGTCCCACTGGACAGGCCAGCCGCCGCTCTACGGCTCTCAAAAACTAGGTACGTCAGTACGCACATACTGACGTATACTGGTTTATGGAGGGGTCATTTATAATTACACGGGCGTAGGGGGGGGGGGGTGAGGGCTTAAGAAATAAAAACAAATGTAATGTCCATGCCCAGACAACAACAACAACAACAACAAGAAATGTTGATGATAAATGACCACTCACTTACACGGCCAGCATAGACAATTACAGGGGCCAGGTTATCAAACACGCTATACCCTAGTTATTATGAGGGCCTTTTTTTGAGGGGGGGGGTGTGAATGTCAAATGAATTATTTGTAATCTGTACTAAATTGAGCAAATCTGTCTAAAAAGATTTGCTTGAAATTTTAAAACTTTACAAACCGATCTATGTACCCATTTCCTTTTTACTGTGTTACCTGAATACCCCCAGCGCACCCCCCCCCCCCCCCCCCCCCCCAACACAAACACCGTCCACATCGTGCTGCCTCCTTGGCATCTCCGTCCACCTATATATATTGAAAGGGCAGGCTGGAAATAGACGACCTGGATCGGGGAGGGTGAGGGGTAGGAGAGTAGGGTAGGAGGAATTGGGGGAGAGGGGGTGGGGGTTGGGGGGTTGGTGAGAGGAGGCTGGGGGTGTCTGTCAAGAATGGCTTTCCAGGTTCTTTGTTTACACAACACTGGGATACAACTGCCCCGCCATGCTGCCGATACTGTCTTAACCTCCGGCTCCGCACCCCATCCCATACCAGCCGCCAGAAATCCCCACCTCGCCACAGGATCAACTCCCCACCACCCAAATAACACCATCCCACCCTCACCAGGGAGTCCGTCTTCAATCCAGCTCACTCCCTACAGCTCAATCCCTGCATTTCACGGTTGGATCAAGAGGAGATTCGCCTCCTAAATCCCCCATTCATGTCGGCGCGAGGCTGTGTGCAACTGGAGAATGTTGTGGCTGAGAGTTTGCTGATGTTACCCGACGCCACGCTGGAGCATTGAGGCGGGTGCCAGGACCGCGTAAAATAATCTTCTTCTTTTTGATCTTCTTTTCTTTGTAATAGGGGGCTTTACCCTCTGTATTATTGCTTCGTTTTGCCCCTCTTTGCAGTGGCGCAATGGACGAACTTTTGAGTGTGGTACTGCATGTGCTGGTAATCGAGTTTATGCAATACAATAGCGCAATCATGTACAAATCACTTTTTATCCCTTATGATTGCAATTATCATAACTTTTATGCTTACCCTTGGCCGGAATTAATTCTTACAGTATTTATCTGAATAAAATAAGTCAATGAGCGAGTCCTAAAGACTTAACTGTGAATGTTAGAAGAAGACCTAAAATAATATTTTTATACAATGTATTATGTTAAAAGAGCTAGGAACGGTTAGGGGAAGTTGGTAGATCCACTGATTTGATAGTTATATGGTATGAACATTCATGGCTATATTTAGTGAAATAAGCCTTATATTATAAGAGACATGATATAGTATTGGTATATGCGATAATGCGCAGTATGGCATAAAAGAACTAGGTGATTATGTTAATTAATGTATGCCCTTATATGCCCTCTCTTATAGGGGAAAGTAATAGAGTACAAAAGTAGAGGTAGCTAGCTGTAGGCTTGATTTAAATAAGCGGAGCTAGATCCAACAGAAATAGTGACACATTGACAGCAATGAATCCTTTTATCTTAAACAAGCCTTACCCAATCAAAGGGACGGGGAACAGTGAGGTCGCCTTTGTCGAGGAAGCAGTATTCCTAACCCGTTAAGCCCACAGAGTGCTTTAATGTATCATGTTCTTTGTCACTATGATGCATGAATGCAGTCCTGGAGAGTAACTCACCAGAGCTGCATTCAAGCACCATATCGACCTATGGATTGATATATTCCGAGGCGACATGATGAGGACAAATGACATGGCAGATTAAAGCACTATGCAGTCATTACAGAGGTAATGGTCTGACGCCACAATATGTCTTATAAGAGAAGGAATGATTCATATGGCTAATATATAATATATAGATCCCGTCGATTCTGCATCATCTATCCTTTACCTGTTTAGTCATTGAGGGCCAATACATTTGAGTAAATATCCACTGGAACATTATGATTATGTTTGGTTCACATAATCTCTAACTCCCAATTCAGGGCTGCGCATGCTTGCCGGGTTATCCGCGCATTTACTAGTGGATGTGGGGTTGTATATGTCTCTGCATACCTCCAGGTCTCGGGAGGAAAGATGGATAGAGGAAGTATGTGAGGGCTGCTGCCTCGCTGATGTATGCCCCAGAGGTGAAATGATCCAGTGCTATATGCACCCTCCTTCAAGTAGTCCCAACCTTAACCTCCCCGCTGGTCAATGTGTCCCACTGCTTGCTTCTGTTTGTCCCTGCTGCCCCCTGCTTCCCACTACTTCACCCTGCTTCCCCCTGATCCCCCCTGCTTCCCCCTACTTCTCCCTGCTCCCCCTGATCCCGCTGCTTCCTCCTGCTTCCCCCTGCTCCCCCCTACTTCTCCCTGCTTCCCCCTGCCTCCCGCTGCTTCCCCCTGCCTCCCCCTGCTCCCCCTGCCTCCCCTTGTCGCCCCTCACCCCTTGCCACCTCCTGCCCCCCTGCCTTCCCTTGCCTCCGCCTGCCTTCTCTGCATTTCCACTTTGAGGTTGAGATTGAGGTTCTTCATTGCACCAGTACTTTGTAGGGAACTGTTTTCAGCACACACGTATGGGATTGACAGTTTTCCTGGGTTCACCATTGAATTACCATGGGAACCCTTTCCTTCAGCTGCATGTATTTAACTATGGGTAATAGCCACATATACACATCATTAGTAGATAAAGTCTAAATGCTTGGTGTGAATTATTCTCAATATAAAGTGTCTCTATATAGTATACAAAGAGCGGTTCGGGAACGGTGCCTCATAATGGGGCGCTGGCACGTACCTGCCAGGCCCCAGAGTCGTCTGCACAACGTCTCGCCCCATCTCGCCACATCCGAGATGAGGGAGAATTCCTGTCTGGAAACTGGCCAGATCCCTACATTGATATTAGGAGGTAGACGCCACGATCTGATGTCTATCGGGATATGGCGTTAGTATATATATGTGTGTGTGTATATATATATATATATATATATATATATATATATATATATATATATATATATATATATATATATATACAGGTGATATGTGGCTCCTACTTCTCTATCCTATTTCTTCCTCTCAGATTTTCCTTTCATTCTTTGCACATATTGCAACATCCTTCGCAGTTTCGGAAACGTGCAGATGTATGAGTATGATTGAGGTTTATATAGCCCATTTGTATTTCCCACAGGTGTGAGTCAGAAAACGGCCTATATCACGATGCCCCAACATATCTATTATGTTTCAGGGTATGTCCATTATAAAAATGATGAATGTAATGTACCTTTCTGGGTGATTCTAGCCAGAGGTTGTTGTTATAAATCACCATTGTCTTGAAGATGCTTTATCCCCAATAGTTCCAAGGCACTACCTAACATTCGTTATGATAATTATCTTTGTCCAATTCGCCACAAGTCAGTGCCATGCGAAATACATAATTACCTTCTTATGACATGATCTACGCTGGGTCTTCATTTTAGGCACTTTTGGTGGTACGGAGGTGCATAAAAGGCTTTTAGGGAGTGCTCATTTTTTAACAACAGGGGGGATGGTGAGATTTCGCGTGGAGCGTGCAAAATTTTTTCACCCCCCCCTTAGAGGGGTAGATTTTTTACCCCCCCCCCTCCGGCAGACCGAAAATCGTGTGTGTTCGCACCCCTATGTATCATAGTAACGCGAGGGCTTTTTCCCTCAAAACAAGTTGAATTTTTTTGCCCCCCCCCCAAGAGGGGTCTAAATTTTTTACCCCCCAGTCAAGGGGTCCAACTTTGTTACCCCCCCCACCCCAAATCCACCACCCCCCCCCCATGTTGTTAAAAAATGAGCACTCCCTATGGTCTGTATTTATGTCTGTGAAAGCTACACCTAGTTCATTTTGGAAGTGGTTGCGTTCCAGGTTGTCATTTTGTAAGCATGTTCTCAGCACTGGTGTTATAGTGCCATGGGATTGTTACGCAGTCTATATGTAACAGTAGCGTTTGACATTCTGTGTGAGCAGCTCGGCAACTACTCAGGAGCAACTCACCCTCAGGGCTGACACATTGTGAGTATCTCCTAAAGGCCCCACTCTGCTCTTCTCTTGTTGAATAATGCAAACAAACTCTCAAATGCCTCGCCCGCAGCCATACAAAGGTTGGAAAATGCAGTTAGCTGGAGTTGGACCCATTTACATCACCTCATGGACCCACGCCAAATTCTCCGCAAATAAATCCTGTGCAAAGGGTCCGCCGATTATCCTTGTACGCGCCAGCGACTTCCATAAGTTCTAATGGTGGCAAAAAGAACATGTTCGGTGGGTATCAACCGGTTTCATGGTCACTGTGACTGTGAGTGAGATCGACCAATGAAAGACATTATTAATGGTAACCCTAGCTCTAAGAGCTGCATAGTCCGTTAATGCAGTATACCCTTAATTGGTCGCCATGGGCGTCAGGGAATGAAGCCCTGGTGAGCAACTCACCAGGGCTATACATATATGCATCATGCCCACCCTTTGAGCGAGCATAATCCCCATAAGGCCACATGACGCTTGAATGCAGCCCTGGCGATTTAAACTCCAGGGCTGCATTCATGCACCATAACGACAAAGGGTATCGCCCATTACGCAATATGCGGCCCATAAAGGGTTATTAAAGCAGAAGAAGATTCGGACAGGAAGCATCCCCGGCTTCTCCTCTCACATCTGTCTAGTAACGTTAGACGGCGCTTTTCACGGCGGGAGATAAGGCAGCGACCAGAGGAGGTATTTACCAATGATAACCGATTTTATAGTACCTCCTACACACCTGATTACAGCCCCTGCTGAGCTGGGGAGGGGCAGATTAGGGAGGTGCAGGTGTGGAGGGACAGGCAGTCACCTCTTAGGCCGACAGTGTAGTACAGGTATATATATGGTACCCAGGTAACAAATAATGTTAATGCAATGGTAATTGACTCAAGTTGAAGTCAGTAATTACGTTGTGGGAGAAAATTTATTAATTTTTTTGGTAACAATGAACCAGTTATTACACAATCAAATTATGAGTGCGAAGACAAACATAGAGTAACGCAGAGTATGTGTAATTTGAGTAGACAAATTATGACCTTCGTGTCAATAGAAATATGACCAATTTTACATTCGTGATTTTTAGGTATAACTGTTAATGCATAACTCAACAATTACCGACACCGTCTCTTATGAGAAAAATATGAGTTGACCAATTGTCTTATGATCCTGGGTCTGTTGTGATGACACTATTTACTGCCAAAAGCTGCCGCTATGCAGCCTGGGGCATCACTGAACACTTGCTTCGGAACATATGTGTACACACTGTTCCCTTTCCATGTTCCTTGTTTCTTCACCTCATCCACACTGGAACCTTGCCGTGCCGCAGCCCTTGATGAGCCTCGCCGTAGGCCATGTACAGACACGTTTGCTGGGTCATCTTTAGCTGCTGCACCGAGGACCCGCCTCATGAAACCCGCCAGCCCGCTATTGGTTAGGGGATTTCCTGAAGGCAGGACAAAGGCGGGGCCTAGTGGGTGAGAGGGTAGCCTAGCACACATCACTCTCCATGCATGTACAGGACAGTATAACCCTCCAGTCACTGGCACACTAAGAATCACTCCTTGTCCAGGTCGTAGGGTTTTTGATGAATGAACTGTCACTAGGAGACCAGTTTCTGTCACAACAATTTCACCTCTTCTCAGAGTGTGGGGGCCAGTACCCCCACTGACAGAGGGACATAGTAGATTTGAACCTCTGAACATACAGTAGTAACCAACCAGGATCGCAGCCTTTAGTACAAGGCCAGTCTCTCCTGCTGTTGCTGCGACATCACAAAGTACTTTAACATCAGTAGGGGTTATCTCAGGGCTTTGCTTCGGTATGTGGGTGGACATCTTGACTGCCCCTGTTACCACACCTTTTACCATTGGGGAAGAGAAATGGGTGACGTGTCCACTCCTGCTTTCCACCCACTTCTTTGCACCACTCATATAGTTACCGACTGTTCTTGGTACGAACTTTAGAGCCAAGGAGGCCGCGTAGAGGGCTAGTTCGTACTGGTCTGGTGCAAGGTAGTTGAAGCCATGCTTCATGAAAAATGCCACATAGTCATTTGCCTGTGTTTGCCTGTTCTTTGCAGATTGGGCGGAGATTGATCCTTCGTAGAATCGCATCATTTCTTGCCAGAGTTGTACCGGTGTACCTGCAAAGATATAATTCATGGGGTTCACAGCCATTTTGATATTAGGTCGACAGGCATTTCGCATTTGATTTCCATGAGCCCCTTTTCCTTGATCTTTTTCTCTGCTTTCAGTTTCATCTCATCAGATAGATGCCTGCGAGACAAAGCGTCAGCCAATACCAGTTCCTTTCCAGGCTTGTGCACTACCTTCAGGTTCACGTCCATGTTGATACTGATGAGCCATAGCTCACGAGCACATCCTGCCAGGATCATGTCCTGTGCTTTACCGGATTGCAGCGCTGCTGCACTAGCAATATTGTCAGTGTTCACCACTATAGTCTTTCCACGATGGCGGTCTGTGAGGAGGGTGCGTAGCGCCAGCACAAGGTTGAGAGCCTCTAGATGTACAATGATACTGTACCGCTCCTTGACCTTTGCAGAGTATTGTGCCTCATAGTAGTGTGTGCTCGAGTGGCCACCTCCTGCTGACAGACTGCTGTCACACTCCACAACCTCAAGTTCTCTTGTTGGGTTGATGAGGTAAATTCCGTTTGTTTCCATAGCATACTGACCAAACCATTTGATGTCTTTTTTAGCCTCAGTTGAGAGATGAGCTTTTTTGTCGTTGTGGTTTGACCTGAGTGCTGCCAGTAGTCTTGCCATGAACCTCTTCGAGTTTGGGATACACTGAGCTACATGATTCAGTGACCCTGTCAAGTGGGTCGAGCCTTAATTACCTGTAGGCCCGGGACAAGTCTGACTTCCAGATGTAGCAGAACTGTCCTTTGTCCCTCACTCGCTGGAGTATATCTGCTACTGTTGGCAGTTTATATGCGGCTGCCCTACCTTGATATTCATGTTTCGGGATTCCTTGGTTGACGGAACCCCCCTCAGGACTGGACAAGTCCAAGATAATCCGAAGGGTTGTTGTGCCTTTTTTAGGCTGAGTCATTATTGGTGATGTCATGGTCCAGGGTGTAAAGGGCGGGTACGTGAAAGGTCCTATTATACCTCCCAGTTCTATTTCCTTTTTCAAGAACCTGTCAATCTCAGCCAGTTCATGTGGTGTCTCAGCATGGTTTGTGTATGTTGGAGTTGGGGGAGTCAGCAGGGTGTAGTTTGTTGGCCAGCCATACTTGATGAAGCCTGGAATAGAACTGTCCAGGTCATGTGCCGCCACAATGTTTTCCCAACTCGCTGTATTCATATCTGAGGCTACCGGCTCTTTTGCTTTGATGTAATTTGGGAGACCTGTCTTTCGTACAGCGTCGTACAATTTTTTGTGTGCTTCAAATTCCCCCCAATCGCCATTGCTTACAGGCCAATTGGCTAAGCGATCACTGCGGAGGGACTGAGGGGTTACGTAACCATCTTGGTTATCAGCCACCTGGCCAGTGTCATTGCTTTCGCTTTGAGGAGCATTCCCATTTGCGGGGCATTCTACGTCCTGGCTGTTTTGACTTTTTGTGTTTGAAGTTATGCTGTAAGTCATAGGTTTACCTGTGTGCTGCTTGCCGTGTGCATCAGGGACTGTGCCTTTATATGCTAGCGTGTGCTCGCACCTGTGTAGACTAGAACTGTTTGTACTGGACACTTGTGTGTCAGTGTGTACAATATTGTCAGAGAGAGAGTTAATTTTGTTGTATGGCTGGGGTCCTGGTGTGATATGGACCCCCGCTACTGAAAATTTGGTTGATCATAGTACTCGTATTGGTTGGAATACTGCATTTTCTTTGTACAATCAGCCCCTGAGTGCTTGAAAAGGCGGCCTGTTATGCCATAGCATGTCTCACAGTTGTGAAGTTGCTTGACATTTCCGTACATGTGCATGTGAGGGAGATGGCAGTGGCCAGCTGCAAATGCTGGGCAGAAGTCACCATCTTTGGACTGCTTTTCTTTTTGATGGTTTTGGTTGGTGTGCCTTGTCGGGTTGTGATGCTGGTTTTGGGACCTGGTATTGGCGTGGCCTTGGCTCGCTGGCTTGCTACCCGGTATGAATCGATTAAACTGGTTCGGCCTGGGTCGTTCAAGTTGAATTTGGGTTTGGTTCTCCCATCCCCCCTTGAGATTGCCTTCTACAATTTTGTTGAAATTTTTTTCGGACCAGCTGCGAATCACAGACCACTTCATCTCTTTGGAGTCTTTCCTTCCGGCCGTGTTCGAGACATATCAACAGTCAATTACTGTAAATTTACAATTAACTCCCAATGAGCGGACACACACTTCTCTCCTTTAGCACATTCATGCCTTATGGCTAATCTGCTCGGTGGTATGCGGGAAATGCCGGGGAAATGTTAGAATCAACGTTGTTTTAACGTTGAATCAGAAACCTCAATTGGATGAAGTTCATTTGACGTTAAATAAACTGTCAACAATTATTGTTTTGGTGGCTAACATTAGATTAATACTCAGGGATTAACCTCTATTAAATATGAAAGAATTCCGACATTCACTTTTGTATATTTGCTTGAAGACATAGATATAAACTCTTCTATCTATTGCTCCATTATCATCAACTCCAGTAAGAAAAACTGAAAAGCAGATTGAACGTGATTATGGGAGAGCTGGGTGCTGAGAGTGTGATAGTGACTGCAGGTTGCCGCTATGTGTTCGGCCTGGTTCTACAGCCGAGTCTATCCACTGACAACGGGATGTCCTGATCAGTTCCAGTCTCCTCATAGTTCCATCAATAGCAGTCAACCCTTTTTTCCATTGCAGTTGTCCACTTTCTGCTCACAATAACCCTTTAAGGACGGCATAGTAATTCAATGTGTTATGCCCTTTGTCGGAATGATAGCTAAATACACCCCTGGCCAGTAACTCGCCAGTAATCTATTCATGCGTTCTGCTGACCATACGGGATATATTCACGAAGGGTCAGCATGATGCACCTATACAATGCATGTGAGTTACTCGCCTGCAGTGTATTGTTGCATCATGAGGACATCGCTTTAATGCAACAGGCCGTCCTTAAAGGGTTACTCGGGTCCTTGCACGAACAGCTCAGATGGGGCGTGGAGGCTGAGGCAGTGAGACAGAAACAGGTCTGACAGCCCCCAAGGAGGCTGTGAATTAGAAACGGGTCTCAAGCAGAGAAGCAAAGCTACTCCTGGGGTCTATTTTATAAAAGAATCGCGACTCGTGAGAGTTCGATTTTCGTCAAATAAAGTCACAAGTGGAATTTAGGAAATTGACAAATGCTCTCGTCCGCATCCATACTAAGTGGTCACATTCTTTTAAAAGGTTTTGATTTTTTTCTCTCAATTTATTATTAGGCAAAAAAAGAGAGGTGTGTTTCAGGTTACATGGTCTGAAAATCTGGGGTAGGTAAGTCGGATTTATAATTTTTCTTTAGATATTTTTTTAAACTTTGGCCTGAAAAGTACCCAGAAATCGACTCACGAACTTCAATGCCGACTAGCTGATGACCCCCTCGACTTGTGAACTATCAGATTAACCCTTAAATATCCCCAAAATGACCTAAAATATAAACCTTTTTTCAAAATTGCATAAAAATTTCTGAGGTCGGCCCTGTTTTGCTAGGTAGGGTCGGGTAACCTGGAACACACCTTTTTTTATTTGGCCTTACTATGTTTTTTTTTTTGTTTTTTTTAGGGGGGGGGGGCAATTTAACTACCAATTACGTGTTATCTATAAATGATAGTTTGATTGGCGTTAACAATTATATATTTCAACAATCACATCTTGTTAAACCATATTGTGATCATCAAGCACGGAGCGTCACGACATAAAGGATAATATGAGTTTGTGACGTCTTGTGAAATAGGTCCCTGGTGAGGGAGAGAAAGTGGGCGACTGACTGAGCTGTTCACTCTCAGACATTGCATCTCCCAGGAGTGTTAAACCCTTTAAGGGCCGCACAGTGCTTTAATACGATGCGTGCACCCTGTACAGCAGTCCCCTCCCATCATAGTGCTTGAATACAGCCTGGAAAGTAGCCCACGCACCAGGACTGAATATGTAATATACATCATAGTGAAGCTTCGGCAGAGAATCTACTCTGTAGGATGAGCATGTTGCTTGACTGTATTTATGCACCCTGGCAACCAAGGACACATTTTTAAAGCACTGTATGGCATTAAAGGGATGAATGTGACAAATGAGAAAGTATTGCCTTCTAGATTATTATTCCCAGTGGGATGATTTTGCCTATAATAACTTGCATGCCGCGGTGTGAGCCTGTCTAGCTGATGCGGTCTAGACTATTTTTTGAATGACTTACAAAAGTGATAAAAGTATTATTGGCTTCAAAAACTAAGAGAAATTAAAGTCCCTCAAGACATGCCAATATCTCCATATATCAAACCGCCCCTGGATTCGAGGTGCCACATATCTAAACTTAAAACATCACATTGGACGAACAAGCTATACAGCACAACGCCTTTTTTTAAACTCAATTTATTCGAACAAAGTGACAGGGTCATTTCTATAAGAACATCCTGTAGGCTAGATGCCCTACTCGACATATATTACCACAGTGTATCTGCCAGGGGCCTCCAGTAACCCTGCTTCGATGCAGGAATTATATATAGGGCATGAGTCATAGATGAAATGCCAATGAGGCCTGGAATGGCGTGGAGAATAGAAGAGGGCTTTTCTGGATATTGGCAATCGATGCCACACTTCCCCCGAATCAGATAAGCGTCCGGAGACATAAACCTTTCCTTTCTCACAAGAGTCTGCTCATCTCCCACATACAGCCGGCCCTGGGAAAGGGTCGAGGCCGTCCTATAGAGAGTCCTCTTTTTCATTCGGAGAATTTCTCCACATGGCAATAGTATTGGTCTCAAGTATAGATGCATAATGTTCTAACAAACGAAGGAACGCTTCATACATACCTCATATTTGGTGACGAAGCCCCTAATCTAGAATTGCAGGTGACAAAGCGACATTAAAGGGCTATATACTTGCTTTGGGCAATAGAGACAATCCAGAATAGTTACAAGGGAGGGAGGACTTGAAAAGGCGTCCCCGTCATTTGCGAACGTTCCCCAATCCCAAATTAACCCACCCGGGGTGTGAAATGGAGAATTAATGGGAATGCTGTAAGAGAGCACATTTCCCGCAGGATTGGCATTCTGTGCCAAGTCTCTCCATGGTAGCCGCTGACTTGTTAACCTCAGCCCTTTGTCAGCAGGTAGGGGATGGGGGCAGATAGCGGCAGATAGCCCGCCTCAGCAGATAAGCCACTGCTAGTATCAAGTGTAAGGCCAGGGTAGTCTTTCAGAACGAATTCCAGATTTCGCTATACATCGTCACGACACAAGTGGGGAGATTGTTAATATTTGCAAAAGATTATTTAAATACATACTATAATATATATACATTAAATACATACTATAATATATATATATATATATATATATATATATATATATATATATATATATATATATATATATATATATATATATATATGGTTACAATAATGCGCATGGGATTATTGGGGTACATTCCTGAGCGGGAAACCATAGTTCCCTACCTGCTCACCAGGTGTCACCCCTTCACCTTACCTGGGTGCCTACCAGTATAGACTCACCTCACTGTGTATCCGTCCGTCCGTCGGTCAACAACTTACATTGTTTGTTATATATATATATACTTAAATGAATATATACATTTATAGAATGATATATATATATATATACCATGTCACTGAATGACACGGAAATCTTGAATGAAACTTAGACACACTTTTGAAAATTTGAAACTGGCACACACCTATTTTGATAAGATATTTGCTAGGGGTGGGGCTTTGTATTGCATATATATCTCCTCAGGATAATCAAAAAGTTAAAGATCAATGAATCAATATTGCATATATACCGATATATACCTGAGCCTTCTATCTGACATCTAAGGCTGCTGAGAGTGCCCAACTCCTGTAACTATATGGTAGTGTCAATGCCTACTATAAAGTGGCAATATTCAATATTCAAGGGCCGGATAGTGTTTTAACTCATTCTTGTTCTTTGTTGCCATGATGCATGAATGCTGCTTTGGTGAGTCTACTCGGTATCACCACGACATGGTGTATCATGCATCAAAAGTCAAAGCACTGTGCAGACATTAGAAGGTTATACAAGCTGCTTCAAATATGTAGGTCTGCCACTAAAGTCCATGAAATAAGGAAAAGCTCACATGGTCAACATTGCCGGACTAATGAAAGATGGTCCCCGTTCACATGATTACCATTACATCATGGTCATATAGACATACACTTTGTCTTCAATACAGTGGGACTTAGCTTGATAACAATTGTTAGAAACGTCAGAAACCCTTGAAGAACATTGTTCCCAAGGGCTTGAACCCCAGCATATCATTAACCCTCTAAGGTCCGCATATTGCTTTATTGCACTATGCTGGCCATCGTCGCCATGATGCATGCATGCAGCCCTGGCGAGTAACTCGCCGCCAGGGCTGCATTCAAGCGTCATGGCTACCCTACGGCGTAGAGATCCCCCCCCCCCCCCGAGATGAGAATGATTCCTTGATGCAGCCCTGTACTGGTGAGTAGACATTCGTGCAGTATGACAACAAAGCGGCCCTTAAAGGGTTACACTTACAAGTGCACCACGTGGTCAATGGTCTAACATGTGGGAGGTCGCTGGTACCTGTGACCCCTTACCCCCAACCAGCACCAGGTGGCACCCCCCCCCCCCCACACTGTCCTCTATACCTACTGCTCTCTGCCTCCTCCAGGTCTTGCTGCCTTCACCCGGTGTTGGCTGGGTGCCAAAGCCTACAGTTTCCCCTAGCCTCCCCCAGACGGCGGGTCGGTGCCAAATCTAAAATATACCAGCGGCACCGGTGGATCTGACCCCTGGCGGCGAGGGTCCGGGCCACACCACACTTGGGGCACGCGGGGAGCAGCAGAGGCTGCCCGGGATCCTGGGGATCCAACCTTGGCCAACCATCACCATCCCATCTCACTCTATCCCACCCAAACATTCCCTCCCATCTCCCTCTCAGCTTCCACTACATACCTAATTCCCACTGCCGCTGGGTAGTTTCCAGATCATTATTGTCCCATACCTACCATATTGATTGTCTCGTAACTTCCCTTTCCCCCATCGCTCTCATCCCCATCGATACATATCTTTCCAATCCCCTCATATGATGCAATTCAATGTTCAGTTGCCACCTGAATCCCACTGCATCCCCAGCCCCCTCCCGCCCATGTACCCCAACCTCCTGCTGCACCCACCAGCACCATCCGTCCTCCTTACAGCCTTCTCACAGACGTGTAGCATGTCAAGGCGTGAGTAAGGCTGCTGAGTGAGATACTACTGTGGGTGAGACTGAGCATCCCACCCTGTGTAACACAGCGTGCTTCTGTGAAGTCCTACATGGCCTAGCCCCGCTCTGCCACCCTCACATGTGATGCTTGATGCATCTTGGATGTCTTACAGAGCCGGGAAATGTATTGCCATTTCGCTGTGGCTTCCATTATGGCTTCAGATGTGAAATACTGAATTATTGTTTAGCAGTGGCTCCCGATATGGCTTCGGGAGTAAAATACAAAATTGCCATTCAAGGTTGCTTTCGAATATGACCTCAGATATGAAATGAAGAATTGCCATTCAAGTTTGTCTTCAAATCTGGCTTCAGATGTGAAATGCAGAATAATCACCCAGTTATAACTTCCATAGTGGCTTCAACTGTGGAATGTAGAATTGCAATTCAATGTGGCTTCAAATGTGGCTTCAGATGAGTAATGCAGAATTGCCGTTCAGCTATGTTTTCAAATGTGGCTTCAGATTTGAAATACAGAATTGCAATTCAAGTATGTTTTCGAATGTAGCTTCAGATATGAAATGCAGAATTGCTATTCAGCTATGGCTTGCAATGTTGCTTCAGATGTGGAATAAAGAATTGCCATATGTGGCTTCAGATGTCAAATGCACGGGTTTCATTCAATGTGGCTTCAGATGTGAAATACAGGGTTGTCATTCAATGTGGCTTCAAATGTGGCTTCAGATGTGAGATACAGAATTGCCATTTAAGCATGTTTTCGAATTGTGGCTTCAATTGTGGCTTCAGATGTGAAATACAGAACTGCCATTCAAACATGTTTACGAATTGTGGCTTCAAATGTGGCGTCAGATGTGAAATACAGAATTGCCATTCAAACATGTTTACGAATCGTGACCTCAAATGTGGCTTCAGATGTGAAATACAGAATTGCCATTCAAGCATGTTTCGAATTGTGGCTTCAATTGTGGCTTCAGATATGAAATACAGAACTACCATTCAAGCATGTCTACGAATTGTGGCTTCAAATGTGGCTTCAGATGTGAAATACAGAATTGTCATTCAAGCATGTTTTCGAATTGTGGCTTCAATTGTGGCTTCAGATGTGAAATACAGAATTGCCATTCAAACATGGTTTCGAATTGTGACCTCAAGTGTGGCTTCAGATGTGAAATACAGAATTGCGATTTAATAATAGAGGTCAAAACACAGGCATGGATACCTTAAACCATGTGGTACTCAATATTGCCCATGGCAAATTGCCAACAATAACCAATCAAGGGGTGCCTTTAAAAAAGGTCCTATGTTCTTTGTTGGCACGATGCATGGATGCATCGCTGTTAGGGTTGTATCCAAGTATCATGCCGGCCCCACAACTCCCGAAGGGTCGGTATGATGCATGAATACTATTCACCTGATTAAATAGAAATGTATTTCGCTGTATTTATTCGGAACTGTTGAACTTTATGTTTAAACTATGACTAGATACTCTCATATGGCTTGGTAACTGCATCATCCTGATTCATATAACATAGATTTTAAGGATTGCACTGCACAGATGCAACTATTATCTACGAACTTAATCTTTCGGAGTGCTGCTGTTGCAACTATCAACATCTTGCACACAACCATAAATGCATTTATGCTACTTTCTAAAAGCCCATCCAATGCATTTGGTGAGTAACATATATATTGTAAATTTTAGATGGGATGGTGGCCAATAATTACTAGTCCGAGTGGACGCACAATCTCTCATTACCGTAGGCAGCCTACGTGGATTTTCCCCGCCAGCCAATACTCATGGTGCCCCTAAAATATTACTTTTTGATATCTTGGAACCTATCAGCACCCAGTAATAGAGGGAGAAAAGAACTACACTGGTGAGAAGCTAGTCTGAGAGGGCATGGTCTGTGGGGAGAAGGGAGGAGGGTAGGAGGGACAAGGGGAGAGGAGGAGGGCTGCACTGAGGGACTGACTGCAAGGGTTGCCCAAGACATGGGTATCGAGTGGCGGCCGGCGTGTACAGGAGACCCAGTCCGTACACCACACAATAATATTGGCTCTGAGGCCAAGGAGGGAAAAAAGACGCACGCCATACCTGTGTCGCCTAGTTCTCCTTCCTCCAGTAGCTGGGGTGCTCCTCCTCCTCCTGTGTCCCTCCTCAACGCTGCTGCTCCGACGACGACGTTGTAGTGGCCGAGGGTGACGTTCTGACGTCAGACCCTCGCAGTGCGTCGCAGCATGTTACTCTGACGCTACCAGCGACTAGGAGAAGACGGCCCTCAATTGACAACATGGCTGTCCAGGTTATAATAGATGGGTAGCACCGAGAGGGGCAGGGGAGCGGGTGGCATGGTAGATTGGTATATGTGACGAACTCCCTCTTCAAAGCTGTGATTGGTAATTAGAGGTAGGTAGTGCTAGTAGCAGGAGGTGGTGGGTGGTGGTGCTGCTTGTGGTTCTGGCAATAATTCTGGTTGTCAGAGATCCTCACTCCGTGTCGTGGTACTAGTAGTAGTAGTAGTAGTGCAGATAACGTCGGTCCTGGTTCTAAAAGGTCTCTTGCTTGTAGTTTTGCATGTAGTATGTATCTCTGTGCTTGTAAGACTGACTGCGCCGTGCCTCGGCCGTCAGGTTACTGGTAGAGCGGCACCCTGAGCGCCTCCCCCACGTCTCACGGCGACTACTCCCGCCTCCAGGAGGGGACAGATGGAGTGATTGAGAGCTGCTCAGAGCTGCTCCTGGGTCCTACATGGTGCCTGCTGCCCCCTGGCGGCCTTCTGCTACATCGGCACCAGGGGGCAGCACAAGCAGGGCTTCGTGGTACTCACCAGAGGGCACCAGTGTATATATATATATATATATATATATATATATATATATATATATATATATATATATATATATATACATAATGTAGGACTATAATAATACCTATGTCTGCCTCCGTCTCTCTGTCTCTAAATATTTCCTCTATCCCATAATCATTCCATTAAAACAACGATTGATGACATAGCAAATTTCGAAATTCAAGCAACAGCCACAACTCTCGCCCCTCACACACATACGTCGCTCCTAGCTGATGACGTCATTTGTGAACTTCCTTTTTAGTAAAGTACCCATAACAGTATTTGTATGCACCTCCCCATCCTTTATAGAACAAACTGGATAATGCTGGAGATCATTCCTCAATGGGTTCCTGCAGGGTCATTGATAAGATTAAAGTGCTTTATCATGTCACAACGAGAGATGGACGAGGCAGAATGACGGAAGAGAACTTGTCAAAGTTTATACAATGTTACAGGAATCCAATCAAAGATGAACTCAGTCCAAAATACATTGTGTACTATCTTTCATAGTCATCTATCCCTCTCTCTATCTTCACAGAACGTGCCACTACTTTTGGGAAGTTATATCATAACTGTCAATTCCCCATGACGGATAACCTCTAACATGAATGGGACAAAGCACTCAGGTCAGATAAAGGTATATAGGGGTATATGACTTTCTACTTATATAGTTATTTAAATTTATAATTATTGGTCAAGAAGCCGACAGTTACGTCCGGTTAGGAATAAGCAATCGGTTAGCTTGTCATGTACCAGGAGCAGTGCGATACGGTGAAATTTGCATGGTAAATAAAGACGTTTAATGAACGGCCTATGCACGTCCGCCATCTTGGTTCGTGATTTTGGTGGAATTTCCCACCCATCCAAATCCTGAATGCATTGCGCGACGCTGGCTACAGCCTTTCAGTCTCCGGAGGGCAGATATTTCTCTGCGGGCACTCACTATAACTCAGCGCTACCTTCCTCTGTACATCACAAGGGACCGTTTTGGTCCACTGCGCACCTTTCTTGAAATATAGTTTCAACTGACAGTGGCGGGTACAGGATTTTGAAAAGGGGGTGGGGAACGCTATTGGAAAAATTCTCCCTTCCTAACCGTTGAGCCAGATTCTACATTGAAAAGGATAAAAAGAAATTGCCAAAAAAACGGCGGGGGGGGGGGCACCCCCGCGTACCCCACTAAATCCGCCACTGAATGAAGTTATGTAAACGACATCAAACAGCAGCAACCACTGTTAGCTCATATCTTGATAGCTGAGATCACCAGAAATCCAATAGATATATATGCCATCAAGTAGATATTTATAAACTATACCTCCACTCCATCGACAGTCGACGTAAGCTACACATCTGATTGACAGGACGAACCATTAGGTTGTGAGCATGGGGAGCTGCTCAGGGTGAGTTACTCGGAGCTGTCACGCCTCACTGAGCCAGCATTCAGCCATGACCTCAATACATGCCTGTCCCATCAGATGTGTCCTGGGTGTAAATGCCTCCCCAATGGCACCCCGCCAGAGGCCGCCAGAGGCTACAAGACATAAAACGGTACTTAGTACCCGGATGATGTGCACATAAATGTCAGGGAAAGGTGTCATGAGAAATGGGGAAAGGGGATAGGGCTCACCTAGACTTGAAGAAGTCACTGCTAGACAGTGTGGAGTTCAATCCTAATGTCAAACATCTTAATGTGCAGAGTCAGTGTGACTAAGGAATCCGCAAATATAACCCTTTGAATCTTTCATTCTAATAAACACTACCGGTATTTAAGAGATAATTGTCTTGACAATCTCCTATAGATTGCAAATACAGATAGTAAGAAAATGATCATTATGAGCATTTTGCTTGATCCAATGTGAACTTTATCATGAAAAGTCACTATTTCTTACCACAAGGGTTTATTTCAAACCTAAGTACGAATTCATTGCCACATTGAATAAAATAATTTCCAGTTAACCATTAACATTGTGCAAGGAGAGTGATGCTTCTGCTGCAGGATTGAACATATCTTAATCAGAGATGTTTGTTGGTAGAAGCGCATCTCGACGAGATTGCGTTATTATACTGCAAATTTGGTTATCCATACACTGGTACTACAATTCACTCATCACTGACTTGATACACATATACAGTTTATATAGATGGCTGATGGTTTTCGATAGACAAGTCTAGGGATAGATATGGGTATAAAGCGTCCATGCTTCAGAATAAGATTATACGACTATATCATACCCACCTATTGTCATTAAATCTTGCAGCGCAACATAAGGCTTCAATAAAGTATGCCCTTTGTCGCCATAATGTATTAATGCTGGCGGCCGTTGACAAAGCGTAAAAGGGTTGACAGGGCGGCATTTAATGCAACTCTAATGCGATGCAAATAAATCATCAAGTCGAATAAATGTATACTGGGATAGGTCAATGGTCATGAACGCAAATTAACAGAGAATACATGGTTATAAAACCGGGCCTGACATGAGTGTGGGTCATTTACCGTTGTCAGAGAGGCTCCGGGAGGGACCCAGCGTTTTCCCATCGATCTCCCCTCACGGGTCATGACCTCCATATTGTCGATTTGTGACGTCATTATGTTGCCGATGACCCCAACGACCCCGATCGCCCGTGGTCATTCCGCCATTTAGATGGCTTCGGGCAGAGGCTCTGCGATCAATTTGAGTGAATAATGGCAGCCGTTGGTAGACTATGGATCACCATAGCCCTTTTATAGGGCAGCACACTGCTATAATGCACTGTACCCTTCGTCGTCATGATGCATGAATGCAGCATTGCAAAGCGGGTCTAATCGGCAGTGCTGCATTCATGCACTATGCCGCTCCTTCGGTAGGATATCCCTAGGATGGATTCGGTGTGATGCTTGAATGCATCCCTGCGAGTAGATTCGCCAGGGCTGCATTCATCCATCATGATGACATACTGCATTAAAGCACTATGCGGTCCTTACAGGGCTAGACACAGCAGGCACTCTACACGGGCTTCTCTCATGTTCAAATCCAGTCTGGCGGCCCACCGTCCGTCGTCCATCTCCTTTTTGAATTAGCACGATGCGGCCCGCCATCTTTGATCACGTGACCCCTGTCTGGCCAATCAAGTTGGCTTTATCCGAGCATTGGCTGCTCTGGGATCTCACTGAAGGCCCTGAGTTAGGACTGAGGGGGTATGAGGAATGGGCAGCGGGATACGGATGGCAGTGGGGACGGGGGCTGAAGGAAAAGGTAAAAAAACTATCTGAGGTAGTGGATCTAGATGTGAAGTCAAATCAAAGGCCCATCGTAGACACAACAGGGAAGTGGTTCAAAAGGGTCATTTACTAGACTGAACTGTTACTTCGCGCAAGGAGAAGGCAGGTTTAAGATACGCCAACTCAGGGGCGGATCCAGGGAGGGGGGGGGGGGGGGGATCCTGGGGCTCCAGAGCCCCCTCTCTTTTTTTTGACTTTTTAAAAATGATTTCTCTATGAATGTTTTGAGCAGACACAAACTAACTTGGGTGCTCTTGTGTATAGGCCTACTCTTGCCAATTTACTTAGTAGAGGATCCCCATTTTTCAAATTCTTAGGTTGGCACCATATTATGTATAGTATTGTGTCTGTGGCGCTGAGATTCCGCGAGATCCTCCGAGATTCGGGGAGATTACGTGGTAATCAGAGTGCCATCTTGACAAGGCAAGCTAGCCTCGGTTCGAAGGTGAGAGCTAGGTGGGAATGAGTGTGAAGCGCCACTGGAGAAAAGGGGAGCCAGAAGGGTAAGAGGGAGAGAGGGAGAGAGTGGCTCGTGCTCTACAGCTACCGGCGGTCCATTGACATATATCACGGAGATTTGTTTGTAGAAACGGATCTTATCATTTTTATGTGATGTTAGATAGGAGCGAGCCTGCTGGCGTAATCTCGTGCCTAGTTTGATATGGGGCCGCGGCTCGCCGGCTCATCGGCAGCCTCCAGAGCTGTCAGACGCCCGAGCAGCTCCGAGCAGCTCCGAGGCTAAATCGTTCAGAAAGCTCGGACCACGAGACCCCAGTCTCGGTCCTTGGCACTTCCAAGACGACCAGTCTGTTTCCTATGTGACAGTCTCCAGATAAGACCTGTCGCACAGAGACCTCCCCCCCTTCTCACGCTCAGTGTTATTACTATTTTTTCTTTCTGAAATGGATAAGAAATAAAAAGGAAATCGTAGAGGGGACAGCTGTATATAGAAGTAATAATGTCACATTTCCCAGGCAGCCTTTGGTCGTGATGGAGCAATTTAATCTTATTTATTTGCCACAAGTGTCGTATTCTGTAAAATATATTCCCAGGGACTATGGCAAATTGCCGTGTTCTTCCGAGAGCTTGTAGTTGTAAAATGACTGTTTCTTAGAGAAGTTATGGAGCCAGATGGGTACAAAGTGACATTTCCTGGGCTTATCCTGTGGTACTTAGACATACGACAGTACCGGTAATATAAGGGTCAGTGTCTCTCATTGCAAATATTATTACATTTAATTAAAATTGCATACATTTCTACACGTACTTGCACTTACTACGCCTCAGCCATGTGCAATGTATCCTCCCTATAGATTCGAGAGGCGGGGGGATGATTTTTTTTCTCGGTATTTCGGTGTTTGGTGGACGCCCCCCCCTTTAAATTCAGGGGTCCGCCCCTGCATCATAAAACTACATGTAACTTGAGTATGCACTACACATGCGGACACAATAGAACCACAAGACATCACAAAGGTTTCTGGGTACAAAGCTATTTACCCTGAAGGTCGAGAAAAGACAAAGCAAATAAAACTTGCCCCCAGGGGGATGACTCAAACGCGGGAACTGCAAGTATCTCAAGAGTCTGAGCCGAATTTGCCATCGTGCAACCTTGGGTGCACCCACGAGGGTATACTAAGGCCTAAATTGTATACATCTTGCGCTCGTCTTTCTTGCAACGCGAGAGTTTAACCGTTATTCAAGATGTGCAGAGAGTGATGTTCTCTTCCCCAAATAATTACTATTAGCAGCTTGTAGGCATCGTTCCGGCCGACGCCAACGCCGCCTACCGAGCACCCGGCAAACCCTTTACGTTGGGGTGAGGGAGGCCACCCCCCACGGGGGGCCACTCTGCCATGGAATGGGTAAACCACTGCAGCATAACTCTCATGATAGGTGGGGGTCAATTCCCATTAGACCCTGAAAGGGGAGGGGGGAGAGGAGGTCATCAAAATACTGATAGTTTTCAAATATATACATATTGGCTCGAACAACATGTTATTGTTATGGTTTACCAGCAATAGAAACATTTGAGATTGAAATTGAGTGGAATTGAAATAGCAGGTGCGTAGCAGGTGCGGTGGTTTGGGGAGTGGGGCAGTCCATGAACTGCTTAACCACATAATTATACACGAAGGGCGGTCCCCACCAATGATGACTGGGGCGGTAGGGCGGCAGTTGTTATCTACCCTCAAATACTCTGTAACCCCCCCCCCCCTTCGGACTAGACCCTTACAAGATGGGTAGAGAGTGTAGTGTTGTACGAGTACTTTTAGGTCCCCTGTGTTACCTGTTTGAGGTGTCATTGCTACAAAAATGCTAACCAGTTTCCTGCATTTTATGCATATTACTTAGATTTGGAAATTGATTCAAGCACAACTCCACTACAATCATTCCAGAAGGCGATGCTGTGATTTTGTATGCGGCATTGCAGTTTCCCCCATACATTCTAACATGATTGCCTAGCGCCTATAATTGCCGCAGTGCATGGAGTAGAGCTATAATCAACACATAAAGACACGAGGGCCTAACAGCATACATGTTACTTTTCTATAACTTTCATCGGGGGAGGAGAGGTGTGTGTTCTCATCCCTTATCCCAAAGTCATGAAGAGTAGAACACATTTTTCAGTTTCCAACAAATCCAACGTTCCAGTGTTCCGATTTAATCTCAATTCTAAACGATGCTTTGGCTTCAAGTTCAAATTTTTGCCTGGAGTGTTTTGCCCTTTGTCGGGGGGGGGGGGGGGGTGCGAAACAACAACGTTCCCCTGTAAAAAAAACAGACCCAGAGGACCCTTATTGCAGGATGAAACCATCGATTCAAGTCTTGATTTAGGTATTTTTTATTGTTTAAATTGAAGAACATATACTGTAAATCTAAGATGGCAAAATCTCAAATGCTTACAAGTTGTGTTAAAAGTCAAAATTTGAGCATAATTTAAGTTGATCAAATGACATAACAAGGTGGTAATTAAAGTTATGAGCTATATTTGTGAAGACGGTAGCCCATAGCTGCATGGACGTGGGTCCATTTAGTGCGGCGTGAAGAGCATGTCTACACGCCGTGAGCGGCTCCTGAGCTGCTCAGAGCTGCTCAGCGTCCATTGGCAGCTCACCAATTACATCTCCACGTGCCGCGACCACCCCGAGGATCTCTGCCCCCCATGCCGCAGAAACCCCTCCAAAACTGTAGAAGCCCTGCCATACTGCAGTGCAACTCTCGTACTGCAGTGTAACTCTCATACTGCAGTATAACTCTCATACTGCAGTGTAACTCACATACTGCAGTGTAACTCTAACACTGCAGTGTGACTGCCATACTCTCAATGCCACAGAAACCCCTCCTAAACTGTAGAACCCCTGCCATACTGTAGTGTAACTCTGATACTGCAGTGTAACTCTGATACTGCAGTGTAACTACCAAGCCCTCCCCCCCCCCCCCCCCGCCTCCCCAATCCACACTCATAACGCAGTGAAACTCCGAGATAACGTTTGGAAGTATTTTGGGAACGTTCAAGACTTATGCAAGGCTCCCAACTATTCTAGGAGACTTTCCTGGGTTGACATCTCAGGGGCTCGATTCATAACAATATACGATAGCTCAATAATGCTACGACCACAAAAAAACATGTCTGTAGGAAAAAGAGAGCAAATACTTTTTTTCTACTGGTTGTAGTCAAGGAGTCGTACAAGGCAGTAGTACAGAAAAATGTAGTGCATTTCACAATGGTAATCATAGGACATATTTCCTTTACTCAATCGTATGACTAGCTTTTAGAAAGTCGTTGTAAAAGTAATTATGCTAAAAATATAACTTTGTATTACAGAGTACATTAGAACATTACCCACACTACGATTCAGGAGGAAATAGTTGAAACATGATTTTCAAAAAATGTATGATATAGTGAATTTATGAGGCACTCATTCTTACAGGGCAGTCTATATATCATTATGATTTATTACATCTTGGTTTGGTACAAAATAAACCATTATTAAAGATTTTTTGAATGGCTGAGATGACTTCAGAGGCTGTCTCAGCCATCTGTTGTGCAATGGGCATTTTTGCCCTTAAAACCCCCTTTTACAGGTATTCTGTACGATCAGGTAGATTGGAAATTTGCTAAAATTTTCTTTTGAAATGCACCCCTTTTTTTGTACGACAGCATTCTACGATTTTTTTGAGATAAGCTAGTCGTATGAGATAAGCTGGTCGTAAGTGTGGTTATTTTTGTCCACCTTTACAACTGATATACAGGTGTCGTAGGTATGGCATAAAATGACACCTGGACGATCAGCAATGGTCGTAGCAGTAAAATGGCTCTCTGTGTCGTAGAGACTTGTGAATCGAGCCCCAGGTAACATTTCGCTACTTAACCCAATACCGCATTGGCCCGTCCAATCCTTTTACACCTTCCAATCAATATAACATGTTGCATACAATTTACAGTGAATTCCTACCTTATAGCAGCCCTTCTAACACAATGACCCTATAATATGCACAATTTTTGAAGAGAAGTATCCCAGATACATAATTATACAAGGTAATACACACTTTCGAAAGGAAGGTGTGTCATGTCCACATGATAGCTGGTGCACCCATATATGATCCTGTACTGTAGATTTAATAATAATATTCAACCTACCCAAATATATGTTCTCTAAAAAAAGGTATTAACCTTACTCAAACACTTTAGAGCCCCCTGCCAGCTCAAATCCCGATCATCCATGAATTTTGAGATTATACAAAAACATTGAACATTATTAATTATGCAATAATGTTAATTCTAAATGCCATCATTAAGTTTGGTATGCGCCTGAGATATTTAGTAAAAATCATAGCACTTCTGAAATTTGAACAAAATTCTAAATTGTTGGTATACATCTTATCTCAGAAAGTGCGATCCAGGGTAAGATGGGGTCTACATTACTGTATCAGTAAGCCAGTAAGGCTGCTCCTACTGGCTGCCATAGAGTTGTGGCTAGAGGCCTTTCCATTCTCCCATGCTCTTAAAAAGAAGAAGAAAAAACGAGAAACAAGCAAAACCTTTCGAGCTGAGTCTAACGTGTTCACCACTTCCTCGTTGGGCTATATTTCCTCATGTCGCGGCCGGCTGCGCTTCCTTCCTCGTGTCGGTTCTTTGACCGTAGTACTAGCAGTGTTCAGACATGAGCCCCGCCTGGCCTCTATCTAAGTCTAGATAGATGTGTTCCCGCCATCCTTCACCCACCCACCCCACCCCTTTATGCTCCCATAGCTACCCACAGGCTTATACTTGCTCTCTCCTCCCCACCACCCTCTAGCACCTATATTTCGCCTCTATCAGCATTTCTTTATTGGTGGAAGGGCGAGTGTCGCTAGTCACACGGCCTGCGACCCTGGAGGCGGAAGAATAGAGCCCCCAGAGGAGAGTCGCTGCTTCCCTCCCCTCCCCCTCCACCCCTACCACCCCTCTGTACACCGCTCACACACCTCCTCCAAGGCGTCGCCCGTCCAGGCGGAAATAGGCGAGAGAAACATTTAAATGGCCACCTTACTCCGCTCGGCCAGTACGCACCATTTCCCAGGTCAATACCTCTCCCCGCCCAAACCCCCTACCCCATACCTTCCCCCTCCCCACCCATTCCTCCTGGCGCCGACCGCCATGAGTATGCGTCACGGCGCCCGGTGAGTGCGCATGTGCAGCACGGGGTCACGTGGCCACAACCACCAGGGGGCAGAGCGGTGTTTGGAGGGCGCCAAAGGTCACAGGGGTCAGCCAGAGGGGAGACCGCCAATGGGGCCGTAATAGTGGCTTCAATTCTGAGTGTCGGGTGTGGTGGGATGGGGGGGGGGGGGTCGCGTTTAGTGTTCGTCAAATGCTACATAGTCTCTGGCTTCTGGATACAATGTAGTCAGCAAAGCCACTTCAGATTCCACAGCAAATCGTTCCATTCTGGCACTATGGAAACTCGCTGGAACCACATTTACACTGGGAAACCATTATTTTGATCTCTAACTTCTCATTGCTAAAATTTGTAATATTGGTTGAGTATATATATATATTTTTTAATGTTGTTGATTTCTTTGTTCACGCTTTGCCGAACGTAGATTCAATAGCTTCGACTGATGCTCTTGAATTCTTGGCAGTAGCTTCAAGTGTGGCTTCAAATCTGGCTTCAAGGTTTCAGTAAGCGCCTCCAATATTACCTATGCTATCCAACACAATACCTATTGCTGCAGCCACTATATGACAACTAGTTTAACGTGCTCAATTTTGAGTGGGGGTGGCTGGTTACACATGGCTTCGCTTGTGGCTTCAATGCATGTATAGATCCATCCTTCTGTGTGGTCTCATTGGTATCTCCACATAAGATACCCGAATGTGTTAAGATGGAGATAAATCTATTCATATGTAACATGATTTCGCAATTCTTTTCAAACCATGGCTACCTCAAGTATCAAATTTATAGCTGGGTCTTTACATCATTTGTTGTCAGATTAGAGTTGATTCATACGAAGATAGGTCTTAGAGAGTGATCATTTTTTAACAACAGGCGGGGAGGGGGTGTGGTGGGTTTGTGGGCAAAAGAATTTGGAATCCTTGGGGGGGGGGGCTCCAAAAATATTAACCTCTTTTGAGCCTAAAAGCCTGCGCGTTACTATGCTTCAAAGGGCCCGCCCGCGAGCCGATTTTCGACCCTAAGAGGGGGGGGATCAAAAATGTTGGCCCCTTGACGGGGGGGGGGGGGGGGGGGTGTAAAAAAGTTTGCGCGCTACGCGCGGAAATCCAGGACCCCCCTGTTGTTAAAAAATGATCACTCCCTTGTGTAGCTGCACATAACTAATTCAGGTCAATCCTCTAAGGGACACAGAGTGAATTAACGTGTGATGACCTTTTGTTGTAAGGATGCATGCATGCAATCCTGGTAGATAACTCACCACGGCTCATCAGGCCGATCCTAAGGCTAAACTTAAGGCACTGTGTGGCATATTAGGGTTAATTTTGATTGACCTGATAGTGGCTTCACACATGGCTTCAATCGGAGCATACATACGGACTTAACTATAGTAACTTCTCTAGTGGCTTTTCTAGTGGCTTCTCTAGTGGCTTCTCTAATGGCTTCTCCATTAAATTCTTTATCAAATTCTCTAATGGCTTCTCTAATAACTCTCTTCTTTACATGCTTCTCTTGAGGATTCTCTATTGGCAATGGTATCAATTCACTGATGCGATTAAGAGAATAATACCACACCCTTCACTAATAAATATAGGTATATCTTCTATACTCTGTATCGCGCCAATTAGCACGGTGGTTTACCTAAAACCAATGCTATAGTGACGATGTTATTGTTCATGTATGTATATTGACCGTTTCCAAAGTAACAGGTGCTATCACCCATCGCCTAGATGTTTAAACAAAATGACACATTTGTACTCTGCACCCTCCAGGGTCTTTCTTTATCTACACTTCTCATGATCTGATGGAGGTTTAGATCTACATGGTGTACACCTCAGTGAGTTATGGATACTTGTTGTGGGTCAGAGAACTAGGCAGGGTCTCTGAGTCCTGTTTGCGTTCCTGGCTTAGCCTAGAATCGCGATGCATGCTGGGAGGTAGGACAGGTGGCGCTACGGGGCGGCGGAGGTGGCGCCCTCTGGGACAACACGCCCGACGCGCCCCCTAGTGGTCTGTGCCTTTCATAACACTGGTCACGTGGCACCTACTATGCGACGCAACAATAATATGAGAGAAAATCTTGAAACAAATTCCGCTCTAAGTATATATAGCTACCGCACACGAGGTTTTATACCGTGCGGCAACGAAGATGAGCAATGGTCTGTTGCATAAGAAAAATTAATAGGGATATTTTGAGAATACAACGATAACAAAGTTGAAGATTATAATTTGTTCTTTAAAATTGTTATCCGGAAGATACCGTTTCAATGAAGACATTTACAAAACGTGTTCCCTATGACTTTTACAAAATGTACTACCTCTTCTTATCATACATTTCATCTGGACAAAGAAAGTTATTTAGGGGATAGCTATTTAGAAATGAACTTAAAACGATCACCAAAAAGAGATCTTTGTCATAGCATTTCTGCAGTCTAACAATTATATTTTTTTCTGTGCAAAACACCACAGACAGTTCATATATAAGACGGAGCGTACTGCGCACAAACCCGGGGTACAAACGCTACCTTGTATTTTCTATAGTAGCCTCTTTAGGTGAAAAACCACAGGCAGTTGATGGTCGAACATGGTGTGTACGCTATACATACATACATACATACATACATATATATATATATATATATATATAATTATATATATATATATATATATATATATATATATATATATATATATATATATATATATGTATATATATATATATATATATATATATATATATATATATATATATAACTACATGCCGTCATGTTTCTGTTAAACTAATTGCATCTCTAATTCCTCGAGTGGAGATGGTTCCTTTAGAGGATTTGAGATGGCTCTCTTACCTTACATTGGATACCAAATTATAATTACTACCATTTAGCTTTACCAAAGTTTAAACTTTGACTTGGTTTCTAATGAGCATACTCCAGTCAACATATAGGCAGAAGGAACTATCATGTTAATAAGTTTTCCTCAACCTTTGTGGTCTCCAATACTTCCTTCAATCCTGGCTAATAGAAAGCCTAGAATGCACACAAAATTTTAACTTGCATTCCAGGTCTATTGCTTTAGCAGCTATTTTGAAAACGCCCTCACATTAATATTGACATCTATGCAACAACGCCCGCTGACCAAAGACGTAGCTACCCTAGATTCCTCACATAGGGGACCTTTTTGCACCGTCGGTAACCCTTTAAGGGACACTGCACAGTTCATGCCAACAAATGGCATAGCGTATTATAGCACCATGTGGCCGGTTCTAAGTTCTATAGTCCCTAATGACTGTAGATTCTTTTGCGAGAATAAAGTAAAGGAAATACATATATAATCAGATTGGCTTCATGCACTTTTTCTCCATTCCCAAGTCCCATCTCCCAGGGGCTACATCTGGGCACTGAACGGTTAGCTCTTTAGACAATAATTATCTCCGTGGTTAATTAGATACGGACAGTTGCCAGTCTGTCTGCCCACACTAATTACTAAGCTACATTGTGCATTCCGTCCAGGCCCCTGGATCCCTACTCCTCACCTTGGGATCCAACCTTTTAAAGCCACATGCGCCCCTGGGCTATACTCCGACTATATGACACTTTAAGGGCCACATGGTGCTTTGATGTGCTATGTCCTTTGTCGTCATGATGCATGGGATGAATGCAGCCCCGGCGAGTAGCTCGCCGGGATTGCTTTCGAACATCATGCCGACCCTTGAGGACTATATAGTTCCCATAGGGTAAGCATGATGCTTGAATGCATGCACATGGCGACAAATGGGCGTAATGCATTACAGCACTATGCGGTCCTTAGAGGAGTACTAAAGCATCATTATGTGCCCTTGTCTATATCACTTATGTGAATCTTTATGTTCCCCGACATTGCTCTCTCTGATCGCGTCTCTTTGCATCTCTCTCATGTCGTCCTTTGATGCAAATGGCCCTGGCAATGGTATTCCCTTCACTTCAAAGGCCGAACAATCTAATGAATCAGAAGGGAGCGGGGAGCAGCGTAGGGCATCTTATATGATTATATGACATTTCCGCATTCCATTGCATGCAATTAATTATTGTTATTGCTACTAGTTCATTTCATGATAAACGCACATTTCCCTCAATCTACTACGTGCCTCTTCGTGCGGTGGCCTATGGATTCATTGAGTTTGAATGGTTTCTTTCCAAACGATGAATTCATATTATGTATAATTTATATAAATTATTCACTACCACCGCTTTACTTTCTTATAGTTGGTACATCCGAAAACTAGTTTCTTTTTTGTTCTTAATCGTACTGGAATTGGTTCCAAATACTTACACAATGATGTTTCTATAGAAACATGAGACAAGCATAATTCCAATGGCAGTAAGGGCACATAAGGGGTGCCATGACCCCTATATCAGGGCAATCAGTGATACCTGCACTCTCTGCACTCAAGAATCTACGGGGGGAGGCATATTCACTCGCAGAAGCATCATTTTGTGCCCGTGTCGATATCACGAATGTAAATCTTTTTGTTCCCCGTATTTCCTGTATTTATTGAAACATGGGACAACCTACGGGGGGGGGGCATATCCACTCTCGGAGGGTCGGCATGATGCATGAATGCAGGCCTGCATTGATGCATCCTGACATAAAAGGCATACTGCATTAAAGCACTATGCGGCATAGTAGTGGTTAGTAAAGGGATGATACTGCCATCCATCACTACACGGGACTACAGTGCACATGCACTTCTGTATCAACATATAATATTGTTAAGGTTGTCTTGCCATCGTGTACATATGTAGAGCCTCCAACATCCCCTTCAGTATGTCATTTCTACAGGATAGGCCAGACTCTTTAACGTCACAGTGGATTACCTCTACCTATAAAGTATGTTGTTAACAAGAATATCGTGTAAAATGAAAAGGTGGGGAAATCATTTATGGTGAGCAAAATAGGGAAATGTCTCCACCAGAGTAAGTGTAAAGCGGCATCACCAACAGTGTACTGGTCGTTTATATAGTACTGTTAAACGAGTGAATCGCGAGTGGGGAGAGTGAAGCTTTAAGACGCCGGTGCAAGACGAAGGTGGTAGCACCACGGTCAGATGGGGGTGGTATGGACAGGGGAAAAGGAGGGAGCACCAGCGCTGTGAGGAGTACTCGACATTTGTGTCTATTGATCCGACAGTCGGACTGCACTGACCTGCCTTGGGAATGAAGTCTCCAGGGTCGCGGCAGGAGCCGGTCAATCATCAAGCAGCATGATGCCCGGCACCCATTGCAGGGCTGCCTCAAGCCCCCAAAGTGTTCCGGGAGGGGAATGGGGAAGGGGCGTGCATATCTGTATGCTTGTCTGTGCAAGTGACATGGTTAGACCCGGGAGTTTGAGGAAGGTGGGGGAGATCAATTGGAAAACGTACTTGTAAAGGAGATATGCAGTTGTGTATTACCAGGGAAAATTTGAACAGCTAGGGTAGGTCGGATATCTTTTCTTTTCTTAATGTTTTTTTTTCTACTTATGCCTAAAAAGTACTCAAATACTGACTCGTGAACGATTTAAAACCTAAGAAGAGGCCTAAAATGTGGTAAGGGCGTTTGCGACGCGTACAGAATCACTGCTTCCTCCAGTACATTCAGCAGGATGAACCCTCAGAACCCCTGAGAACCAGGCCCCTGACTCCTCCCCGTCTCACCTCAACACATTTTCAATCTCCCAGGTGTTTCAGGTCGGCGCACGGACTGCCCTGGGTTAGCAGTGAAGGCACCAAGATAAACACGGCTGTAGGCTGCTGGAGGCGTCTACGCACTTGGCAAACTTTAAGACGCCATCCTCGTTCGAAAAGAAATGTGAAGAAAGTGTAATCATTGGGCATGTTAGCATGTCAGCGTTTTCCGACTGCCACTGTTAGAGGATCAATCCATCCTGTAGTATCTGCTTTTATCTTTAGTCTGCATTTTACCTTATCTTTTCCTATAAGTTACTGATGAGTTGGGAGAAAATAATCCCGTTTTAAAAAAAAGGGGTACTTCTAGGTTCCCCAAAATTAAAGATTGCCCTATAGAAAAAGATACTTTTTATTCACTCAGAAAACCGTGGATAGGAGGTATTTCTAAATCCTTTAAGGAGGATGGTGTCAGGTTTGTACAAGGAGTGCGGTGACCGGGGGCTTACAACGCCTCCAGGGTTCTACTGTATGTCTCTACCTCCAGCGTAATCCTGCCCCTCCTTCATACCCACGTCATGACCCTAGCATTGTATCCGTGTCATCACAACCACTAAACTAGCATAAGGGGCACTCAATGCTCTATCATAAGGGGATTTGCATAACGTATACATGTATGCACCAAGGGGGCTCGAGTGGGTCCATTCTTTTTGAGAATATCAATTGCGCACAAGACACCTTTATCATAATGCATATATATATGACCTTCCGATGGCAGTTTCTGGGAAAATTTTGCGTATATACTGTATGACAACTCCTTATCATGTGAGGCATTTAGCTCTGAGTTCACAAATTACTATTGTAGTTGGTCTCTTACTACGTATGTAACACTTGAGTACAAAAACCAGACAAGGTAAATTAGACTTTAATATACGGCGACTTTATTGTAAAGGTAACTCTTGTGTATTATAGTACAAGTATAACCAGCGGATATACAAGATCAGAACAGATATATAATACAGTGGGCAACCCTATAGCATAGAGTTAAGCCCGTGAGCACAGGGTGGTCATGTCACGACAGTCCCAAACCTGACTGACTTCCAATGGGGAAGTAGCCGTCTTATATACAGCGCTGCGTAGCCACGTGACCGTACTAGCAGCGCCACCTGTTAGGTTTAGTTATGTAAAAATGATTATGTAACAACTACCGACGGTAACCGAAGGTGGTACCGGTACACTACCGTATAGATAACCGAACTAGAGGAGTCGGTGTATGTAACGAACCGACGACACTAGTTAGATGAATAAAACAGTTATTAAACACAATAGAACCGTGTTGTCTTACATCATACAACATACAATAGATATACAACAATAACAGTTAGACTTTATAGTCAACCCGTTACACTACCCCCCTTTAGAATGTAGGAAGGGTTGGTTTTATAATAATAATACCTCTTGGATACATTATATACCACGTATATCTATTTATCAACAAGTAACATTTCTACTCATAGTAACAACAGGCATACATACATGAACAACCAGGTTAACATGTATATAACAGTTTATATCAACAATATAGTCTTTGGTATCAAACCATAGTCCCATAGGCACATGATATAAAAACTGTCCAACTAATAGTCCTAGACTAGTATCAGTTAAAAGTAAAGGCACCAAATAACCACCTTGGAAACTCAACACATCACCTACTACATTCAGCAATGGTGCGAATCCGTGTGGAGTTAGTGTCCTTATATATAAATAATAGAACTATAATAGCTCTCACTTCCTTTGGCGAAGAAAAGTTTTATAATTGGAACTATAGCAGTTCCCACTTCCTTTGGCGTAGAAAAGTTTATATATAAAAATCCATATTAGCGTATCCTAAATAAGGTGGGATAGATCGTCATCCTTATTAGGGGCGGTACTCCAGTACCTAGCAGTTTATGGTGGTAGAGATGGATAGAGTCCAGTACCGGTATAGTACTTCCATCTCTTGTGAAATATAAATATAAAAAGGTAGGTCCGTGCCTCCCTATAAATAATTATCACAGGAGGATGATCCATATAATAGTTCATAGGTCACAATAGTAGAATGTGACCACAGGATCAGGAGCCCTGGACAGTAGTAGAGCACCGACGGTTGTGGCTTAGTAGTAAACCACGGTTGAAGACATCAGGCTGCTTCCAGTGTGGTGGCAGTAGAGACTCGGTTAAGTCACGACAGCACCGTCGGTCTGCTTTGGTTGTCCAGGGGCGTGTAGCTGCGTCGATGGTTTAGTTTTACCTCCGAGGGGCGGAACAGTGCACCCCAGAGGGCCTGACGGGGGACCAACCTTAGGTGTCCATAGGGACACCGCCGGATGGCTTTCCTTCCCCATCAGGACTTCCTCCAGGAGGGGCCTCCGTGGTGTAAACCACAGCAGCCTCCACCTGGAGAGGAAGGGCTCCACCTGGGGCTACCGAGAGGGTACTCGGCGCCGCAGTAGGCTCCCCGCCACTGACCACCCGGGTAGATTGTGCCATGAAAGAAAATGGCATCTCATACCTAGGTGGGTGTACTGACAGTACCGGGGTCACAGGAGGAGCAGGCCTTGCGGCAAGCCCCAACCTGGACTGGAGATCTGGAAAACCAGTTCTCTCCCACTCTGTCAGCTTTAGCCCGAACTGCCGGAAGAACTTGGCGTCACAAGTTGTCAACCTTGATTCAAGCTGTTCGATCGTAGCCCTCCAGAGGGCATGATCTTGCTCCAGACTCGCCTCACGCTCGGCAAGGACTCTGGTGCGTTCAGCAACCCAAGCTTTCCCTTCCCGGATAGCCTGTTCTCTGAGCAACTTGTACTGCTCAAAGTAGGACTTCTCCAAGAAAGAAACCTGAAACTGGAGTAGCTTACTTGCGTTTTCAGCCATCTTAGCTCTGTAGCACTCAAATCCGGGGACTAGAGTGTCAGAGAATCCAGTGTCATAAGCAGGACCATCTCCAGGCAACACAGGTAACCCTGCTAGCCCTTCGTCAACAGCCCTGTGCTCAGGTACTGGAGTCACCTCGTCATCCCTTACGGGGTTAGAGGTTGCTCCGTGCTGGGGTGGAGCAGTCGGCTGGGCTGACGCCCCATCCGGCTGTTGTACCTCTACCTGTTCAGCGTCACTGACAGGTGAGACACTCTCCTGTGGGGCTGAAGCTTTCTTTTGCTTCTGACTCCACTTGTACTGCTTGACATAGTCAGCAGCGACTTGACCCGCCTGCTCGTCACCCAAAGAGTTCTGAACAATAGCCAGTGCATTACCCAGTCTCTGTCTCTCCTGCCTGGGCAGTTGATCAGCAACCGGGGGCAATGCAACCGAAGATACCGTGACGGTACCGACGGTTTGGCTACGGTCGACCTCAGATGTTACCGTGGCGGTGGCGACACGTTTCTTCGCAGGTTCACTGCGGGAACGGTCACGTCCACCTTTGGTATCATCTTTGGATGACTGGCGGCCCCTTTTCAGATCTTTCTTCTTAGGAGGGGTATCCTTTTTGACAGTGGGCATCGGAGTTTCTGTATCTGGCCCGAGATCGGTTTGTTCGCACTTGGCGCCCTTACACAATCTCTCCCAGTCAGCCTCCGTGAGGTAGTTCCACTGTTTAAGTTTGTTGGTTCGCCACTTAAACTGTAGATTCCCTACACGTTTGTGGCACCCCCAAACCTTCAGTGCAGCCTCAACTCCACGACTAATAGTGCGCTTGTGAACGCCCTTATTGTCGCAAAGATGCCTTACCAAACCAGCCCTCCGTTGGCAACGGAATAGTTCCCCGTCACTGTACTCAGGGCAGGAAGTAGAAGTACTCCCACTCACACAGTACAAGTAGGGACGCACATTCATGTGCTTCTCTACCAAATGACGGGCAAACTTGAACAGGTTTGGCCACCGTTTTGCTGCTGTCGAAGCCCCTTTCAGGCGCTGACAGCGAACGTACGGGCAGGGATCCCCTGGCACGTAGTTCTTCCAAGCATATTTCAGCTTGGGGCGGCATGACCTATGGATGTTAGGTTTATTCCCTTCCAACACTGCCCTGAGGTACACGAGGTACCAGTCAATGGGGTGGGAATCACCTGTCAACCAGTCTTCGTCGTCTGAACCCTCGGTCGTGTGAGGTGCAGGAAGAGCCATTTTGCCATTTTCCTGAACTAAGTCAGAAAGGCTCAGGTTCTTCCGGTCATCATCACGGAGACACAGGTTTAGACGAACATGCGCTGCCTTGGCGCGGAGGCGGCGATTGGCTCTGCTCTCTGCGACAGACCATCCCTCGGCTTCCGCCTTGGACAGTCTATCAGCAACAGCTTTGAGTCTATCTGCCTCAGTCGGTGCGACCTCTTCGGTAGCAGGAGTTTCAGGGGAAGATGCAATCCTCCTCTTACGCTTCCGCTTCCGTTTGGTCTTAGCACGAACCGTGGACCCGTCTGATGAATCACCATCAGGGACCGTCGGTTCTTGTGCCAATACACCGGCGGGTTTCGGAGAAGATCCCCCTGCAGGGTTCTCCTCCTGGTTGGTATTACTACCACCCAGACCAGGTTCTGTTTTCGGAACAACATCACCCGACCCCTCAGGGTTAGGTTCAGCTGGTACCGAAGCCGAGCCTTGACCGACGGTTGGAGCACCAGTAGTGTCCATTTCCGTGTCAGACTCGAGAACTCGGTCTTCCCCATCGGAGGCCTCAGCCTTCTCCGGGGCCGTGCATTTGCCATCTACACGGGCTGCCATACTGTTAGCTCAGGCGTAGGTGAACCTCACGGTTCACTCACCCGAGCATTTAGTAGCACAGCTAGTAAACAATAGTGTAGGTACTGCCGGGCAGACCTAGGCACCACTGATCAACACGCTACCCTACGGGCAAACGTGTTGATCTGAAGAAGCCTGGCTGCCTGTGGGGCTTATATACCCCACCCGTCCCCCGTGACCCCGCCCCTTGACCGGCTTCTCAGCCAATCAGGGGTCGCGTCCCGAAGACGCGCCGAGGTGACCCAATTTCTCACGGCTCATTTGGCGGGAGAAATCGATCAGGTGACGCGGGCAGCGCCCTCCCCACGTCTGGCATATCCGACGGTGGGAACTCTCACTGTTGTTTACAATTTTCGTGGCGGAGCCACCGGAAAACCCGGGAATGATATACCGGCATTAGAGGATATACACAGCAGCGTGTTACTAAGCAATATGTGGTCAAAACTAATCCCATACTTAGAACTAATCGGCAAAGCCAGCCACCCGCCCTGAACACGTGCTTTTCTACCTCCAACGGATAACCACACCGGATAACCCGTCTCTTCTCGTTGTGTTTTGGTGATCGAGTACCGGGCCAATGACCACCGGCCCAGTACGGAACTGTCCATGGAAATTTAATCAAGCCAGCAGCAAAATGTCGTCAACAAGGTAAGAAAAAAATGTTTACACAATTTTATCTCGCTCTCTGACACGTGTGCTCCTCCGTAGACCTTGTACCGGTATGTCCAGCAATGATGACACCGGAGGTATCACCTTGCTTTGTTTACCGGTGCCTACGGTTAGTCCTTTACGCACAGCTGACCCTTTTTTACGAGGCCTACCGCGCTTGGGCTTGGTAACACACGACTGTGGTTCAATCGGTAATTTCCTAGGACGACCCCTTCGGCGCGCTACCGTCGGTACCGACGGTATGACCGTTGGTCCTGCCTTCGGTATCTTCGGTAGCGCAGGGTCGGTTGGTGCTGGTACTCGACCAGCACCGAGGGAATCTTCACCGTCATCTATATATGGAACTCCATACCAAGGTCGGAGTCTAGCCACATGTGATTTAGTGAGAGTCCCTTTTTGCAACCGTATTACTACAGTAGTTTCACTCACCACCATAGTAACCGTATGCGGACCATCCCAGGAGTACAGGGTCTTGACTTTGGAATTTGGTGTGCTAAATCTCGCGACCTTATCCCCCACCTTGAATTGGCGGAGTTTAAGGCCCGTGTCATAGCCCACCTTCTGCAAACTAGCAGATTTTTCCAAGTTGTCCCTTACTACTCCATAGGACTCGCGTAATGATTGTCGAAGTGATTCAACAAACATCACTGTGCAGGGTTGCTCGAGCTGGTGCCCCTGCACTCCATAGACCATGTCACTAGGCATGACTATGTCTTCACCCATTACGAGCATATTAGGCGTACAGCCCGTCGACGCATGTTCGGTAGCATTGTAAGCATGGGAGATATAGCGAGCGTGCTCATCCCAATCATCCCGGTGCTCATTAACCATTGTCGTGAGACATTGGATCAACGTCCGATTGAAACGTTCCACCATACCATCCGATTGAGGTCGGTAGGGGTTCGTGTGCGTCTTGCAGATGTGTATTTTACTACACAGTTCTGCCCACAGTCGAGATTCAAACTCACGACCCTGGTCGGAGTGAAGCATTAAAGGACCTCCCCACGTGAGGATCCAATTCTCGAAAAGTGCTTCTGCGCAGGTAACAGCTGTATGATTTACCAACGGATATACTTGGACATACTTGGTATAGTAGTCCTGTACCACCATCATACAGGTATTCCCACGGGGGGTTGTGTTGAAACCACTAATGATATCAACAGCGATCCGGGCAAATCGAACACCGAATAGCTCTTGACTTAGAGGTAGCTTACCAATACCAGGTCCAGGCTTTGATAAACAGCATTGGGGACATTGTTTCACCCAACGCCGTATGTCCAAAGTCATACCAGGCCAGTAATATCTACTCTTAATCTTTGCCTCAGTTCGTTGTCTGCCAAAGTGTGCTGAAGTTCGGTGGCCATGACAGTAATTGAGCAACTGTAGTCTGAGTGACAAAGGCACTACAGACTGAGCTACTCTCTTCCTGCCAGGTTGCACTCTCCAGCGGCACAATACACTGTTCCGTATAAAAAGATTATCCCACTGAGCTAACAGTTGTCTAACTTCTTTACATTCCAGCGAAAGTGCGGGGCGAACAGGCTTGGACAGGCCCAACAACTTCAAGGAGTACACCCTCGAAATAGCCGGATCCGCAAGCTGCTCATCCTTCAAGTGATTTAACGTCCAGTTAGGAACTTTCGCACCCACAGACGCAATCACTGCATTGTGAGACCCACAGTCTCGGCAGTCTACACGGTGACAGTTCCGGATAGGATAGCGGGACAAGCTGTCCGCATTCACATGATCTACTCCACTCCTGTGTATGATATGCTCATTCGTCATGCCAAACTCAGAGAGGTGGTTCAACCATCTACCCATCATCCCCTCAGCGTCCTTGAAGTTAAGGAGCCACTGCAGAGATGAATGATCCGTCCGTACGAGATAATTCCCACCATATAGGAAATGTCTGTACTTTTTTGTGTAAACCACCACTGCCAAGAGTTCACGCTTGGTTGTGCAGTAGTTACGTTGTGTTTTGCTTAGACTGTTGGACGAAAATGCCAGCGGCACTTCTCGCCCATCCTGGATCTGCGACAAGGCAGCACCAATACTTGTATTAGAAGCATCAGTGTCCAAGATGAACTTACCAACAGGTGCAGGGTAGTGCAAAACAGGTGTTTCTAAGAAGAGTCTCTTTAACTCACTGAAAGACTGTTCTGCGGCTGGAGACCAGACTATTTTAGCCTTAGCCTTCTTCTCTCCAATCATCAGCTCTTGTAAGGGAGCTGCGACTCTCGAGAACCCAGGTATAAAATCTCTGTAGTATGAACAAAACCCGATGAAAGAGCGTATCTCCTTCGTGTCCATCGGACGAGGCCAGTTCTGTACCACTTCGATCTTATGAGGATCAGCCATGATGCCATGTTCAGAAACAATTCTACCTAGGTATTCAACTGACTTCCTAAAAAGCTTGCACTTTGAAGGTTTCAATTTCAGACCATATGATAAGATGCGTTTCAGCACAGCTTGGAGGTTCTGTAGAGTTTCCTCCACAGAACCACCGAAGACGATGATGTCGTCCAAGTATACTAGGCACTTTTTCCAAAGTAAACCCCGTAACATGGTTTCCATCATTGCCTCGAAGGTTGCCGGGGCATTGCATAGCCCAAATGGCATGACGTTGAACTCAAATAGTCCCATATGGGTAGAAAATGCGGTTTTTTCTCGGTCCCGGGGGTCCATGCCGATCTGCCAATAACCAGATTGTAAATCTAGTGTACAGAACCATTTCGCCCCACCCAGAGACTCCACACATTCATCTATCCGAGGTAGAGGATATGCATTCTTCCTAGTGAGTCCGTTCAACTTCCTATAGTCGATGCAAAATCGACAGGAACCATCCTTCTTGGTGACCATCACCACAGGACTTGACCATGGACTCTCACTAGGTTGAATCACATCTTCATCCAACATCTTTTCTACCTCAGCCTCCATAGCACTTTTTTTAGCCATGGGTAACCGACGGTAGGGGATTCTACTGGGAAGCGCGTCCCCAGTGTCAACCCGGTGTTGTACCGTATCGGTACGCCCTAGAGGATCTCCTGGTTGCGCAAAGGCGTCAGATAACTCCGACAGCTCATTTGCCACCATTTCGCTCTCTAGGGTTGTGAGGTGTGACTCACACAACAGGGACCTTAAATGTTTCGGTAGGTTGGATTTAACTAGAGCCTCTTCGTGGAAAGAGTCTCCCGCCACCACACCTACTTCCACAAAGTCCGTAGTTAGTGAGTCTACCCCATATGCTCGCGTGGTGTTACCAATAGGCGTCCCTTTTCGTAGAGTGATTTCTCTACTACTCGAGTTACAAATCGGTATCACCCCCCAACGAGCGTTGGCCAGGTAAGTATGATAGCCAGCAAGACCTAACTCAGAGAGCTTTTGATCTTCTGGTTCAAACATACCTGGCCGTTTGGCCTGCACTCCCACGCAGCTGACTAGGACATCAGATACATGCCCTGCCGCCAACTTTGTGTCTTGTGCCACTGACGCCACAGAAGAACCATTCCTTAAAACGCACTGTACAGATTGTTTATAAGGATGTTTAATCTGAAGTCGGCCCGTTGCGGTGTTCATTGTTACCCCGTAAAGAGCAGCAAAGTCCATCCCCAGTATGCCATCATCAGTGATGTCGGTGATGGTTGGACATATCCAGTATGTCTTGCCATCAACCAACATAGGTTTTACAGTTCTGCCATAAGTCTGCATACTATCTCCCGTAGCAGTCCGAGCCTTTACTCCTAGTAGCGGAGCTTCGGGCTGGTTGCAAAGACGGGCCATGAATCTACGATCGACCAAGGTGTGGGATGCACCCGTGTCGACCAAAAATTCACCACGCGTCCCGGAAATAACCAGACTCAGGTACCAACGCTGTCCCCGTAAAGGGACACACTCAGAGGTCAGCATCGGGCTTCCCCCTCCATCCATAGCAACCCCTTTTGTCAGGAGATAATCCCAACACGGGTCGCTCGGGGAGTCTTGAATCACACTGCTCTGGGCAATTGATTCTAACCAAGACTCCTCTAAGCCAGCGACTACAGAATCCTCCGGATTCCGTTCGTCCTTGCCAGCCCCGCCTTGCCAGACGCTTACAGGTTGTACAGGCCCTTCTGCCTCTGCGCGGCCTTGGTTCATGGAAGAGTTAACACCGTCTACTAATCCCTTACAGGCATGGCTAACTGTGGGGGCGCCATCCTTGCCAAGAGGATGGGCCCCATTCAGTTTTCCGTCTCCTTTTCAGTTTTAGCAGCGACGGGTGCAGGGGCTTTGCATTCGCTAGCCCAATGACCCATCTTTTGACAGCGTCTACATGGCTGAGGTTTCGTGTCCTTTTTCTTCTTTTTCCTTCTCTTTCCAGATCCAGAAACAGAAGTGGACGCAGAGCTCTTTTCCAAGTGCTTCCGCAACAAACCCTCAATCATCTTTTCCATGTCCCTGTCAGGCATTACTGCCGCCACCTCCTCGGAGGCGGGCTGTTTTTTCTTAGGTGGTTTTGTGGCGGCCTCTACCACCTGAGCTCCTTTCGGGGCTACAGATGGAGCTGCCGACACTCCTCCACTAGGAAAAACAGCCTGTTTGGTGTCATACACATCTGCATGGTCGAAAAGGTCAGCTAGAGATAAGTCCGGCTGCCATTTCTCCCGCAGATATGCCTGGAGATTGGTGTCTCTGACTCCATTGACAAACCTGGAGGTTAACTCCTGGATGACAGTGGGGGTGTCAGGTCTACATCCCTGATAACACTCGGATATCAGTTCCTGTAGAGCAAATCCGTAGGATCTCAGATGCTCGTCCTTGCGTTGGACACGTTTGAGTAGCTGAGTCCTTGGGTCATGCTCACCAATCTTCCCAATCGCCCATTCAGCTGTTTCTTCAAGTGAGCTCAATGTTTTGATCTTCACTCTCTCGAACGCCAAAAGGGCTGGTTCACCTGGCCCGTTGCAGAGTGCCTGCTTCAGAGCAACCAGCGCTTGCTGATTGTTCCAGCGATTGCTCTCCACAATAGCCTTGAACCGAACTTTGTACTTTCTCCAGGGTGGCGACCCTGTGAAAGGCGGAATATCGATGGCCTTTTGACGGGCTGCATCAGGATGTTTGATCTCCCCAAAGTTGAAAGGAGCATACCGTTCATCCAGTTCATCGATGTCCCGCGGGACGATGTCTGTCCCCAGCTTCTCAATAGCCGGGTTCCGGTCATACTTAGCCCGCTGGACAGGAGTTAAGCCCTGTCTAGCTCTGGGTTTCGGTACTGGAACTGAGACCATGGTCTGCTGTTGGTTCAACATCGTTGAACCAGTAGATGGGTGGGTGTACCCTGGAGGTGTTGCCGTGCTTCCAAAGGCGCCACCACAGACCGGAGTCTGTAGATAGCTAGCCCCCATCTGAGGTGTCATACCTGTTACCGTGGTGTGTACTAGCGGCGGGACACTTGAAGGTGTCACTGTCGTGTACACACTGGGTGCGGGTATGGCTGGAGGTACCACCGTGGTAGGTGGTGGTACTTGCTCCGACTTCATCTTCAGGTCCTGATTGACTTGCCTTAAGCTTGCGAGGTCTTGTCTGGCTAAGTGGAGCTGCGTGCTCAAATCCTTTCCCAAGGAAGTTAAGCTTGCAACCTCACATTCGCCCGACACCCTCTGGTGCAAAAGTTTGTCAACCTCCACCTTGTGGGAAGCCATCTCGTTCTGGAGTTCCAGTAGGAACTTTTTCTTCTCATCAACCTCCCTTAGGAATAACTTCCTAGTTTGATTGATGGAAGCAAGTTCCCTCCGGGCTTCAGCGAGCTCATGCAACTCAGTTTTCCTGGTGGGGATCCCCATGGCAGCTAGTAGGTCCCCATCCAGTGGTAAACTGGATGGCTCATCTACTGCTGGCGGGTACCCCTTACCAGGAGCTTCTGTTGCCACGTTAGTCTTCTTTGATAGCCCGCCACCCCCCATACCGTTCGGTGTAGGAGTGGCACCATCAGTGAAAACCGACGTGTCTGGATCCAATGAAGGATCTGCTACCGTCGGTGTAGAACCGAAGGCAGCTGGGCCGAGAGTTTTAGGCTCTCTACCCGGTATTTTCTGACCCTCAGGACAGAAAAGATTCGTGGAAAGGGAGTCCAACGATCTCCTGGAGCTTATATCAAAGGGTCCCGGGATTGGAGATTGCTCCCCATCCTCTCCTTTGGTAAAGGCTTCTACAATAGGATCACCTATTGCTTCTTGGGAGAGGTCGTCCCCGGGCACCTCCAAGGCTGCCCGGCTCTCCCGCCTATTGGATTTGCCTGTGAAGAAGCGTACATTCTGTACGGCTTCCTCACGTTCCTCAGCAGGGGTTTTAGTCCTGCCGCTGAACGAGCTGACAAAATCGTATAGGTAATCCATATACTGTAAGTCTATTTAATACCCTATCAATGGTCGGTTCGATCAAGTGGTCACGGCACCAATGTAGTTGGTCTCTTACTACGTATGTAACACTTGAGTACAAAAACCAGACAAGGTAAATTAGACTTTAATATACGGCGACTTTATTGTAAAGGTAACTCTTGTGTATTATAGTACAAGTATAACCAGCGGATATACAAGATCAGAACAGATATATAATACAGTGGGCAACCCTATAGCATAGAGTTAAGCCCGTGAGCACAGGGTGGTCATGTCACGACAGTCCCAAACCTGACTGACTTCCAATGGGGAAGTAGCCGTCTTATATACAGCGCTGCGTAGCCACGTGACCGTACTAGCAGCGCCACCTGTTAGGTTTAGTTATGTAAAAATGATTATGTAACAACTACCGACGGTAACCGAAGGTGGTACCGGTACACTACCGTATAGATAACCGAACTAGAGGAGTCGGTGTATGTAACGAACCGACGACACTAGTTAGATGAATAAAACAGTTATTAAACACAATAGAACCGTGTTGTCTTACATCATACAACATACAATAGATATACAACAATAACAGTTAGACTTTATAGTCAACCCGTTACACTATTAATCCCTATATATGTCAGGTATGGCCGCATAGGATTTAGCCTCAATGAACACCACTATCTGTACGAACGTTATACCAGGTGCATATATTATAATAGGACATCCGATACGAAATTTGAATCAATTTAAATTCTACAGCCTTGAGAAATATATTTCACAGAGTTGAATCTGAGGTCAATATATATCAAGAATGCACACATTATTATTATGTGATATTGCAATCAGAATATTCTATCCAAAATGCCATTGTGCACAGCCATATTGGCGTTTTTAGAGAGTGCGTTTATGAAGAAACATGGAGTACCCTACGATTCTCCCTAAATTAATCATGTACAAGTAATTCATCCCATATTAGAACCTTCATGGGTTTAAATCGCATTTGTATAACATTAAATGAAAGCACGCAAGAGAAGCAGCACATCATCCTTTGCAACACATTTGACCTCTGGAATGAAAGTAAGAGGAAACTAGGAAGTCACTTCCAAATGCATAATAATAATGTAAACCCTGCACAATACGATATCAGAATGACGTAATTGGGGGTGGACATAAAACGGAATCACCAACCTTGCAGAGTAAAGATGTCCTGTGCCCATTTAGTAAAGCTGCACGTGCAGTAGGTCTCTGATAGCAAAATGCTCACAGGAGCTGCTCACAGATTAAGTCCTTAGGCAGCAGGGGCAGCAGGAGCAGCTCATGCAGCAGCAGAGCACTGAGTGGTGGCAGAGTAAGTGAGTGGGTGAGGCAGTGAGGAGGAGGTGCTGCAGGAGGAGGGGCTTCTTGTTGCATCAGCAGTATCAAAGACTGTGTCTGCTGACCCTGGAGCGGCCTGGGGGTAATACCCTCTTATACCCAGCAGTAGGCAGCCCACCGTGGGAGAGGGGCAGGAGGAGGGGGTAGTGGGGAGGGGAGAGGGAGGGGGTCTTACAGCAGTGGTTGCTGCTTCTGGTGGTGTATGGTGGTGGTGTATGGTGGTGGCGCTGGCTGCGAAGCTGTGCGTTATAGGTGGTGCCTCTGGATACGCTGGTGACGGCGGCGATGGGTGGTTGGTTGGTGCTGGGTGGGAGATACCGGTAGTAGTGGTGGCCGGGCTGGTATTACTACTGCTGGGTGGACCATGCTTTAATTAAAGCTGCACTCTCACCACTAACATGCCACTAGTCATTTGACAAGAACAGTACTTAACCAGAAAATAATGCACCTTTGACTAGAAAACCGCTTTAATACGTGTTGTAACACTGCAAGCCTTGCCCGATAACGCCTCCTATGATAATGGTGATGATAATGATAACGTTTGTCGTGGTGCACCAGTGGTGTCACTGGGGGTATGATGACCTATTGGCAGGCGTCATTAGTTGTATTGCTGCCCGTCGCTGTATTTCTTTCCCCAATGGTTCTCACGCGTGGTACAGAACACCTGCAGACGCCATGGTTACAAACTGCTAATAGGGAATTGCGTAGATTTACCTGATGTTTTGGGTACTATACTTGACGCTGACGTCCTGTTTCAGTTGTTGGCTCTGGGAATCCTACCACGTCTGTATGATGCCGCCCACAGATACTAAGACACTACAGCCCCAATTCCAAGCTGGGATCCAGTGAACTAACAGAGGTAGGTGGACGTGGGTGTATATCTAAAGCGCTCTATCGGTTTGCTGCCGATACCAGTGTTAGTATAATACTCCGATATAATAACAATGCAGTCTTAATGTTGTAATTGGCTCAGAATGTGACGGCTGCAGCAACTGCCTGTTCTGCTGGTGACCAGCCCTCAGCCGCGTGTCTTTATGCTACAGCAGGACTGGGTCTGATGGGTCTGGAGGAAGCACGTGGGATCCTCCAGGGTCGATGTGGTAGGGGTGGTAGTGGAGAGCGAGGGTGGGGTGGGATGGGGGTGTCATAAGTACTGCTGCCACACCCCACTGACGCCACACTCCATGCCTGCCAGCCCTTTGCCGATCTCCATGCCTATACATGCCTACCTACTAGCCCTCTGCCTTCCTGCCTGCCTGCCTGCCTGCCTGCCTGCCTGCCATCCTGCCATCCTGCCTGCCTGCCTCCCCTCTGCCACCTCCATGCTCATACCTGCCAGTCCTCCGCGTCCCTCTCTGCCTGCCTGCTAGCCCTCTGCTTCGCTGCCTGCCTACTTGCCTGCCTGCCTACCAACCATCTGCCTGCCTGTCTACCTGCCTGCCTGCCCCGCTGCCTGCCAACCATCTGCCTGCCTGCCTGCCAACCTACCTGCCAACCCTCTGCCTACCTCCCTGTTAACCATAATTATGCCGAACTCCCTGGCTGCTTGTCAGACTTCTACCACTTGCCTGTCTGTACAATGTATACAAAATGTACTAGCCTGTGCCTACCTCCCTACCTTCCTCTCTCGATCTCCCCTCCTTCCCTCTCTCCCCTCACCCATGCCCTCATTCACTCCTTCTCCAGTGGGATTCTCAGGCTCTGTATCCGGCTCTGTCTACTTCCTATCCCTACGTCCAAACCGTCCTCGTGTTTCCCAAACACCCAAGTGCCGCCACACTAACCAGACATTTTCCGTACATCATTCCATCTCCAGACTACGGTGTTAAATATTAGACAACCTCCAAATGGAAATCTTACAATAAATGGGGTTAAACGTCCTATAGATGCCCCCTTTAAGATCTAATGAGTCACATCTATCACTCTGTCAATTGCACTGCCGTGTACATGGGTTCCCCATAGGATGACTCATTATATACTAGTAGTTCATCCTGGAGAGATCACTCGTTGATCATGGTGTGGGATGATATGACAATAATACTTGTAAACTCTAGTCGCGAAGAAAAATAACCGTATAACGGAGCCACCCGATATATGCATATACTTTAAATATGATTTGAACAATTGTAATGTGAGTTTTCAATGATTTCTCCTGGTTAAGTATTGCAACAAGATTGTCAGAACAGATCATGTGGGATTTAGACCCTTTCCCTTTATAAGAAACATGTATTGCCCTAAAACTAATGGAAACCAACCTATCTTTTAAATATTTGGCATTGGATGTATTCTACAATATATTCTACAATAATCTTATTTCCTAAAATAATTGAGGGGAGGGGGATACTTGAACTCTTCCTTTTAAGGAGAAGGGGGCCGACACCCCATCCCCTGTTCCATCGCCTTATATAAGGGTGCATGGGATCCAGACATAAATACATGCAGTCTAGGTGCTAGAGACTTTTAGCCTAACCTTGTATTCTCGTCTACAGTTTTGTCTCCTCTGGTTAAGCCTCTAACCCTTACGTGCCCAAGCGCGCCAATTGGCGCGGTTTTAAGCATTAAAACACCTATATTGAAGTAGAGAACCATCCAGACACTTTTATTGGGTGGATTTCTAAGGTTTTACCCTCATATTGAGCCCCATGACCTTACGACTTCAATGAGACCATCATTCTTGATGGGACTTGTATATATGAGGAGTAATGCAAAGTTAACTAAAAAATAAGTGATCAGATATTTGATTCATCACTACTACCCAAAATTCACCCAAAAAGCATAATTTTCACCAAAATGCCCTTTTATATACATGAAAAATTTGATTTTTTACATCAAAATCATCTTGTACCAAATTTTCCTGCAGATACTTACTAAAGACTTAGTATTTTTCAATTTTCATTCAGAAAGTTCTTATTTTAACATGTTTTCTATTCCATGAATAGCTTATTTATAGGTAAAAATACCCTTTTTCCGCCCCAAAAACACAGTTTATTACTTATAACAGGTAATAGAAGGTTTTGGGTTGCCATGGCAACCAGAGTCAAATAATTTACTATAGTCAAAGATAAAAGTCCATTTCAGAACCCTGCAGAAAAAATTTTATGACCTCTATCTTAATATAAGAGATGAATTTAGCAGGTTAGGACATGGTTTCCAACATCAGAATAATCATGTTAAATAAAACGGATATTGATCAAATAGTTCTGGGCACCAAAGGGCTAAAGGGCCTTTTCAGGGGGTAAACTCTCAAACAATTGGGAATGGCTCTCATGTGCATTTAATATTAATGGTGGGAATGAATTACCTGATCCCAAAAAGATATTATTTTGGCATACTTGATTGTGGCTCGGTTAGCAGCAGCGCTAAACACAGTACAAGCCTGGTCAATCTGGTGAGAGAAAAAAAAACTATATACGAGAAATCGACGTAGCCCCCTCTGGCACTCGCACTATAAAGAAGCTGGAGGAAGCAGGAAAGTAGGCAGTAACAGAGAAGAACAGGACAGTGTATGTGTGTGGGGCCGTGTAGGATGGGCCCAGGGGGTGTACTTGTGATAATTATGAAGGCTCAAACCGCTATTAATTGACCAAGAATATCATATACGATTGCTTTGTCTCCGCCTACAAGTCGAGGACAAAGCATATCCACACTTGCTACCTGCTACCTACACCTGCCATCAGTGGCGCTGCACCACCCTATTGTATATAAGGGGCACGCACCACTAGCCACTCAGAGAGAGCTGGGTAGGGTACTAGGTGCACACCATCGCATACCTAATGTACAATAAACCCAAACTACACACCTAATCCCCGATTGTAGTGTTACTTACTTTCATGTATATCAAATCTCAGATATTAGTGCAATGCTAATTGACGATGGCCAGATATGACATGTGGTGGAGAACAGACGGTCTTGAGTGCTTCTCGTGAAGCAGCGAGGTTAAAAGGTGTTGTTTTTGTGGGTGTAAACTAACGTAGAAGCTGTTGGCGAGCATGAACATCTCCGATGTCCAGGCACCTTGACTGGAGGTCTCGACAGGATCCAGACTACAAGGACAAGCTCCGCAAGTTGAAGAGCAGACTGCCAGAAGAAGCCTACGAAGGTGTGCAAAATCTAGGAAAACTAGTGACTTCGACGCCAATCAGGGGAAAATCGCTGACCGGGGTCAGAAAACACCTAACCGACGACGAATACAAACAACAGATAAGTGACACAACGCATAGTGTTGTAGAATTTTTGGGTGCAAATAACACCGTATCCAGCGATACAGTAACGTTAGACAATAGTGCCATTTCACAACCTAACACTAGTATAAACAGCTCTCTAGGGTTAGTGGATTTTAACAACTTCACTTTCTGGTCAATAACAGACTCAGTCGCCAAGATGGATGAATTAGAAAAATTAGAGGAAGCTAAAGAGCAAATCGCGGCGCTAGCAGCCGATTTACAAAAAATGCAACGGCGCTATGATGAGCAGCAGCGAGACAATGAAGATCTATTAGAGAAAGCTAGCAAAGAATCAATTAAGTTAAGAGCAGATTTAGAGGAACTAAGAGCAGGCAAAGCACCTAAACCTGACACTCCAGAAGCTATGTTTGCCAAATATGATAGGGAGATAGAGTTTTTGAAGAAGAGAGCAACCATGGCCGAAGATATGGAAAGTAGACTTTTGTCAAAAATAGATCGTAACAAGGACAGGCCAAATGAAGGTTTAGCTTATAACAAGCATAAGGAGGCAGTAAAACTATTAGGCAGAAAATAAGATATATTTTCTCGACCAACGGTCTTGCTCTCAGCAAAGGACCATATCGACTCTTATACTGGGGTTATGCATGCAAAATCCACGAGGATTCAAGATATTACCTTGATGGATATGTGCAATATATAAATGCCGAGGCTTTGGACTATTACCAAGCCTACAGAATGGTGGACTCGTCAGAAGACATGGCTAAGTTTTATAACGCCTTTGTCCCTCGATTGGAATGCGTTTCGATCGATGAATTGGAGAAGGGTGCTGCCCACCGCAAACAAGGCGAATGAAATGGCTACCTTCTGCCAAATGACTCGTGGAAGCGGTAGCGGAGGGTCTCAAAATTAGGGGGCGGTAACTCGACAGGGGGCAGAACTTGGGTCTCATTCAGGTGTAAATAACATAACTTGTGAATGAATATTCATGTCTACTTGACTATTTCAAGTATTTGCATCAAGAAATTAAGGTATAAATATAGTACTACAGGGGGTCCCTGAAATAACAGGGGCGGTGTATGCTTATCTGTATCAGGAATCAGGGGTTGGATCTCTGCGGCTATAAAGAGCGGTTATTGCTTTTAGGTGGGCGGTAGTTTGGCAGTGGGCCGGTCCCATCATAGAGAGAGTGCCCCCTCTCCCACCAACACGGGGGATGGGTTGGGATGTGGGAGGGGATGGGGTAGACAGAGGTGGTGCATTTATCGTCTCTGGCTTAATTGCGTTGTGTGCCGCCATTTCCCACTGCACTAGCTGATTAGATCTTCTCCCATGAACTAGGACTGACAGCGCCTTGAAGCCATTAAGGGCCGCACAGTGCTTTAATTGCGCTATGCAATCGTCATGATGCATTCATGCAGCGCTGGGGAGCTTGCTTACCAGGCTTGCATTCATGCAGTTCGGGAATGTATACGTCAAGTCTGTATGGTCGGAATGATGCGTGAATGCAGCACTGGCGAGTTACTCATGGCGGCTAGATTCACATATCATCGGGATGAAGAGCTCAATGTGTTAAATCACTATGCGTCCCTTAAAGAGTTAAGACTGGCACCACCCCCTTTAACATTACATAAAAGGGGACATTATCCAATTACCGGCTAAATAATTCTGATAAAGATGAGTGGTCGCCAACAGGATGATATGAGCTCCACATTGTATCCACCATAAAGTAGTCGTCAGGATAATAGGATTATATTTTACATCAAAGAGAAAGAAAGCGGACGATGTATGGCTCTTGTACCGCGTAACGCTCCTTCTAGTAATTATGACATGTAAATAACCAAGCCATTTCATGTGTATGTTCGCTTTAAATAGACCGAGATGCACATGAGCTGGTCCAAATTGAATGTTTCTTCACGAGTTGAGATGGGGTCATATCCAGTGTCATATCTCACTCGACTGAGGCTTCATGAGATATAACCAGCCTCAACAAGTAAGGAAAAACTCATTTTGGATCATTTAAGGCTGTGTATAATTATATTTCATGTGTTTTTTGATTATTCCATTGAGATATGCACTTTATGATCTGGTTCATAGCTATTCTGAAGACGTCACAGTGGAGAACCGCAGAACGTAGGTATAATACCCCACAGAATGCGATCCAGTTTCTGCTCGGCCCTGCGAAGAACGGGTCTTCTTATGATTAACTCATGGTGGACGACTAAGACAAAGTACTAAACACCTTGGGGGTGATCCATTAAGTATGTCACACCTAAGGGGGTGGGAGGGGGTCTTGGTTCCCAATGATAGAGGTATGGGGAAAAGCGTGACAAAGGGTGGGGGGGGGGCCTTGAAAATGGCCAAATTTTGCGTGACATACTTTATGAATGACCCCTTGGATATATCGTATACCCTCACAAAACCGAAGGTCCGAAGGTTCAGTTAGATACCCCTCTAAGTTTAGTATGAAGAAAAAAAAAGATAGAGTGACTGGTGGCCACCATCCAGTTTGTCGTTGTTATTTTGACATACACTCAGTTACATAGAGAGAAGTCACTGTCGCCAAAAGCACTCTCACCTGAAGGAGTGCTTTCGGCGACAGTGACGCTCACTTTTTTGAGTGTGTACTCGTGGGTTATCTATTACTTAACCAAAGCGATTATTGTTCTCCACATGGAATGAAATATCATACTAAACATACAAGCAGCAGATCTATGCACTGTTCCCAATCCAATTATACTACGAAAAAGGCAATATGCATGGAGGCAAAGAAACATTTGTTTTCCCTGTTCCCGAGCAAAACTGGACCGACCCTAAGCATTTTTATCCAATTTTGAAAAAATAATTTAAGGCCATTTTGGGGCTACTTTAGAGGGAATTTCTAGTCCATTAGTTTAGGCTGCCATTCACAAGATGCTGCAACAATTCGCAAGTAAATCTGAGCCATAAGTAAAGACAAATTTCTTTTGGCCATATGGATCATGTAGCCATATACAAATGTAATAGCATTGATGAGGGAGTGTTTAATATCTTACAGCAAGGGGCAGGTAGACTTTTGCTGGGAGTGGGGGAGGGGTGGGGTGGGGGTTGACGCCTGGAGGCACTGGGGCAAAACAAGTTCAGCCCTTTTCAGCAAAAAAAAAAACGCCGGCAAAAACAGCAACCCCACTGTTCAAGATTTAATAATGACCATTCCCTTATAAGAACACGGCTTTAATTGATGGTGGTGGCCGCGTCACGGCTCATGTTCTCAGACTGAAGGCCATGTGTGGGGAGCCTCACCGAGATAGCGGGGTCTGCTTCCCGTGATCGGTTAGTTATGATTTGTGACTCTCCACCAGAAACAATAACCACTCCCTGTATACATAATCACGGTGAGCCTTGGTGAGTCGTCCACTGCCTTGTAGAGCAACATATATTGTAAAACCCCTCGGAGTAGAGACATGTTTAGCCGAGGGGTGTCGGAGCAGGAGGGACAGGGATCGAGGCAACCCAAAAAGTTGAAATATTGAGCAATCATATAGCTTTTGTACTTATATAGTGAACTGGTCATTTAACCACAGATTGACCTAAGCCTGCATCAAATTATGTCAACATTATTTAAATTGTCTCCCAAACCCCTCTACAAGGCTTGAAATCACAGACCTCTCTGGACTTTTTTGGCTTTGCCCTCCTAAGTCAAGTTGCATCTGCCACCCCTGTAGCATTTGCTTATACTGTACGTCCTCCTCTTTTACAGCTGTGTATGCAGACAGCTCTTACTGCATAAAATATCCCATTTACATCTATTTAAACCGACTTGACTGTGGTCGAAATTCCATGGAAATGTCGTTTAAACCTTGCCATGCATGTTATATAATGGACTTAAAACAATTTGGAAATGTCATATGGCATTTGAGTTGACCTTAAAGTTAGCAGAAAATTCATACAGCATTTCAGTTAACTTAAAACTACCAAGATATTCATACGGCATTTAAGTTTACCATAAAAGTTACAGAAATATGGCTATATCTGTACAAACAACCCTGTCTTATTTGTTCACCGTGATTATGTATATAGGGTGCGGTTATTGTTTCTGGTGGAGAGTCACAAATCATAACTATAACCAATCATGAAAAAGCAGACCCTGTTATCTCGGCGTAGCTGCACACACATGGCCCGTCCTGGACATTGAGGACATGAGTCGGGACAGGGCTGCCAGCATCAATGAAAGCCTCAATCCCGTGTGTTGATCGATTGTTGTAAGATTGCACTGACAAAAATAACATTGTGTAATCATATCAGAAAAGCCTCTATATAGGATCTAGTGTTTATTCATTATCACTTGTACTCCAGCGTGCATCAGGAAACAGCCAGAGGCTCAGAGATAATAAATTCAATTTGGAAGTCATGCTTTAAAGCCCAGTCAGCACTATTTACAAGACAGCTTTGAATTCAGATCAGTAGCCCCAGACAGCACTATTTCTGTTGCAATCATCTCGGCGCTCCCCATGAAGACTTTATGATGAATGAAACCCAGATTGAATTAAAAATCATTGCTGTCTAGTATGAAATGATTTGATGTAATATTTCTGGCGTTATTCTAGGCGTTATACAAAGGCACTTCATATGAATATGGCGATCTGGACAATTGTGTACTAGAATCACAAATATATATATATATATTTGCAAAGATGTCATCGACATGTTCCCCTGGTATGTTCAATGAAGGTCGTGTAACATCTCTTGCTCTGGATAGGTTACATGTTCTAGAATCGTTCAGTGGGGAGCGGGCTGAGTGCAATGCTCACAGTTTTATGCCATATTTCATCTCGAAGTTTTGTCATATTTGTAAATTGGAGATAATATCTCCGTTCATAATTGAAACAGGAAAAGGGAGGACAGATAGGGGTATAGACACACACTAGAATACTAGAGGTCTCAGTGAGCAGCTCAGACTGCTCAGAGATACTCTGATGGAGAGAAGTCATTCATAACCTGGGTGAGTGGAGGCAATGGTTGATGAGGTGTAGAAGGCAGGGAGACAGCGGCCCACACTATCACCCCACACCCCCACAGCCGGCCACTATCTGCCCCTTATCGATAAGATCAAAGTCTACCTGGGGCTGAGTTCACCATCGCCACCAGGTACAGAGCTGAGCACTAATCCCTCATCTCACCCTGGAGGAGCAAATCTGTTAAGTTTAAGTCAACCCTTTAAGGGCCGCATAGTATTTTAATGTGCTATGCCATAAGTCGACATCAGGTGTGAATGCATCCCTGGTGAGGATACTTGCCAGGGCTGCATTGTGCATTTTGTCGAGTCTTCTTGAGTCTTATCAACCATGTAGACCAGCATGATTCATGGATGCAGCACTGGCAGGCTGCATCTGCATCATAATGACCAAAGGCATATGCAATATGCGGTCATTAAAGGGCTAGTAACGGGTAGCTCATTGGTATAGCATAGCCTCCATGCGAGTTGCTCATTTAAATGTCACAGTACATTTTATTAAGGTTGTCAGGTGTTGTTTCTTCGAACAATTATACCTTCACATGTTTTAGGTGCGAAATTCAATGTATGCTGTGTGAACTCTAACAGTATATAGAGCCCAATAATCATATTATCATGACGTAGTAGTTATAGGACGTGTACCAATCTGTACGCGAAATACAGTGAAGGAGCCTTAATGACCTTATAGGCTCCTTCACTGAATACCCCTACAGATTGGTACTAGGCCTATAACTACTTTATACCTCTAGTTGTATGCAGTATACAAGAGGTGTGAAATGCTTTGTTCTCCGTGCCCGCTGTGGTATAAGTAAATGTAAAAATGTATACAGGTCCCCTCTTGGAGGGGTATTTGTGCACTATAACCTACATATTTGTGTTTTCAAATTCATTGCAAATCATGCAAGAATAGAAAAATAGACGTCTATCCCATATCGCCAGGTTAGCATATATTTGACACACAACATGCTCAAAGATCCACGGCTGGCGAAAGGTGTTATCTGTTGACTTTCTTTGAGCCATCTGCGGATGAGACATTTTTAGAATATTATACTAGTATACAGTCTTATAAATTCTAAGAGCACCTGAATATTACATTCAACATGACGTAGACTTGTCAGACAAGGGTGTGTTTTGTCTGTACCAAATCGGTCTACATCTACGAGTAGTGTATACAGTATGTAACGGTCTACGTGCAGTATAGGGTAGATTCACTAGAACTGGGACACATACCTCGAGTCAGAAATTTAATCTAAATTTACTCAGGCAAGCTTAAATCCCTATTCGTGAATAACAGTACAATTTAACTCTTATTCTCACCAAAAATGAATAACTGCGAATTTAATTTCCCGACACAAGATAAATGTCCGACTCATGGTGAACCTACCCAATACACTTAGCGATGAGTTTTGCTGTGAGTCTGAGAGGGGGTGGTTCTGGAGGCTTGCTGCTATCTTGTACCTGTTGGTAGGTAGATAGCACTCAGCCTGGTTTATCATACACCAAGGTCAATGATGAACATGGACGGCCTCGCGGGACGAAAGCCGTGAGATGTACCTTATACCTCACCTGTGGCGGATGGCGAGCTGGGGTACGGCATGGTTATGCACCAGGTAGGTTGGGGAACATTCAGAGATGCCATCATCAATTATTAAAGAGACCTTCCTCAACACCCCCTCCCACCCCCCGACACTACCTTTGGAAGTTGTCCTATATACTATAGACTGGTGGCAGAATTTTGAAATGTCACTCCAGGAGGAACGGAATGTTACAGGGTGGCATCCATGCCAGACTTTATGTATGACCTATACTGATCAGGTTCAGGGTGGATGCCACGCACAGAAATCGTTTTTCTCTGAAATAGGGCCCGATAAAGGCAGCCATTACCAAAAATCCTGAATTTGGCCATATCTTGGTGAGAAATGATGTTATTGAGTCATTTAAGGTGTCTAAATCCACATTCTCAGGGTCTAGGAATACTATGGAAGCATTCGATTTCCTTTCCAATGAATATCTTGTACCATATTGGGGTAGCCATAGTGAGAAACAATGTTATTTAAGCTGTCAAAATCCACATTTTCAGGGTCTAGGAATACCATGGGATCATCAATTTTCCTTGCCTATTCATATCTTGTACCCTTTTGGGGTAGCCATTACTGAAATTCACGATTTTGGCCAAATCTTGGTGAGAAATGATGTTATTGAATCATTTAAGCTGTCGAAATCCACACTTTCAGGGTCTAGGAATACCATGAGATCATCAGATTTCTTTTCCCATGCATATCATGTACCCTATTGGGGTAGCCATTACCAAAATGCACAGTCTTTGCAAATATTAAAGTGGCTAAATCCCCATTTCCTGATGAGAAAACAATGGTGGCATCACTTATGTTCTCTCAGGCATTATCAACCAGATTTATCTGTTTGTTGTAGAGATAGGTATTTAGTAATTACTCTTTATGAATCTCAATTAGTTTAGGCATATATCATTGAGAGCCAAAAAGGCTTAGTCCTATAAGGGTGCACTATGGCCTATGTCTTAGCATTAAAGTATTATTGTGACCATCACTATAATTTACAAGCTACCTCATACCTTTATTTCAAATAGGGAACGTGTCAGAAACCACTGATTTACAACATAATAATATATGAAATTAATCAATATACTACTTTTAGTGGGGTTGGGAGTGTAACAATGTACTTTCAGATGAGATCACGGTGATGAGATAAGGGGTAGTGCATTGATGAAATAAGAGTGATGCATTGATGATACTAAATATCTATTGTTGCCATGATGATTCAAAGTACTCAGAAAACTCTTAATGCTGGTCTCTTGCTGGTGCTGAATTAAACTGTTGCACAGGAAATGTGGGGGCGAGAATATCTGTTTTGGGTAGAGGAGCTAAAATGCCCCATCCTTCATAAAAAAACACCTTTCCAAAACTTAAACCGTAGCTGATAGCCATGGCATTTACTTTGTCTACTAATAACTGCAATCTGGCAAGTCAGACTTTTCCAGTGGATCCAATTTCTGTACTAGAAGAGTTTTCTTCTATCCTCCACTGACCTCATAATAAATATATCTGCTTTCTAGTCTGAGTTATATATATATGTTCAATGCTGTGAGATCTGCAGTTTCAACTATGGTCTCATCAGGGTGTAAGACTATATAATGTCATCAATAAAGTCTACAGGGTTAAATGGAGAATGATGACATGAGCATGCTGTTCCCATAGTATAACATTTCACAAAAAAAAAGTAAAATGACGATACAGGAGGGTTGGGTCTTAAAAATGTGATGATGTCATACTTGAATGGCCCCTTAAGGTACCAGGTGAAAAGAGTTGGCATTGAACTCATGCTTCCTTCCTTGAGATTCCAACGTCATAACTACATGACCAGTCCAGCTCATACTGATCAGAGCTGGTTATCTTGTAAATGTCAATCACTCTGGGGGTATAGGGTGCAGCCATTTTAGGTATACACATGTACTCATAATATTCTCTTGTTCCCTACTATTCCCTACATAGGATGAAATACTGTATTTGTCAAGAATTGATTATTGTTTGTTTGTGTAGTTTAACTTTCAGTTGGCCCATGATAGGAATCCAGCGTATACCACAGCATAGATGGAGTCAAAATGCAGGGTGCCTCTAAGCCTATACAACAGTTTGCAATTAGTCGGGTGTAATGCATCCTAAGACACTGCACCACCCTCCATGCTCGTCCTGCCATGGCTTCGACTATAGTCGATGCTCACCCTGCCATGGCCTCAACTATAGTTGATGCTCGCTCAAAAAGGGTTAATAAACAGTGATATAAAGATGAGATACAGCAATAAGAGAAACCAATCCTAGAGGTTGTGTACCAAAGTACATAGTCTGGTTGTACACGGTGAACACTCCTTCCATATATTTCTGTCCACAAACTTTTAGATAACTTTCACATATAATTTTCATTGTAAAGATTAGACTCAGTCTATGCCCATATAACTCACCTGAGAATACAAGAACTGCACCAATAAGACCTACAGCCTAGATTGGTGGATGGTAATGAACAAATCGCAAGGTTTATATTGGACATAATTATGTGTTTATGCATTCTATTTTAATGTATCCTTGTATGGGCTTATAACTTGTAAGCTCCTTTCTATGACTCACTTCGATGCCATAGCTAGGTGGATACCATTATAAATTGAAAATCTGTGCTACCCAGGGTATTTTATGTGATGAAACCCTTCAAATATGAAACAGCTTTGTAACATTTTGTTATTGTTAAGCCCAAGGCAAGGTCAGAGTAAGAAAACATAGATGATGCCACTACTGTGTTCTCATACCTTGAAACTGTGGGTTTAGCCACTTTGATATTTGCAAAAATACAGCATAAACTGTGAATTGTGGTAATAATGGCTACCCCAACAGGGTACAAGATATGCATGGGAAAAGAAATCTGATGATCTCATGGTATTGGTAGACCCTGAAAATGTGGATTTCGACAGCTTAAATGATTCAATAACATCATTTCTCACCAAGATATGGCCAAAATCGTGAATTTCAGTAACGGCTACCCCAAGAAGGGTCCAAGATATGAATGGGAGAGGAAATCTGATAAAACCATGGTATTCCTAGACCCTGTAAATGTGGATGTAGACAGCTTAAATGACACAATAACATCATTTCTCACCAAGATACAGCCAAAATCGTGAATTTTGGTAATGGCTACCCAAATATGGTACAAGATATGCATTGGAAACGAAATTGGATGCTTCTATAGTATTCCTAGACCCTGAGAATGTGGATTTAGACACCTTAAATGACTCAATAACATCATTTCTCACCAAGATATGGCCAAATTCAGGATTTTTGGTAATGGCTGCCTTTATCGGGCCCTATTTCAGAGAAAAACGATTTCTGCGCGTGGCATCCACCCTGAACCGGATCAGTATAGGTCATACTTAAAGTCTGGCATGGATGCCACCCTGTAACATTCCGTTCCTCCTAAAGTGATTTCTAGAGGTCATTTGAAATTCTGCCTCCAGTCTACTAATGTATGAGTAAATATTTGCCAACTCACTATAGTGGAGATACCAACTTTAATGATCACGTAAAAAGCTGACATTTTCCCTTTCATTTCCCCCCTTTAGGATACTAGGGTCGGGACTAACCTTAACTTGAGCAACGTGTTATGATTGATTTAAAAGACACATCATTTATTTGAACATGCTAATCGAACCCTAACGACTAAATTGCATGGTGGCCAAGGAGTTATCCTCTTTCTATATTGTAATTTACATCACTTTTGCAGATTCGCCGCTCGAGCGATGTCTTCTAGGACTACCCATCCAGACTGCCAATGTCTGCTACTTAGTCAAGTCACGTCCGAATGCACGATATCTCACGAGGTTTGGCAAGTCTCGAGGCCGGCGAGAGGCTGTGAGATGTGCGGGGTGACTGGGTGCATTGTCCTGCTGGTGCTTATTCCTAGAACCGAGGTCAGGCATTGCTACTTCAGCATGTAGGGGTTATTTAGGAACTGAGCCACATGTCTTACCATCAGAAGACATGGTGTGTTTACATTGCTTAACCCTCTAATGGCCTCGTAGTGCTTTAATGTGCTATACCCCTGGTCGTCATGATGCATAAATGCAGCACTGATAGGTAGACTCACTAGTGATGGAGCAATGCATCATACCGACACTTCTGGGCTGTCTCAACTCCATAGGGCGGCATGACACATGAATGCAGCCCTACTCGCCAGGGCTGCGTTCATGTATACATCATGACGACAACTAACGCACTGCATTAAAGCACTATGGGGTCTTGAAGGATTAGCTGATTCACCACAGTGCAGACCTAGCAGCACTACATGTTCACAGCTGACGTTGTTCTACATCAAAAGGGGATGGCGCCGTTTGGTTACTTTGACCCCAAGCTCACTACTTTCTAAAACAAAAAGTTACACCCTTCCGGTAATCTGGGCTTGCTTGGTATTACAACTTTTAATCTAGGATTTAGCACCTGGACTCCAAATAGATGTATACGTGTATTGTATACGATGGCAATATTTGTAAAATTTACTTTTAAATGTTTGGAGTTCTTTTGTATATTTTTTGGTGTCATGCCTTGTGGTTTCTTTAATCAATTGCTAACAAATCGTCAGTCAATTTCTCCGTTGTTGTAGGTCTTGATTGATTATCTTTGCAACTGTTCTTGATAATCAGTTTGATATAATGATTAACAAAGCTAAGAAAACATGTAGCCCAAGGGAATTTAATCATTAAACCTGATATGGCACCATAGTTTAGGCCACCGATGCGTAATACTTACAACTTTACATTAAACATGTACATGGTAGTAACATTGAGGAAATTATTGTCAGCCAGGGTCAGCTTTGGCGACATAGGGAAAATGTGGCAGACACTTACATCTTTCGCTGTAGACGTTTCCCACAACTCTTACGAAGCGTCATTTTTTAACGATAGGCTTACATTCAATTTTGAAAAAATATTCATGTTTTCAGTTATTTTGGGCCAATTTCAGGGTCAATTTGATAAGCTACGAGTTGAGACCATTGTCTGCGAGTCTGCGCTGAAGTTTGCGAGTCAATTTTTGGGTACTTTTCAGTCCAAAGTAAAAAAATATATATTTAAAAAAGAAAAAAAAAACCTACCTACCCTACCTAGATTTTCAGACTATGTAACCTGAAACACACTTTTTTGGCCTTATCTGTAGTAACGCGCTGTTCTTTTGCCGCTAAGGGGTGAAATACCCCCCTCCCCCAATCCATGCCCCCCTGTTAAAAATGGCCACTCCATTAACCTCTGTCAAAGATCAGGGGATTGGTGTGAATTGAGTCTCATGAAGCTAGGGGAGCTACGCAGTAATCTCTCACTAAGTCACATGCTGACAGTTAACACATACACATACACCTTCCTCTGCTGTTCCTGCGAATCCGCCTCCCTCTGTATATGTTAACCATGCACAGGAACTGTATGGCAGGCTTCTCGTATTCTAAGACTTTCTAGAAATTCATGACACATGATTCCAACCCCTTTCAATTCCCTAGGTAAATAGTTCTGGCGCTCCGTTGTCATTGTCAGGGTTTCAGGGTGATTCCGATGAACACATTTTTAGTGCATTATTTGTCACAGGTATGCTAAAATTATATGTAACACATACCAATCTGACCAGAATTGATGTCCATTTCAAGTAAATTCCATTTTGTGTTGCGTTGCTAGGCATGGAATGAAAATGGAACAAACACATTCTTTTTGAGCTTCTCAATCTTCAAACGGACTTATGGCATAGAAATTCAATGTGATTATAACTTCTGATGTTTGGATACATATCTTGAAGTCATTTCCTGGGGAGATCTTTTGAATCATGTCAATACTTCAGTTATTAAGGTCAGGAGAGCTCTTCAAAGTTGCCTAGTTACTAAAAATGAGTGATTTTCCCTGATTTTTGCCCCAAAATCACCATTTTTAGTAACTAAGCAACTTTGGAGAGCTCCCCAGTGGTGATGTGTGTTTCATTATACTATGAACAAATCTGTGGTAAATAATGCACTAAAAATATGTCCAGCTAAATTACCCTGAAACCCTACGCATCATTTGTTGGTTGGTTGGTCAGCGGATAGAGAAGCAAAACTCCCAAGGAGCATACATACATGTTAGAAACACAGTTACCAGCGGCCTACGACACGTATTGATCACTTAGTTGATATGTATCTTTTACATTTATGCATACATTAACGATCGATAGTACTAGTAGTACTAATGACACCTACTTTCTAATAACATGGATAGATCTAATCCGTCCTAATGCACTCAGGTCTACTCAGCAAGAAGACTGTACAAAGCTTACTCAATGAGAAAGGACCACTATCTGATCACCCCTCTGGTTACTGCTAAGGCCCTAAAAGAACCATGGGCTGATACATGAAAGCCCACCTTGATTAACGACATAATGGTTATGCACATTTCCCATGGGGCAGTGTCCACTACCGCCATGCATACAAATACTATTTGTAAGTCATTGCAACGTCAGGCAATGCTGGGCTCTCCTTGTGAGAGGCCTGAATTGCCAGCCTGTAATCTAAGGGTCTAACAATGCTGGGCTCTCCTTGTGAGAGACCTAAATTGTCAGCCTGTAATCTAAGGGTCTAACAATGCTGGGCTCTCCTTGTGAGAGACCTAAATTGTCAGCCTGTAATCTAAGGGTCTTACAATGCTGGGCTCTCCTTGTGAGAGTCCTGCATTGCCAGCCTGTAATCTAAGGGTCTAACAATGCCGGGCTCTCCTTGTCACTAGAAGACAGCTCATACAGTTGGCATAAAACTCGAATGCAGCAAATCTACCCTAACCTAACCTAAGGGTCCAACAATACTGGACTCTCTTGGTGAGCGTCCAGCATTTCCATGCTGTAACCCGAGAGTCTAAAAGCGATGAATCCTCCGTCCTGAATTTGGCAATAATGGATAGGTTTTGGCGACACAGGGAGGGTCAGACTGACGCTCAATTTTTCTCGGTGCATGTAAGACACAATGGACATTGTAGCTTCTGAATCTTATATCAGCCTTATCTACTATATGCTCCTTCCCCTGCAATCTTCCTTGGTTATTGCAGACACTGGCAGTGCTGCTATAGCATGGTGATCCTCTTGTGATGTACATGGCCCCCCACCCTGACACTGGGCCAGGCCTCATTTGCCTTCTGTCCCTTTCACCGTTTACAATCTTACAGACTTAACACTATGCCAAGGAGTATGGCAGCAACCCAATAAAATGTTGGGATCTACTCCCTAACGCCCTATTGCGTTATTGCACGTTACACACATTGTTCACATGAGTATAACACATTGAGATGAGATGAGTATAAGGAATAATGATAAATATATATATATATATATATATATATATATATGTATATAAATATATATATATATATATATATATATATATATATACCCGGTATATATATATATATATATATATATATATATATATATATATATATATATATATATATATATAATATATATATATATATATATATTTTATATATATATATATATATATATATATATATATATATATAATATTTATATAGATCTGTCATTAGTATCAAGAGCAGTTTAAATGAATTGTTGGTCATTTAAAAGACTTTGCTTGTAAGTGCAATTATTGAGAAAAAAAAAGTGTAAACACAAACTCAAACTTTAAGTCTGTTGAATGATCGATTGTATACTGAATATTTGCAGCTTTATTAGAAGGGAATGACATTGGTTATTAGCCACCATTTGTCATGATAGCGGCGAGTTACATTGTCATACAGTAGCCATCGACATACGTATTCTATTTATACACGGCATGTTCCTTTGCTCGCGTCATGCAGAAAATCCACGTCATGTACTGTCTAGACTCATCATTGCATACGTAACTATAACCAAATCGATGGTGGACATCATAATGGAGGTATTTAGATTACCTCAAGTCAAGCATGGCACGTCACTTGAGCTACGTCGAGGCTCACTCTACTAGACTATACGCCACGATGACGTCTATGAATAAAGTGATAATAAAATACGCTCATGTTTGAAACTCATCCCCCACCCCCACTCCTCTCCACTGGAGCAACTCAGTGCACCAAAGGCGCAGGGGGTAAGTGGATGAGTGGGTGGGCGGAGCGATGGGACAGGGTGGAGTCTTGACCCTTTAAAGGCCGCACAATGCTTTATTGATATGCTATGCCCTTTGTCGCTAGGATGTATGAATACAGAGCTGGCAAGTAAATCGTCAGTGCTGCATTCGAGTTTTATGCCAAACCTACGGGGTTTATAAAGTCCCAAAGTGTTGGCATGATGTATGATTGATTGCAGCCCTGGCGCGTCACAGGGGCTGCTTTGATGCATCATGCCAACAAAGGGCAAACTACATTAAAGCGCTATGCGGCCTTTAAAGAGCTAGTGGGCTCGTCATCATACATCGCCCAAAAGACGGAAATGAATGCAATCCAAGGACACAACTGGAAAGGGGATTAAGGCGCAATACAGCCGCCTCATGCCCGCCGGTCGGCCGCCGCCACCCACCCCCTCCGGGCTGCTGCCGGCCCCTCCGGGCGGGTGGTCGGTGCATGTACACAGTGGCCGGCCGGCGCCCAGACAACCAATAGGACCCAGCTGATTACCGCCATGCCCAGCCCCCTCCCTCCTCCTCCGGGGCATCCAGTGCACTGTCAAGACGATCGTCATCCCGCCTCCAGTTGCCACTACAGCACCACTTCCTCATATGTATACCACTGGTAAATCAAAAAGTTTCTCCACTCACAATCCTATATTTTTCTTATAGTTATAGTTCTCCCATGTGTAATCATGTATAGTTAAAACTCTTATCCTAAACCTTTAAGAGCCGCATCGTACTTTGTTACGTTGTCATCATGATGTATGGATGCAGATCTGCGGGGCAAGTAACTCGCTGGCTCTAAACGCGAAATAGACTCGCCAGGGCGACCAAGGGCATTGCACATTAAATCACTATGCGGCCCTTACAGGGTTGAAACAATGAATTGAATTGGATCGTATCTTGATTGATTAAATCAGCACATATCCTGCATTCAACAATGAGTGGCCGTGAAGCCACTAACAATCAATACATGTACTGGTTTGTGTTGAGAAGCCATCAGCAGCCAACACTGGCTTCTGCATGTTAATTCAACACTATAGTCCAGATATCCATCAATGACCAGCTTATAGATATATTAATGAAGCCACCTGGACTCAATAGTGGACTCACTGGTGGGGCCATCTCAATTCAACACTGGCGTCTGTGCATTCAACAGTAAGTTGTGTAGTGTAAAGGCATGCTCACTCACCATTGGCCTCTGTGGTGAAGCCATCTCTATTAAAAATTGGCTTTCATGGTAGAGCCAACTCAATTCGACAGTGGCTTCTATGCTTGAACCACATCCACTCTATACTTCTTGGGTGCATCACAAAGCCACCTTCACAATTGGTTGGTGAACAGTATCCAACACTGTACCATGGGGTGAAGCCACATCATTTCGCGTACAATACGACCTAACATTGGTGAGGCCACACCCTCTCCGCATGGCATCTAATAATGCATTTTGTAGTGCAAATGCAGATTTACCCAACACTGACCTCTGTGCTGAAGCCACATCTATTTAAGCTGACTTTCCCTGTAAAGCCAATCCAACAGTGCATTCATTAATGAGCCAACATTCATTGGTGAATTCAGGGGTGAAACCACCTCTACACTTATCCGATTATCCGGTTCTGCCATCTGCTCTCAAACTGTGGTGAAGCTACAACTATAGAACCAAAGCTCTTAGTGTATGGTAATGCCACAGAGATTCAGAGGTAAATACATTGGTGAAGCCACCCGGTGAAGCCATTATCTCTCATGGCAGGGGCATTCAACAATGGGTTATGTATCATACAGGTATAGTCATCCACCAATGGCTTCTGTACTTGAAGCCACTTTCATTCAAAACTAGCTTCCATGGTGAAGCTAACCCAACAGTGAATTCAGTGATGAGGCAACATGGCTTGATAGATAACTTTTAGAGTATATCGGTAGGCCACCTGCATCCAATGCTGGCTTCTCAGGTGAAGTCACCTTGATCATTCAAGAGTAATTCTTTAATGAAGATACCTTTCATAAAGACTCACTTGTGTAGCAAAACCATGTGCACTCAACATTGGCTCATATGATGAAGTGCCCTCCATCTAATGCTGTCAACACTGATTCGTGTGGTGAAGAGACATCCATGCAAAACAGACTTACATGGTAAAATAGTGGATTTCCTGGCAAAGTCAACTGGAGAACTGTATGTAAGTCACTTTCATATTGGCTTTCATTGTGAAACAAACTTAACAGTGAATTCAGTGATGAACAATATCCATTCAATGGGGTTTTTAGTGGTGAAGCCACTTCCATAGATCTGTGAGATATCATGAAGCCACATTCATCCGATACTGGCTTCTTGGATGAAGCCACCTGGTATCATAGATCCATATCCATTCAAAATTAGCCCCTAAAAGTAAAGCCACCTTCATTCAATACTGCACACAGCCAAAAATAATTATCTCATTTCAAGAAAATAAGATTATTAAACTCGTCTGGCGGACAAACCACTTGTTTTTAAAAATAGTTTTTTTTCTTAAAACAAGTGGTTTGTCCGCCAGTCGAGTTTAATAATCTTGCTCTCTTGAAATGAGATAATTATTTTCGGCATAGAAGATAATTCCAAAAAAGGGTACAACACACCTGTACTGGATCAATGCAAGAGTGAATTCACTGGTGAAGCCACTTGGTGAAGCCACTTCATCCTGGCACTAGCTTACATGGTATCAACGATGTATTAGTATTATAGCTGGTCTAGCTATTGGTTCATTACCAAGAGACAATGTCTACAGGAAAGTGAAGTAGGATGTGTTAAATGGCACCTTTATTGTATCTGCATGAATTGTACAATCAGCTCGGTAACCGAAGGTGTACCGGATAATATAGTAATATATAGATACCTTGTGATATTTAGGTAACAGTGTATAATCAACACGTTCACAACCTGAGCTCGAGCTAAGTATGCCGAGTCAACGTCTAAGCTAGACTAATTTGTTAAGCAAACCAGCCTTATTTATTTACGATGATTATAGGGAGGGGCAGGTGACCATCCCCACTAGAGACATCTAGTGGTCGGTAGTCATGTACCAGGGTACAACTGTATGGAACGGCAATACATTGTATAAGTCATCGGTAATGACTTTACATCGGTAACACATACCTGGTATTTAATTACTTGGCTTCTGCGATGGTAAAGAAAACCCAGCATATAACCCCTTTTGACGTTTTCTATCCATATAAGCTAAATTGCTAAAAGTAGACAATTGGCTTAAGGTCATCGCACACAAAGTGTTTCAATCAGCTGACCCATTCGGTAACCAAGGAGGAGTGTTGTGTGCGGGGTATCCAACTGATCAAGTCAGGATGAATCGAGCATGTTTGATATCCCCTGATCCGATCAGATGATCCAGACACGTGGTCGAAAAATTGTGGTTGCTGTGGCTTTCAGAGTATTACTATTATTATCATATGTCTATAAGTCTGTGAGTTATTTCTCCGTGTGTACTGCTATCTGCATGCTATTCGACATGGAAAGAATCTTGATTAGTGAGAATTAATAGTGGCCTATAAATATTTACATCTGATCCAATTGTTACTATTGTTGACTGACAAGGACCACCGGCCTTGCCTCTGATGCACTATTATTACATGTCATATACCTGCCTGTATTATAATTTGTATGGACTCTTTCAGATGCGACCCAGTTGTTGGTGCCTGCCTTTGGCTATTGTTGAAAGACTTTACTTGTAGAAAATTATTTTTGCCAAATAAAAATGTTTAAACTCAATCTCAAACTCATTGTGAAGCCATATCCGTACAACTTGCATGGTGAAGCTACATTGAAGCACTTTGCATAGTGAAGCCACATTCATACAACTCATATAGTGAAGCCAGATCCATACAACTCAAATGGTGAAGCTACCTCCCTCCATACAACCTGCATACTTGTTACTCATAATGATGCTGACGCCACCTCCATACAATTTTACTCGTATGATGAAACCACCTCCTTACAACTTGTATGTTGAAGCCACATCCATACAACTTGCATGGTGAAGCCACATTGGTGCACCTTGCATGGTGAAGCCACATCCATACAACTCATATGGTCCAAACTCCAGCCTGATGTCTCATATAGATTACTAATGGTGTAGGAAACTATTTGTCTACTACCGCCTGTGAAGTGTAGTAACTTGGCCAACATGGGAAATCTGAGAGAAATTAAATGCCACAAATGGTGCAGACCTCAGTTATATCCCAGTTTAGTACAACCCTGAGAATGCAGGAAGCAGGAATCCATTTATCATTGAGATTTAAGCACTTTTGGATTTGTCTACCACCTCCTCTGTGTCAACAAGTCTGCAGACCTGGAATCACATGACTAATTTTAATAAGACCCTTGGATTATGGTCAGCCACCTGACACCAATACACACTCTCCCCTACAGCTCCCACTTGCACATATGCCTATTCTTGAGTCCAAGACCAAGGTACAAGCCATGAGTACCACAAGCCATGGGAAGTGGGTCTGGTCGAGTGGTTCCGCTGATTACCTCTATACCGAAGACTTGTTCAAGTCATGACACAACTGTATCACTACTTCTGGAGGCTCCAATAATTAATGGGCACCATGTTCTAATCTAAATACAACAGGAAAATACTATAATTATATGATAGGGGCATTGGCGGATCCAGGGGGGTGGTCCGACGGGCCTTGCCCCCCCCCCAAAAAAAAAATAGAAAGAGGGGAAGAAGAGAGGAGAAAACAGGGGGAAAAGGAGAGAAGGGGACAATACCATATAGACACAGGATATTAGCGAACAGTCACTCCATGGTTGGCCAGGTTTGCCCCCCCCCCCCTCTGGAAAATCCTGGATCGGCCACTGATGGGCAATAATCTAATTAAACTGAAATGTAGTGAAACAAAATTTGAACTATTAATCATGAGAATCCATGAGCTGAAGCAGTTCATTAGACATCCCACAGGGGGCAGTCTTAAAATAATTGTGGATATTGTCGGGTGTCCTTCATTCTACCTTACTATAAGGAACCTCAGGTCTGGGAGTGTAATGTCCCAATTAATGCATCTGTGCTACACGGACACCATAAGCCAATCAATAATCAAGGTTTGCTTGTAGTGAAATATACTTAACGTGGCTTTTAATTGTATTCATTTATAATATATTAAGAAAATAGAGGTTTAGGAAGGACACCAAATGTTGTCAACTGCATTAAAGCTCACGAGAAATGCTAGTGGAACCCGCCAGTTTGACATTGTATATAAGATCTGCTTGGGGTTTGAGTTACAGCCCACTGCGGCGCCTTTCAAACACGGAGATCCTCTAATATATAGTGCCCTGATGAAACGTCAAACTTACAAATCCCCATTGGCGGCTCTTTAGGCATTCTTGGTAACTCTTTATGGGCGGCATAGTGCTTTAATAAGAGAAGCCTATTCACGCTAGCTGACGATGCATGAATTCAGCCCTAGTGAGTAACTCAGAAGCGCTGTACCCAAGCATCATGCCGACCCTATGGGGTTGATAAACCACCTTGGGTAGGCATGGTGCTTGAATGCAGTTCTGTCGAATTATTTGCCAGGGCTGCATTCATGTATCGTGATGATAAAGGGCTGATGCTTTAAAGTACCATGCGGCCCTTAACGGGTTAGCAGTGACTGCCACAGGTCCCAGGTGGTCACGTGATTGATGTACAACAGCAGAGGGACCGGCTTCCTGGTAAGGACATCGCCGAGTGCGCATGCGCAGGGGAGTCCTGGGGCTTCACGTCTCATTGGCCGCTGGCTGCTTGGGGTCTATAATGTGCAGGAATTTAGTTTCTTTATCTTAAAATGCTGTTTTTATACAGAAGCAAAATGTCTCCTCCCGTTCCTCCATACATGTAGGGTGCATATAATGGTGATTGTAGTATCTGCGTATTTAAATCTCCATCTTCTATGTCCCTATACAAGAAGAGAACATGATATACTGTATGTATGTAGCCAGCAGACAGGACATCCAAGGTAATAGGTTAACGTTATCCAAACGTTATTTTAACCCCATGTACAGTGTGAAATAGCTTTTTCTTTTCATCTAGCCTACTCCTCACCAGAGACAATCACTTCTAATGTATTGATTCATACAGACCCCCAATATTTATAAGCCTATATGACTCAGAATAGCTTTTATCTATCACTGAATGCTACAGAGTGGGTGTGCCCATATGACACAATTAAACAGGCGTCATATTATCATTTTATCATTTTTCTTACCGCATCAAAACCACCTTTATCAATGACTAAACTGCCACCTGGTGAGTTGGGGTGGTATTTAGAAAAACGTTAAATCAGCGTTTGACCATTTGGTTAAATCAACGTTGAATTGAGTCCACGTTCTGAACGTTTATTAATGTTGACTTTTGGTTATCTGGAAAAAAAAGTTCATCTCCTAACGCAATTCTAATGCAGAACATTTATCTCAAAACCTTATGTCAACGTTGAAACAATGTTCTTCAACATATGTTGACCAGATAACCGTTAATATGTCATTATTACCTAGGATACACCCACTATTATAGTTTAACAATATGGAGGAATTAAATGTTCACCAGTGGCTATAGTGCTCTGCATCGAAATCATAAGGTTGGAAGAAATTGGTTGCACGTATGTAGACACAGGAGGGCTTCCAAGAAATATTTATAGATCTTGAAGGATATAAAAGTAGTTCCATCAGTTGATTAAATCTTTTTTTTAGTTTTCTTCCCGTTTTTTTTTTGGAGAGATCATAAGCGGATCATAAGTGACTCTTACAGTTCGGCCAAAAGCCAGTGGGTCCTTTGATCTTTGATTTACCTATTTTGATATAGCATTATCTGAGTGATTTGGGAGAAATCAATGTGTAATCAAAATCAGTTGAATCCTGTTGTACTGTGTACCTTTAAGCGCCATATCTATCTGCGGGAAACCACCATGATACGTGGAACCACCTCCCCAATTAGACTATACAAAGTCAATAATGATCGATGAGCTTTGCCAGCATGTCTTTTGGGTTTTGAATGATGTTTTGTGGGACCAAGGTCACAGAATCACCTTGTGATTTGTTTAGGGTGTATGGTAGTGGCGCTCTATGTGTACATCAATAACAGAGGAGGTTCCCAATAGATACCTCCCAGGGAGAGCCTTTCCTGGAATCCAAAGTGTGCACCATTCTAGGAAACCGCCACAGGGACTTGTATCTACTTGGCCTAAAGTTTGGTAATATTTCATTCAGCATATTTGTTACAGCATTACACTTTGAATAGCTAGAACCACTGGATCTCCACAGGATAGTATAGTTCCCCAATTATGATTATAAACAGCAAATAAGAACCAGAGCTTGTAGGTGTTATTTGTAAATTGTTTTAATTTTGATATTCTTAATTAAGATGTAATACACCTTCATGTAGGCATACTATCATATTAACATAGCTTGATAACACCACTACTTCAGTGACATGGGTTTATCTAAAACGGTATCACATATGTAATGGTGTCCATGAGATAAGACAGGACAGCGGTATCTTTAAAGTGTTTCTCTCAAACTGACATGCTGTCCTAGAGTGACAGCAACTCTAAAGTGCCACTCTGAAATTAGTCAGTCGATAAGTTGTCTTCATAAGGCGGATTTACATGTACACATGGACATCAATAGAGATTACATCATTAGTAAATCAGTATCTGCTTTTTGAAGTAGGCCTACATAAGTACAATAGCGATTTCAGTGAATAGCCATGAGAAGCAAATTTTATAATTATACCACACTATTCGCTGTAATCTGTTAATCCTTTAAAGGCTGCATAGTGCTTTAATGGACCCTTTTTATCATGGTGCATGCATGCATGAATAGGGTACACATGTAATAATGCATGAATGTAGCACTGGCGAGTCTTATGCCAGGGCTACATGGATACAACATGACAGCAAAGGGCATAGAGCTCATAATGGGTTGAAAGAGTTTGGGTTTCATGCAGATCCGAGTATACAGCTATCTCTCCATCCTCCTCTGAGGATTATTCTTATGCTGCAGCTGACATATACATTCTTATAGGCAGTATACGTGGTAACAACTATAGGCATCACATTACTATGCGATACATTATGAAAAACAATTCGCAAATAGTTTTCTTCCATTGAAATACAATACTGGTAAAGGTAGCCTATAGATGAGAAAGGCATATACATGTAAGGCATATACATGTACATGTATATAATTATATATATGACAGCTGGCAGGGAATAAATTGTTTAAACGTTTGAAGGGATACAATTCATCGATAACCACTACATTTTATATATTTTCAAAACGCACCACGCCGGTGATATTTGTAATAAACTAAGCAATTCAATTATATTACAGAAGTTGACAAGCTTATTCTACGTCTACATATAATAAATCCGAAATCCGGTAGTAAAAATAATATACATTACTTGGCCTGTAACAAAATGTGCAATAGCTCCATATTTGCCAGTATCTCAGGCTTTGCAGGTGATTGTTGGTCGCCTGTGAATTATTGTCTTTACACATGAGTATGCATGCATGAACCTTACGTTATTCAACTGTAGATTCAATTTTACTACATTGTACTTAGTTACAAGTACTTAAATTGTACTTAATTGTATGTACATGTGTATCCCTGTATATATCAGTCCCATACCATTCTATATCATTATTAAGCACACTTCTATGTTATACAATATAGCTATGCAGTAGATATAGTAGAGCCACAGATCTGAATGCATTATAATGGTACCAGTTGAGGCTAATTACAAGTCAGACGCGAGTGTACTCTGCCGTGACTGGGCCCAATATAATGCATACTATACGTGCCTAATAGTACGAGTGATTGTTTTATACACAGCCGACTGTGGTATTGAGTCTAATAGGACTGTAGACTCATACCCAGTGGGTCCGCCATTTTAAACTTTGCTGGGTGCGGTTATCATCACTGATAAGACACACCCTGACTGGTGCCTTGTCCCTGGGTAACAATCACTTCCAGGGACACACTTGTACCCAGCCTATCAGCTCCTATCAGTGCGGGCTGCCGCAACCAGCTACAGTCCGGCCTAGGCCCTATACAATTCTTACACTCCAATCAGTGTGGCAAAGTCTGTGGACGTATATATAGAGAGAGCTGGGCGACACGCGAGTCTATTTGTCCTGGCCCTGGTTGGCGCCATCTAGTTTCCGTCTCAGATGTAGATTCCTCATGGCCTCACTCTTAAGCACTGAGTCCACTGTGGGCTGCCACATCTGGAGGGAGGTCGGCGTCTTGGTGACCTTAAGCAACACTCCAGGGGGTCGGGTGTACTCATTCTGTATGCTCAGCCAATCAGGGGTCCAGCCTCTCTGTGAAGCCGCCAGGTGGCGACGGAGTGAGAACCTGAGTTGGGGTAGTCCTGTAGATGTCTTGTGGTGCGACATGAGCTTCTGGTCCAGCCATGGGGTACGCAGGTGGTCGCCCTCCCCCCTGGGGGTGGGCAGGCTGGACTTGGACCAGAGCAGCGACTTGCTCCTGTCCAACTGGGGCAGCTGATAGGTGGGCCTTAAGGCTGGGTCCGAGCTGCTCAGCTGCAGGCGCCTCAGACTGTCCTTCCGCTTGGCGTTCAGCACCAGCGAGTTGCTCCGGGGCTGCTCGGTCACACCTGGGAAGAGGTTCAGGAACCCAGGAGCCACCACTACTTCCGGCTGCTGCTGGATGTTGGGATTGGTCCTGGACCGGATGCCCACGTTGAGCTGCTCGTTGAATGCCCTGGAGCTGCTCCCCAGACCTGAGGCTGCGGCCCCCTCAGTGGTAGCTGCTCTGTGCAGGCCTTGTCCTAGTTTGACCAGGCTCACCTTGGCCTCCCTGCGTGGTGTCATGGGCCCCCTGGCGGTGTAGGGGGCCGGGCCGTCCTTTGGGGCCGTTACCATACCGTTCTTGACAAAGGAGGGCAGCCTGCTCACACCGTCTACCTGCTCTGTGCTTGTAGTACCCCCAGCCGCCACTGGGTGAGCTGCTGGGTGAGCTGCTGGGTGAGCTGCTGGGTGAGCTGCTGGGTGAGCTGCTCTCCACGTTGGGGCATCTGCCTCTGACCTGGGTCCCTTCATCATTGATCAGATGCGAGCAACTCGCTTAGACAACTTTGCACCCTATATAAGGCCCAGAGTACCTGGACTCGCTCCACTCCACCTCTTGCTGGAGGGGTAGCAAGGATGTTTAGACCCCCCAGCTCTGCTATAAAATGTCTTAAGTGGAGGTCCTCACTTCACCTCTATTCTTGGTGGAGGGGGAGCAAGGCCTGGGTCTTAAAGCTGATCCCTATTGGCGTCTGGCTTATCCCTCAGCAGCCCAATCGATCAGAATAACACGTGTATCGGTGATTACAGCAGCCATTGGTATTGGATAGATTGCTGGTACATGCTTGTTGCAGATCCACACCCTCTGTTGTTGCCATCATGTCTTGGTGCTTGTTGGTAGCACTGGAACACTGAGCCAACTAGAATTACAAGAGAAAACGCAATAACATGAGTAGTATATAAAACAAGGTAAAAGGGAATTACATGGGGGGGGGGGGCAATGTGGTTAGCATAGTATACATGTACTATAGAATATAGTATCAGGATCTTATCATTAAGTGTTCGAGTCCTGGGAGATACATGCATTTACAATGGTTATTTAGGAAGGGCACGATATTTCTTTTTGTGTTGGACAAATACATATCTGTATATGGAAGAAGATCGTGATATCATCACTCATTTAAAACTAAGGAAATATTAACACACATGACATATCACAACAGATAGCACACAGGCGTAAAACCAACTGTACTACATGTTTTATGAACCCTTCTTATGTCGTACTCATCTAAATATCTTACTAGTGATATTACTCCTCAGAAACAACATCTTCAAATGTACCTGTATATCACAACTATAAGGACACACCACCTATTTCCTCTCGGACCAAAAGCATATGATTCAAAGGTTACGATGATACACTTACCGAGTTGCGACCCCACATCCAGGAGGAGGAGCAGGTGTGACCAGCATTACCTCTGTCCTATCAAGGTATCAGCTCGCTCTGTAGGCATGGGCCAGGTAGACGAGCTATCTCATTATCAGACTTACATAGCATTAATCTTGTAAGATGACATGCTATCTCGGTACTACCGCGGTTCCTGCATGTTACGTATGTAATCCACTGATAATAATAGTATTAAAATCAACTACAAGAAAACACAGCTGCGACACGATTAACATCCAAATGGCGATTTCTATCAGGTAGTGTTCTGGTGTGTGCCTGAAGGTAAATGTTAAACCATGACGTAGAACAAGACGTAGAACAAGACGTAGATTGCCCCCAACAACAAACACCTGGTGTTTGTCAGGTACAGGTTCACCCGAGGTCTCGGATAGATCCTCCACATACAAAGTGCTGGCACAGCGTCTATACATTCTAGTCATGGTCTGCTGAGATAGACTAGAACAGTAGCTGCATTTGATATATGACGTCATGGCTTTGTGTGTTAATGTGTGTGTGTGCGCGAGGGGGGTGTAATGAAGCTAACCAGACCTCACATGGTGTATAATGCAATGGGACTGTGCCGTGTCAGATCACTGCTCTGTGCCGTTGCTATGTATACACAGGTGATTAATCTAATGCTATACAGTCATCTAGTTTATAAAGAGAAGTAGGGAACACCAGGGCTTTGTGCCATGCATAATGATGTACGGCATGGTATAGATAGTGGTATATGGTTCAGTTGAATTATTCTGGGTATCAGAGGGTATATAATGTATGTATGTATGTTTATATATACATATAGATTATATATATATATATATATATATATATATATATATATATATATATATATATATATATAATTATATATCCCAGTAAACAAATAAGGTTATACACCATTTCATAACGTTATACAACGTTATATGTCAACGTTTTTCTAAGGCTCTTTAGTAAGACATAACGCTATGTAAAGTTTAAAACGTTATTTTGACATAAAATAACTTTTTTTTGTTAGCTGGGATGTGTGTGTGTATGTATACATTATACATAGATGAGGATAGTCTCCAGAGAATCTTGAATGCGAATTTGTATCACATATAATATTTCAATAAGTAAGTGTATTACCCGATATACATACTTATAAGTGCGATATCGTTTCCAATATACCTTTATTCATCAACATTTATAACATCAGTTTATGGACTCTCATCTCAATTCCTTTCCTATAAAGGCAAATACAAATGAACTACGTTATACCGAACACCTATGCTCGTATATTAGCTATTTACTTAAACCAGGACATGCTGCACAAAAAAGTACAAGTATGTTGGTACATAACACCTCAATGTCTGCTAAAATGTACATTAAGATGTTATAAATAGACATTCACATTGATACAATTATATAATGGAATACTAGTGGCATAACCTACTTTTTATAATACTATATTAAGATTGGTTCCAGAATAAGCCACTTTGTCATTCAATATAATTGGGAATTCAGTGAACCGATGCCATGACCTCCGGTATGGAACTGGGCTGATAAATTGGCCTACACTTCTTTTTAGCGTTTTCTATACCCCCTGCTTGGATTCCTTTAGTCTATCAGTATATTTCACAAAATCATCAGAGGCTCCACCATTGAGCACCTACATACATTACTATATGTAGTGATTAAACCTGTTCTCCATACGAATGGGACTTGGACAGCCGAGCAGCTCACCCAGACGTCTGGGGGACACCACGGCCCCGAGCTTCTTCCGAGCTGCTCCTTTCGGTACAAGACCAGCATTTCCCTCATACTCCTTAATAACGTCATCAACACGCCTCTCCATGGGTTTCTTCTCCTGTGGGGTTTCATCTCGGGCAGTGGAAGTTACCGAGACGCTGGAGGAGGAGTCTTCGACTATGCAGAACCAGGGTTTGTGGTGTATATCTCCACTTGCCACTCCCTCCTCAGCCTCCTCAGCCGCCATGCCAGGTATGTCTGCCGATGTGTCCTTAGCACTTTTGTGGGTTGCTGGATCCTCACTTAAATCCAGCATTTTAAGAATGCCTTCTCTGATCTTCCGAGAGTTCTGATCAGGTTTCAAGAGCCTCCTTGAGGGTTTCCCCACTGCTGGGAGAGCTATGTCCTCACTCTCCAGCCGAGGTAACCCTTTACCACCAGCAGTAGACTCGGGCAGCACATCGTTCTTAACCCTCCCAAGGAGTGGTCTCCTCGGGGTTTTGATCTTGATGTTATGTCCCGTGTCACCTCCTCTAGGAGAGGTGATCAAATCGTCAGGATGGCGTAGTCGCTTCTTTAACAAAGCCTTGTAATGTTCCACATACCTGGGCGTCATCTCAGAGAACTTCCTCACTTTCCGCACTCTGTGCAGTTCCTCGTCCCTGGGCCCCTGGGTTGTCATCCCTCCTCCTGTACCTAGGTAGTCCCCGGGTTCTCCAGCACCCACCTCAGGCTCCTCCACTCCCAGGTCGAGCCGTGGCAGGAGCTGGTACAGCTTGGGGGACTCATGGCCATCCTCCACCCACTCCTTGGTAGCATCATCCTTGTCACGGGTGCTACCTGGGAGAACCACCCTCCTGCGTTTTCTCCTGTTCTTTTTCCGTTTTCTCCTTTTATCTGGTGCCTTTCTCCCCACATCATTATTGATAAGACTTTGATCTATCTCCGGCAGAGGTCTGACCGTACTATCAGTAGCTGGCAGATAATATCGATAGATGGGCTCACCATCCGACTGGCGTTCCGTTTTATCTGGTTTGCTTGGTAGTGATTCCATTGCTCAAATCACAAGCTATAGCAAAGCTCTGAGGATATTATTCAGGTATAGGATCAATAACATAGTTCATAGAATCCACAAATTGCGTTTCTTATCCAAGCATGGTTAATTCCACTATAGGCATGTCCAGCTCTCTCTTTATGAGATATGATGATTCCTGACACGAGCTTACTCAACATACACCCATCAATCATCTGTATGTGTAAGGGTTGGCAGCCATATAAACAGTTTAATCTGGAGGACAGAGGTACACAATCTAATATCGACCAGTTCACATAAGTATCAATGAGTCAAGCTCGTGTGGCACAATCTATAGAGATAATAACAATGTACAATGTGCACAGGGCATGACTCCCTGGTCCACCCCCAACCAAGGTATAGCTGCTCCATACATAGTCTGTATAACGTATATACGTTAGACCAAGTACTGGTGGTCAGAGGGCCTGCTTGGGGAGATTGGGGTAAGGCTATGTATTGATTGACAGTGCTAGCTCCTTGTACAGACCCCAAGGGGGCCTTTTACAGTGGCCAGGCCCCTGGGTAGATATCAGACCTGCAGCTATATATCACAGCGGTAGATTTGTGGTGGGGAGGGGTGGGGTGGTGTATAGGCACTGTGGGTGCTTTCTATTGCTGCCATATCGCAAGGGACTGGAGCAGGGGGTGGTAAAGTCCCTGACAGTGGAGGGGTCCTGTGAGGATCCCACCGCTAATTTGGTGAGGCCTTTGAAGGGAATCCCAGGATTTGGATCTGGTATGATCGGCCTCACCACAAGCTCTGTCCCCTTCTGATCAATAAATCATCCACAGCCCTCCCTCCGCCTCCCACCACCCCCTCTGCTCCCTCACACACCAACATACCACCAGTCTGCCTCCTTGATGTTGTCCATCCCTCATGGGGTATCCTATAGCTAGGGCAGGCTGTGATGATCTGACCAATAAGTCCGACTGTGGTGTGCAGTCCCACTAGTGTGGTGGTCCACCGTTGGCTTTATCAGAGTGGATCTCTATTGTAAAAGGTGTGAGTCTACTCCTGATATCCATGCACAGTCATGCTCGTCTCACTGTGTCCCAAACCCAGTGCCGAATCGTCCAACACCACATGTATGTATGTATGTCCCTTTTCTAACTGAACCTTTACCTCTGGGTGTCCACCCCTGTAGGTAGAAGGTAGTGTGTGTATGACTGATCAGTGATCCATTTCAGGAGTGGGGGGCACTTGGTACATATTTATATCATGGTTGTGCTGCTGAAAAGGATACATTTTCATCAAAATCCCACTCCCAATAGTCATTTTTCAGAGTTTTTAGCAAAACCCCTCGAAACAAGGGACACTTTTAAAAATACTTCACGACAAAGGTCCGAAATCACCCCCTGTCACTTTTCACAATAAAAAAGACACATTCGGTTCAATATAGAACTGAGTGCACCCCCGGGGATCCCATTACACTTAAGGCACCAACATTGCAGTGAGAAAGTTCAAAGGTTGTGTACTGGACCAATGGGGGTAGATCCCGGGCGCCTTGTGGTCAAATAAGGTTGATGACTTAGACCCAGACTCTAGCTCTAAGTAAATGCCCCAGGTGCGGGGGCTAAACAGCATACTCCAATGGTGTATTTACTTAAGAAACTCCCAACCAAGGAGGCTCTGATGTGCTCCTCATGTCATGTTACCTTATATTGAATTTAGATAGTAGGGGAGGGGGGGAGGTATAGAAAATTCTATGACTTATGCAATATCAACCAGAAACAAGTAAATCAATGCTTCAAATGACATATTTGACAATGTTGGTGATGGGGCAGGTATGCTGTAGGCTGTTCCACTCAGTTATAAATGTCCATATACCTGCATGGTCAAAGGAAATCATTACTCTTATACAATCTCATTGTTTTTATGTGAAATAAATATTTGAACACCTGAATACACACATGTTTGGTTAACACGAGAAGTACCATCAAGGGCATGCATTTTAATGACTCTTAATGGGTTTAGAATCCTGTGGTGCATATTACTGTCAACTAGCCCTTTAAGGAGCCGTACAGTGCTTTAATGAATTATGCCCTGTATCGTCATGATGCATGAATGCTGCCCTCGTGTGTCTACTCGCCAGTGGTACATTCAAGCATCATGCCGGGCCCATGGGATGGATAGACTTCCCAAGGGTCAGCATGATGCATGGAGTTACTCGCCAGGGCTGCATTAATGTATCATAACGATACATGGTAAAATGCATTACTGCACTATGCGGCCCTTAAAGGGCTAAATGGGTGATTCTATAGTGCAAATTGATTTGGCGCTAGTCTAGGCCTTTACTCTTATAAGGTAACCGCACCATGAATCGACCACTCAGCGACCTAGCATCAACGGTCTACCACTATTGAAAAAACCAAAACAGTTGCGATCCTCGAGGGGGCTCGTTTTTTATTGCTAAACCTAAGCTATTTAGAGTTGGTTTCAAAACTTTTCCAATGGCTTGCATCCCCGTTTCCATCTCTTTAGGTCCGCCACTAAAAGGGTAAAGTACAGCAAAACCTCTTCCTCATAACCATATGCAGACTCATGATTATATCCTGCGTTTATGTACTGGATTATACTCCTGGTAGTCGAGAGGCAATATCATTGATATAAGCTAAGGCCGAAGGCCGATGCTTATATCAATGATAGATGCCTGATACACTTTTTTGCCTTTGGCTATTCTGATAATTCGTGAAAAAATAAGAGAAAAGAAAAAAAGAAAGAAAACTGGGGTGGGGGCGGGGCAGAGCCCCCGAATTATACAACAGCAGCACCAACAGGATCAGACACATGTGGCTGTGTGGTCCTGCTGCTAAGGTACATGCTCTAACAGGGTACTTCTAGTTGGCATTGGATCAAATGGGGTTCAAACACCTCAAAGTTTATAGATAGCATTACTCATTGGGCTCAAAAGGCAGAAGCAGTACATATATACTATTTGGTGATAAGTATCATTGCATGAGTCCTGGTGGAGCAGTCGGTTATCTGTTGGGCTCAATAGGTCTGAGGTTGTGGGTATGGATCCTGTTAGATACCCTGGCTCTCAAAGAGAAAAAAGAGCTCTAAAATATGACCACCTCCTAGGGGTGTATAAACCAGTAGTATTTGAAACAGTAGTGTTTGATGTTAGGTACTAGCTTGGCAGGTCCTGGTTCATTTACCTTATACCATGTAGCCTTATGTCCCAGATGGACTACATTGAAACATGATACAACTGCGCCTGCTGGGCACGTTGAATGTACCTGATTCTGAATATATTTACTGACTAGTATAGAAGGTATACCTACTGCAGTGCTGCTATATTGCAAGGCAAACAGCTGAGCTACATTCCTTCATAGTGTACCACATACCCCAGCCAATGGTCTGTCTTGGTGTATGATTTATCAGGATTAGGACTCTCAACATTCATGCAGATGCTGTTCATGCATTAACACACTTAACATTTGGAATAATCACCGTAGGGATTATTATGTTGAACTGTGTTCTTCCACAGAGGAAAAGGTATGATTCAGGCTGTGTTTTACGATGGTCACTTGGATATATATCATAATACAAGTGCTATGGTCAAGTGAAATATAATCACTTTGAATATGTATGACTAGACTGTTAATTCATTTAACAAAACAGGACCAATGCCTTGCTATTTCAGACGTCCACATTCACACAAGAACATGCTAGTGTTAGACGTTTTGTAGTTAAGCTCTATTTGTCAGTACATATATGTATTGTGAAGTGGGTAATTTGAACTGTCAATAGGCCTGTGTCCACTATACGACAAGGAAACTGGAATATATGGCAGTTTTGACGTCCAGCAATATGTACATATCTGGGAATATATTTTGTAGATATATTCTACTTTAACTGCAGGTAGGCTGTGTCCACCAGGCGTTATAAATTGCTGCCCAGACTGCTCAGGGCAAACATGGACAAGATATTATAATAGAACAAAGAGCATATCGCCCAATTTCTGCACTAAAAATCAAACATGTTAGATATTCAAATACCCACTTTTGTCGTCCATTTTTGAACCCTGCAAATTGCTATCCCACTTTTGTATTTGAGCATTTTGTCGTCCAGCTGTGTCCACAGGGAGACGAAACATATATTTCATATCTGTATTCAAATTCACGTTTTGACGGACGACACACAGCCTGATATATGCTAGTGGACACGGGCCTAATGAGCGCATTCAAGGCCCACACTAAACCAAGTACATGTCCATGCATCACCAGCTGCTCCATATAGTCTTGTAGATTGTATTCAACAAGAATATGTGGCATGATACGCACAGCCGCAGTAAAATCACACTGGAAACTCCAATGTATTGAGCGCATTTATACAGTCCTAGACATCACAAGACTATTAATTAACATTTGAATGTGAGTTACGAGTTCAGAGGAAATACATGTTACCAAGGATGTTCATATATCTCTATGGTGAACTAAATACTGATACATGTACTGGGACCCGGCACTGTTTTGGTAGAGCAGGTAGGATGACTAGAAACAAACTCTTACCAGGATTAAACAAAATTTGGCCGGGAAAGCAAAATGAATTACCTGTCTGTATAATAGGTACAAAGGGTGAGAAGAACACTCACCACTGGTGTGGCATAAGTCAGTTAAACCACAGCCACAGCCCTGCACTAAGAATATTGACTTAGTCACAACTGAGCACACTCTTCTACGACTCGTGATCAGCCTTGACTGTCATCAATATCCTACGTACAGGGGTCTGCCTGTGGCTTAACTACTACTTGAACCACCCTCTATATATATACATACATTATATATTGATACAAATCCAGCACTTAGACATTGTGATCACATCTCCAACCTATAAGAGGAGCCAAGCAAGGCATGATGCAGATCTATACTGATTCAAAGATCCTACTAAGCCTACAAGATGGAACCTTGGAGGGTCATATACCGCAAAAAGAAAGCAACCCGTGCGTTGGGCAGTTGGGGCAAACCCGTGGGACCCCGGCGTTTGGAGAGGCCCCGGATGAATCCTCCTCGGATGCTTTCAAATGCACGCGCATCTTCTAGCAATGACGTCATGGTGATCACTTCAATTCCGGCCGCACGTAGCAAACGTGACGTCACCAGGCCGGAAGCAATGGCCTCTGCTCGTCTACAGGCAATCGAAAGGAGCTCTCCTCGAAAAGAGGCGATAAGGAGATCTGAAAGCAGGTGGGCTCTTTATCTGTTTATTCTTTGTACATATACACTAACCCCCTACTAAAGGGTTGCGTACTGCTGTAATACATTCCTCCCATTTGATGCCTGTATGCAACTCGCTCTTGCCACAGCCGCATGTATCCATGCCTCCTGACGACCAAGGACCTAATGCATTATAATGGGGGGGGGGGGGGGGGTGAAGAGGGGTACCCCCATCAGGTCGGAAAGCCGCCGAAATTAAGGGGCTAAAGTCGGAAAGTCGCTTTTTTGGACTATTTTTATTAAAGCAAAATTTGTCCAAAGGTCGCCAGGTCGCTCAAATTAGTGCACCAGGTCGCCAGGTCGCCTGGATAACAGCCCAGGTCACCAGGTCGTCTTTGACTGGAGCCACAAAATGCAGTATGCGACCCTTAAATTGCTTAAGACCCACGAAAGATCCTGGGATCTGACCACAACAATGGGACGAAACGGAGAAACAGGGGGAAGCAGAGGGAAGCCCATATAAGATAGGAGGAAAATGAGCAGATGAGAGCGACCCAATTGCTCACTAATTGAATAGGGATGGGCAGTGCTGTCGGAGGGTTGCCGCAATCTGATCCCAATTGAAAGTGAAGGGAAGGTTAGGGGCATTTAAGCCACAAACGGCCACTTAGGTATAAAACTTCTATATCTCTGGTTCAATCCAGAAGAAATCTAGGGGGGCTTTGATTTGATTTAGTCGATAGAGATTTCGCAATCCAGCAAATTAGTTCCAGACTGTTTCACCTTGTTTTACCTGTGGAACTGTGTGCTCATTTTGTACGTTTTGTGTCATAAGTGTACCATGTAACACCCTCACACACACTGACACTGTGTTCCATGGAACAGATTCACACATTTCTGACAGGTTTTTAAAAGCTTATTCACACAAAATGACAAAACGTATGTTTAGTCATCTAATTTTTAGTTTTATCATGGCTTACTGAAATATAGGGAATATTGTAATAACTCTTAGAATCAGCAGTAATTGACATAGGTTGTCATTGCACACTATTGATGTGTGTACTGCTGGTTTGTGCAAACTCATTCAATCAGGTTCCTGATGTTTTACCATAGGACTGATGAGTATATGTGCCAGGTCTGTATTAACCATCAACATAATAGAACACATGTACAGCAGAAATAACCAGACCTTATCCAAATATGATGACCAGTGGAAAGGTGTCTATCATCTGGATCTCTCATGCTGCGTTGATTAAAAATGATAAGGTGTGCTTCTCTGTAACTAATGAATCTTAATAGAAGAACAGGTGCATTGTCTGTTTCACAATACATTGGGACCCTGTTAAGATACTTATATCTAAAGATAATCATTCCCTTTAATCAGGAAAAGGGGTGCAATCAACTTTGATGCCACCGGGTGTTACACATTGCAGGTATTTGTGTAATGCAGTGTCACCTAGTTTTCCTTCTGGCACATGAGTACTCACATATCTTCAAACACAACCATTATCACTTTGTCAGGTTGAAATAGTACAGGGTTTTGACACCAGGTGCCATCTTTGTTGTTCCTAGAAATCCTCATTGATAAAATGGAATCATTATCATTGTTTATAGCTGTAATAACATTTTTTTCAATGTGTCTAAGACCTGGCCAAAAACCTCTGATTCTATCAAGTTTCGTTCATATGATCTTTTAAATGTCAATAACTTGAATAAGAGACCGTAGACTTATTTCCTCTGGTCGTATTTTTTGGATAAAGGTCTGGCCTTCTTATATATGTGTACATAGTTAAAGGTTGGCATGAATTGCACACAACTTCATCAGGCCTACACTATATACCATGGCAAGAATCTTGGTGAATACATTAGCATCTACACATCAGCATAGAGTGGACTAACAGATTTTTTCAATGGCGCAAGTTAAAATTAATTTTTAATGCTATTATCGTTTAAATATTCAATTCAATCCATTGTTTACAATACGATGATGTATTAGACTGAACAAATTGTGTACAGATTAGTAAAGCTCCCAATAAGCAACCCCTAAATGTTTGGACATAAGAATCCGTAATCGACACCTCCTTTGTTTCACCAATATAAATATGTCTCATGTTTTCCTACATTTTGCATATTACTGAATGATACACTCCCCGGTAATCATATCAATACCATATGAAACTCTATAAAAAGAAGTTTAATGATGGAGGACCATGCAATATGCATAATACGTGACCTTAGAGTAGAGAGGGCTAGACAGACTATGAAGCAGATATCAATGATAGTGCTTCTTGCGCCATACAACACTGTGGCATGGCCTGAACAGGCAAGAGGCTACTGGCCATCAGACCTGGCGGCTCCAGCTATACATAACTTTATATACTATGCAAATGGCTACAACCAAGATTGTATCCTTCAAGATCCATGATAACTACAATAAACAACAACCCTAATGATACAGTACTTAGCCATACATCTATTATGTATTGTTTATTGTGGTTATCATGGATCTTGAAGGATATAATCTTGATTAGAACCTGCTATATAATATATATACTTGGAGCCACCAGCTCCGATGGCCAACAGCGTATTGCTTGTAGCGCAGTCCGATAGTGGCGCCATCTTTAGGAATATTCAGGAAGCAAAATATCATGGTCGAATACAAGCCGGCCTTGTTAAGGCATAGAACATAGCAACCATGTTAAAGCTAGAATGAGTATTAACTCGTATTTGAGGAAACCACACCCACCTACTTCCACACACCTACCGGCTCCCCCACACCCAACTTGCTTGCCTGAAATGAGTTCACAGACTAGTGTGGCAGGGTAGTTTTGGACCAGGAATATGTTTATGCCCTCAGAATTGACAAATAATCCATTGTTCCCAAAATGATTTACACCTCCAATCTTTGAATCAATCGATTCAACCACTAAAAGATGGGTTAGGAGCTAATTTGGGGTCAATTTTTATTTTTCAGTTTTTCTACGTATTTGTGTTCATAATGTCCATATCAATATGTGTGTAGCTTTTTAAATCATTCTGATACTTATAAATGCATAAAATATAGAGAAAACCAGGCCAGGGGACCCTTTCTCTAATAGAGTCGGGTCCCCTGACCCATTCTGACCATAAGTTTCTGTACTTTTTACAGGTTTATATGTATCAGAATGATATAAAAAGCTACACACATATTCATGTGGACATTATGAACACAAATAAGTTGAAAAATTAAAATCGGCCCCAAATTAGCTCCTTACCCATCTTTAATCACCCGACCCTGAGTCATTCATGATGTAAATGTCACGTCAACCTTTATCATATTAAACATATAGTGACACGCACTATACTAATATTGATTCTGTTCTTTTTGCATCTGCTGCCTTATCAGTGACAACTACTAAACACGTCATCCCTATCATCCAAATGTATACCAACATGCCCCCGGTAACATGGGAGATTAACCATTTAAGGACCGCATAGTGTTTTAATGTCCTTTGTCATTATGAATCATAAATCGAGGCTGCAATCATGCGTGATCCCGACCCTTCAAGAATGCATCAACCCCGTAAGGCGGGCATAGTGCAGAGATGCAGCCCAGATGAGTAACGAGTTACTTGCCAGGACTACATTCATACATAATGACGACAAGGGAGCACATTTAGGCACTACTCTGCCCTTAGAGGGTTAGTCTGATTTGGTAGGTCAAAGAGCCATAGGTGAATCAACTCTAACTACCCAAACAGGCCACTCATGCATCGTCGTTTACTCTTCTAGTTACTATAGTAGTTTATAGGGTCGTTCAATCTACATCTCCACTGGATGCTGTACGATGGCAGCATGTGAGTAGATATATTGACGTAATATTTAGTTAGTAAAACCCAACGTGGCATAGAATGTTAATAAGCTTGTATGTCGGAGGGGGGGGGGTCGGTTAGGTTTAAATCGCAGGGCCACAGACCAGGAATCCAAGAAAAAACTGACCTCAGTGCATGGTCCACTTTTCCCTATATTTTAAATCATTCTTAAATAAGAACCCAAATGTGGCCCATGTACATGCATAAACAGTCTTTTTCTGTGTATTTTTCATGGGTGGACTTGGCGTGCACTCCAAAGGTAATTAACCAAGCCTAAATCTAATACGTTGAATCCTAAGCATCTAGGGAATGAGATAAGTTAGAACAGGGTAGCACATGAGGTAAGGCCATAGTGAACATTCTGGTATAATTATTTTTATCGAGATTAATTTTTTTTGAGCCTTAATCATAGAACATACCCACTTCAAGTAAACCATGTTAGAAGTTTAATCAGCCTAACGGACTCTAAACTATCCCCATTTGTGTATATGAAACCCCCCGTCTGCACCTATATATTTCGTAAGACACCAAAATGGCTAGGACTGACACTTTTATTCCTGTAGTATTGAAGGCGAGTTCTCATTGAATGTCAGACTCCTTACACAGAAAAAAATCTAAGTTGGTATTTCTAATCTATCTTGGAAGAAATGACTAGTTTTTATTAGTTAGTGCTTTTGGCTAATGGTTAGTCAGAAATTGGCTAATGTGTTAGACAGAAAGTCTAACCCTTAGACCACAGCAAGGCAATGTCAATCCAAAGAGGAACCAGCAACTTCCTGGCAAGCATGGCAGACAAGATAGAAATGAGATAGGTACTGAATTTATATCCAATCTAATCTATGATATGGTTTGACATCCACTATTGTCTTTCATGTAGGATTGATGTCTGGATGTTTGTGATTCAAATTATACTATAATTCATATCTAAGGTACTTTATTTAGCTTTATTTTCTAGTAAAATCACAACTTACTCTATTATCACCCACCCTGTATGGTGGCCCAGGAGGCTAAAAAAAAAATTAAGAATTCTTTAATATATTTTTTTCAAAAATCAGGAAAAATTAAATTTTCAGGAAAATGGTCAATTTGGCGAGAAAAAATGTCAAAATGTGATAAATGTTGATTTTCAGGAAAATGATCAATTTGTCGAGAAAAAGGGTCGAAACCTGAAAAATTTAGATTTTCGGGAAAATGATCAATTTGGCGACAGAAATAGGTGAGGTATTTATGGAACCAAACTTAACCACCCAAAGTTAGACTCCATATGATGGAATTTACAGTAAATTAGTAATCTGCTTACATGAAATTCTAATTACAGCCCTTATTCCAACCAAAATACCAAATAACATAGTCAGTGAAAATGTCTAAGGAAAGTTAGCTATAATCAGGCAAGCCAAGGCAAGTTGGCAATTTTCCTAACCGTTAGGCATGAACTTCCAAGAAAGGTTGGGGGCTTTGGGCACGGCAAAATCCCCAACATGGGTTAGCAAGTTAGGCGTTTCGGCTAACCCTTGACTAAGTTTTGTTAGCGCATTTTTTTGTGTCTAGTTCAGAACACACTGCAGAATTTCAACGTTGCTCAGAGGTTTGTGTAGGTTTGATTCCAACCAAAGGTTTGATCTATGATTTTTTTTTACAAGTACCGTAATTTTTTTTACAAGGTTTATGAACGTCAAAACGTTATGGTTTAGTTACGTTCTACATACGTTTTATCTTGTATTACGTTTTTCTACGTCATTGAAACGTGATTAAACGTAGTAAATCTATGTAGTTCTACGTAGAAAAACATAGTGCTTTTTGTGCTTAATGATACAATTTCCATAGGTGTTCCTACATAGTTCCCAACTGTCACCCTAGATGGCAGCATTATAAAATATGATGAGAATCGTACATCACTTTAGCAAATCTATCACATTCAAGCAGTAACTTTGTTTGATATGATATTATACAAGTAACCTGCACATCATTGCACATTTATATATAGAGGACACTCTATTATGGGATTGTGTGTAGTATATGCATTAGGGAAGTTTACTGATAGGATACCACATTGGTGGCATTGAAATAAATACTACTTTAAAGCCAATTGTGCTCAGAAGTTGTCTGTACAGAGCAATCATGCGTTGGAATGATTTATAAAACCTGATTATACCTTGATTGATACCCTTAGGAAATTCAAACTGGCCATCGAAAAGGATTATCCACACTGTTTCATGAATGTACCGTGATTTAAAATAAATAATTTCACTTAACATAACATAAATATACCCTCATCTCATCACTCAATTACTGTACGCCTAATATAGTCCCTTCATTTTTTTATACTACTACACCAATTAAGGCAATGCAACATGTATGGACGAAATAGCATAAATATATTAAGACCGTCATGCTACTTTGCATAGATAGGGGTGCTGGCGGCAGAAGGGCAATGCGCCCAATCTAGTTTTCATTCGCAAGGGTGATTAGATCAAATAAATCCACGTCAAACCCTCAGTGCAGCCAAAAACAGGCATGTATACCTGGTGTGAGGGGAAACTGTCTACCACACTGTTCACACAGGGGAACAATCAACTCAAAAAAGATCTGATATGAAATAAAACATACAGCTTTATTCTCATAACAACTGATAGTACAATACAACGCAGGAATCGAATCTCACTGCAGCTCTTTCTTTTCATCTAGGAGAATTAAAAATGTCTTTACTTATGTCCAGTAACTTGCTTTTAATACGTTTATTTATGTCTGAATTACATAAAATATGGTAATTCCAACACCTATGTCTGTTGGACATAACTAAACCTCAAGTTAACGTTTTGACGTTGACAAACCTTGTGAAATTATGTTCTGTCATTGAGCCAACGTAAATCTACGTGTGGTCTACGTGTTTGTGTTTACAGGATGCTCCTCGGACAGCTCCTCCTAGAAACATGAGAAATTCCCCATTTACACCCATGAGTAAGCATGTAAATGCAAATAGACACAAATCAATCTGTTCATAGAAATCATTATCTTTTTCCAGTTACATATATTAGTATTGCGTGTGTTTTTGCCCATGAATGTGAACTCGCATTAGGAAAATGACCTTGGAACTGGAGTTTTGAAACTTAGCTGGAGACTTAACTGAGCCGGGCTTAATTGAGACCTGAACTCCTAACTTTACATTTTGGGCAGGAAACATCTTTGTGATACCAAAGAATCGGTTTACGCAAGAGTTCCCAATTACAAAAAAAAATCTGCCACTTTTCATAATCACACACTGTCACAAACAATAATAGCTGCTGAGTACCAAGTTCCAGATGCAATTCCCAATGCTATGCCAGTCAAAACAATGCAATCAGTAGCGATACAAAGCTCCTTAAGCCATCGCAAAGCATGGTCCCCAGTTACCAGAACCCATGATACAAAATGTACTCAGTTCCCAGCATCAACATGTAGAAATATATGGGGTGTGCGGTGGCGAAACAGTTTTCCAGTTCAAGTCCCTCCCCAACAAAATTCAGGCTGGTAGCCCTTGAAACTGGTTTTGCTTTGTACCACTCCCTTGTCTCTAGGAGCAATGTTTCAGGAGGTAAAGTTTAATGTGTTCTAAGGTCAGAAAAAAGGTTTGTTTCAGGTCACCTGACCGACCCTATCAAAACAGGACCGACCCTACGTTTTTTTATGCAGTTTTGAGGAAATTTTCGTATGCACCGAGCATAATAGGCCAAAAATGGTGTGTTTCAGGCAACATGGTCCAAAATATTAGGGTGGGTCGGTCAAGTTCAAGTTCAAGTTGTTTATAGCACACTCGTCCCATGGCACGATTTTATGCGCACACGTAAATGAATTACAATCAATCCTGGTTTCATCCTATGATGCTCTCTAGAATTATAGACGTTGTGCACAGGCCGGGCTTTTCTTCATTTTAACAATTCAAAAAAAAGTTTTAAGTACCAGGAATGAGTTGTAAATCAGAATGACACTGATTCCTCCAGTAGCTAAGAACATCATGAAATTGTTGGATATTCTTATCAAAGTTAACTTCCCGAGATGACAAAATGAATTAGGTCACACAAATCAGTGGGGGCTGCATTGTTCCTCCTAACAGAGGATTTTCTAAAATCTTGAAAAATATGAATATTAAATAAATAAATAAATTCCCCCAAAATTGGGGAAAGATTTAAGGTCTAAGCACAGGGTCGGTTGCTTGAAACAAATTATTTCTTTCACACATGGCAACATTGCATAGTGGGTGCCATGTGTGCTTTGGGCAAGCTGATTCGCTCATATCTGGGTTCTGGTCCTTTTTGTCACAGGCTATAGGTGGGAGCCAAGATGGGTCAGACCAGATTTGAAGTGCCCAGGTTGTGCCCAGATTTATTCCACATTAGCACATACTATAAAAATGTACAATAAATCGTGATTTCTTGAGGAAATCAGATGTCAGCATGTTTTGAAATGATCACAATGCATGCATGAAAAGAAAAGTTTTCCTGGGCTGGCCCATCTGGGCAAAAAGACCATAACCCAGATATGGACAAGCCCAGCTGGCCCAGGTAAAACACATATGGGCCCCAGAGACCAATGCTGTCTGGGTGGTTAGTAACATGATAACGAGTATAAATGCTGTGTCCGTGTATAGGTGAGGTAGTCCATGAATATGTATGTGCACGTCTATGAAATCTGAGTGGGCACAGGTGATTCGTTTGGTGACTGGATAAGTAATGTATCGATCTTAACCCTTTAGGGGCCACATAGCGCTTTATTGGGCTATGTCCTTTGTCGCCAACATGCTTGAATATATCCCTGGTGAATAACTCATCAGTAGCGTGTTCATACCCTCCCACAGGGTCGGCATGGTGCATGGATGCAGCCTTGGCCAGTAGACTCGCCAGGGCTGCATTCATGTATTATGAAGACAAAGAACATATCACAATAAAGTACTTTGCAGTCCTTGGAAAAGTTAACCACTTACTCCAACACTTAACATTTCCAATTCCCAACCTTCCTGTCATGAGTGGCTTACCTTCATCTCTCCACTCTCGACCACATTAGTTCTGTCCTCGGAATGCCTTGCAAGATTTCTGCTATTTTAACAGTGAAGCAATCCAATTAGTAAACCTACCTCTCAAAGAGGATTTCACACCCTGAGCATGTGGCCTGAGTGCACCTTACAGACACTTAACTCGGTGAACAGGCCGTGGAGAGGGGTCAATGGTGATTATTACACCTTTAACAAAAGTCTCCACCGTTGGGGGCGTCGTTAGGTTAGCGGCTCCACCCATGTTTATCATAGCCCCTTTTGTATTCGGCTCCCCCACCGTTATGTTCACCATTGTCCTCCTACTTCGCCAATAGACAATATCTCTGACTATAACGGTACTTGCAATAACCTCAGCGAGGAACTGCCTACGTGCTGATTTATACGTCAGTATAATACTAATAGAGACCACACGCGTCTTCAACACAAAGGATCCACCAGGCCCACCTGTCTGATCTTATTTAAGGCGGGTTTTGTCTTTTTGATGAGCCTCCCACCATGGAAGCCCATGAGAAGGATCCTGCCGCTATCATAGGGAGACTCTGGTTAGGTTCTGATTGATCAGTCTGGTATCACAGTGGGAGCGTGCTGTGTGGATGGCCAGGCTGGTGTACCACGACTCTAAGGGCAGGGTGCGGGAGACCTTGGGGTTCAACATAAACTCTGACTCTCCAACCTGGATGCACGTTTCACGTGAGACTAGATCTACTGCTGCTGAAAGGTAACAAAACATGTTTGGTCGAGTGAGGAACTATGAAAATCCGTGAATTTGAAGCTGTAACTGACATACCTTAACCCCTTACGGGCCCCATTGTGCTTTAATGTGAAGGAAGTTCTTTGTCACCATGGTGCAATTTATTCAGCCATGGCAAGCCTGCTTGTCAGGGCTGCATTAATGCATTATGACACCTTACCCTACAAAGTTTATACACTCCTACCTCTTTACAGCCGGCTCTATCATAGTGTAAACTCCCAACAATACGGCAGATTAAGGCCCAAAACTCAGAGCTAAAAATATATGGGGTTATATTTGCCATTCACAATAGATCAATGTTAGGTTTCATTGTATTTGACCGAAGACTTGTACCAATTGCAGTTCCTGGGAGCAGGCAATGCATTTAACCTAATAGACCAAAATGATTGTTGGGAATAATAAGAGTAGAAATGACACGTATGATTCCTATTTAAGGTGAATCAGAAGGGATGATGTACATGGAGTTTAGAAGCTTCTGTAGTTATAATAATATGGAATATGTCTACATCTCATTCTGTAGTTATAATAATATGGAATATGTCTACATCTCATTACACTGAACAACGATTCGACATCAGTATCAGTTATGTACGTTGATCTATCCTTTAAAATTTGAATAAAACGAGTGAGTAGATCAAAAGGCACCATTAAACCCCTGTCTATCCTATATAAAGACCATAGTTCTGGTCATCGGTCCACTCCGATTGATGCTGGAGGGACATGTAGCGTTGTGGCTTTAAACCGTTCACGTGCACCACCTCCTCCCAGCACTGAGTTCATGTCAAAACACCAGGTGGAACCACTGCCTCCCAGAAATCCGGGCAATGGTACTCTCTAAAGGTCTTAGTGAGGCAAATCTGTAGAGAGATAGGAGTCAGGTGGATGCGATTGGACGTGGATAGAGGAATACTGTTGAAGCATTGAATGGCCAATAATTACGACGAAAGTAATTTTATAATTTTGAAAACTATTAGACATACTGCTGAATGTTTGTCAAGTTAAATCAAATAATGGAAGGGGAATTCACAGTGTATTTATATTTAAAAGGGAGAAAAAAACATGATTGAGATTCAGTGAAGATGCAGTGTATTTAGTGCTATACCAGGCAATATTGAGGGTCATTACACCACTGACCAGTGCCCAAAACGTTCTTGGTCAATTGAATATGTTTTTGGTTGGATTATTTTATGTAAGATGGATGTATCAATTGCATTTGGGTTGGTTTCTATGAAAATGAACATATTTACGAAGCGGAACCATTTCCTTATACCACATGCAGGAACATGTGAGCTCGTAAAATCATTGAATATCGATACTCTTCTATTAAACTTCCTGGATTATGATTATGGTTATGTGAAAACTATCAACACTTTGAAGGGCCTGTCACACTACCAAATGGTAGGGACTGTGACATATCAATAAGTGTATACAAAACTGCTGTACTGCCATTGCTAGAGTGCGGGGATTTCCTGATAGACTCTGGTTCTTACAGACAGTATTAAGGTTAATTCCTAGGGTCTCAAAATCGTATGTAACGCCCTGGAGACTTCTTATAGGTCATCTACAATGATTATATAAATAATGCTCAACCCAAATATGGAGGTCATTTACCAATCCATATAGTTATTGCAGCTTTGCACATATCTTTACATTGAAAATGACAGAGGTCTGTCCTAATGACATGGAACTTGTTAAGAAATAGGCTCCTCATCAGACTTAGTCATAACTTGGGGACATATCCACACGCCAGGAATCGAACCACAGACCTCTCGCACTGGTGACACTGGCTAACCGTTACACTACCAACTGGTGTCTGACTGTTCTCCGCTCCCTACGTTACTGCTTCAGTTCGGGAGGGGAGCAGTGACTCACCTCTAAATCATAGGGTCGAGGGTTCAAGGCTCTCTTGGAGAAACTTACTTAGTGTAATTATATAGGCCACAGCACGTACCCAGTTAAATTCCAGTTGTAGATGTCGTTTGATAGTTTGTGCCGTTGCATATATTTCTAGGAAACATTTGCTTGAGAGAAGGAAATGAGAAATGCCAGGTTTCCAGTAAAGTAGAGGTGTGATGACGTGTGAGGCTGTTTTAGGTTATTTAGTATTCCTTGAATAACCACTTCTAAATGGGAATATTAGCATAAGGACATAAAACGGTGCAGTTTTAGAAAACTGAGGTAACCTCTCAAATACCGAGACCATTCCACAAAGGATTAACACTAGATTATCTCTGGATTACCAGTGATGCCTAGTTTTCAAATATTTCTAATTTAGTAGCGGAGAGAGCACAGCGTCAATGTTTTTTACAATCACCAATATATCAATCGAAAAAAAAAGACAGGTGAGGAAATAAAACGCAATACTCGATGAGCTCCGATGTGTAAATGTATACAAGGCATGGCTTTGCCCTTTACATCGTTGCCCTCTAGGCTGGTGGGGGGCTTCAGGGGATTCAGGACCCATTCCCACCAAAGACACACACACCTCAGGCTGGTTATCCAATCAACCTGATTGCTTTCTGAATGCAGTTGCACAACACATTCTCAGCAAAACGCGAGTGGGATTCTTAAAGGCTTTCACCCTACATCCTACATAATTGACAGGTAAATATTTCTGTGCCCACGTATTTATCCAACAAACACAGGCACGGACGTATACCCCAAGTTCCCGTCTCAACCCTTTCAGAACCACATAATGCTTCACTCATGCTGCATGAATGTATCATTTAAGCATCATGCTGACACTATGGCGTTGATAAACTCCCACAGAGTTGGCATGATGCATGAATGCAGCCCTGGCGAGCCACTCGCAAGGACTGCATCCATGCATCGTGACGACCAAGGACATAGCACTATGCGGCCCTTAAAGGGTTAAAGACACACGGCTTAGGGTCTGGTGGATTTGTCAACAGTTGTGGACTAGTGGCAAGGCTATAATCCCTTAGACCAATGCAATCTATCTCCTGCCTCCCGAGCACTTAGCTCGGCGCTACATGCATGTATAGGGACAGACACGTTTACTGTGTATCCTTATTGTGCAGTAATGCATGTATAATAGTGCATATATACATATGATATAAGGTGTTACTGCTGTTGCCATGTAGCAAATTGCCCATATATAATAGGGAATGATCCAATACTTTTGAAAATAGAGGGGGGCATTCTCTGCAGATTTATAAAAAAATAAGTGGTCAACAAACCTGGCCTAAATCCTGGATCCAATTATATGATTAGTATAGAATGTTTATTTTTAACACAACCCCAGCCGACCCCAACTAGCTGCTACCTACCCCATGCTTATATCATCAATAGCTCAAGGCCATAGCTAGGTCATGGCTTTTCTGTAACTACCTAACCCTACTGCACCACAAAACAATAGTAGCTTTTACGCAGGTAATAAATGTGCCTGCCGTGATTCTTGGGAGCGCCTTTCCACATACATGTCATTGAACTCACTGGTATTACAGGTCTGATAATGTATAGTATTTAGGGTAATTGGAATGATATATACACATGTACAAAGGAGTATGGAATGTCTAAGAAATTGTAAATGTAGGACCTGGTATTTATCATGGTTATGTCTTCTGGCAGAACTGAGAGGGAAGTAGTTGCCACGACTTTTCCATTATTCAGAAATAGTGGTGTATGGGTATGTACTACATGCGATTAAAATTCAATATGCACTGTAATATATTATGCACACGCGGAATAGGATGAGGACGCTCGAGAACTTTCCTTTTGAACAAAATAGTCTTTGATATACAATGGCCATTTAATCATATTTCACATTCAATTGATACTACATATCTCTGATCACCATCCTTACAAAAATATCCTATCGTATAATTGAATTAAAACAACAGTTGATTATAATTCATTGAATCAGTTGACATGGTACCTGAAGTTTTCTCAAAACGCTTAATGCAGGATGGGAAACATGTGATATCCATTGGCTTTGGCCCAGTTCCTCCCTTCCACTGAGCGTGATTTATACTGCTTTCTCATCAAGCCTCACATCACACCATGGCCATGCCTTAAGGCACTTAACATGTTAATACATTAACTCGCGGGTGTTAGGCTTTGGCCAACATGACCATATAATAAACCGTTACGTAACAACCCTTAAGGGGCCAGCCTGGGTCTTTAGCTTATCATCTCATTAACACCCACCTCTTATACCCAACCCTTTAGAACGGCATGTTCCTTAAAATTATATTTATCACCATATGATGTACCAATGCAGCTCTGACGAGTAATTCACCGGTGCTCTAACGGTACTCGACCCTTCAGGTGTGTATCAACCCGATAGGGTCGGCGTGATGCCCCGCTGAATTACTCACCTGGGCTATTTCATACATCGTGGTATAGCATACCCTAAGCTGCCTTCTAAGGGTTCATGCATATGCTCTCATGAGGAGTCAGTGGTCAAATCCTTGGCTGGTCCTCAGAAACAGTTTAGAGATTCATATTCTTGATACTTGAGTATAGAGTAACCCATGTGGGGTGGGGGGTCCCCTTTCTACTTAGTAGATAGACGAAGTGCACTGCCATAACACTAATCGTATGCTTCAATACGCTTACTTCTGGGCCCAACCCAATGCTTGCTTTGATATGCACATATTCGTGCACTTAGAGAGTAGTAATACTCAATAATCCCTGAACGTCTTGAGCTGTACTTCTCACACTTTATCATGTGTCGACGCAAATAGCCCTAGGTTATGCCCCCTTCACGCTGGTAAACGCCATAATAAGTATAAGGCTCTGGTATGGAGGAACCCTCGCTTGTACGGTATTCAGTGTTCTCTACATTCGGGCATGTGAGATGACCTCTGGGAAAGACCTGTTATCTGTCGTCGTACGTGTACGTATAGGTAGCGAGAGACCTCAATCTTCAGATACTGGGAGGTATGGATATACTATGTCGTATTAAAGACGATATTTCAAAGACACAACATTCCCTGGATATCTATATCGGCACGTGGAGTTTGAGCCTAAAATCATCTGTTTGGTTTTACATATGCAGTTAGCATACAGGAATTTATAAAGGGAGCACCAAGTGCTATTCAGCAGCACCGTGAACATGGGTTAACCCTTTTAGGGCCGCATATTGCTTTAATGTGTATTGTCCATTGCCGTCGTGATGCATGAATGTAGCCCTGCTGAGTAACTTGCCAGTCCCACAGTCAACCACCATGCCGACACTAAAGGGTTGATACAACCCTGAGGGATCAGCGTGATGCATGAATGCAGCCATTGGTGAGTATAAACTAGCCATGGCTGCACACATGCATCATGACGACAAAATGACATTATACATAAAGTAGTATGCAGCCCTTAAAGGGATAGGCTTATCAAAGGTAGACCTATGACATAGGTGTACATGACCAATATTTGAGGTTAAGACAGTATTTTGATTACTGGGGTTTCACTTTCTTCTATACTATTGCCTTTGAGTGTAAACAGTGACATACAAATGCACCATATGTTTCTCCTTGGTTTAACTGAGCTCTTTCACCAAAGCTGTAGAAAATATAAACAGAACTGAGGTTAGCATCGACATGTAATATTGAAAGCCTGACCGTATATACAGTACATATTATAATAGCTTAATCAAAGAGTTGGCAGACTATAATAAAAGGGATCATACATTCAAAAGCAAACGTGTGGCATGTGGTAACACTTAGTAGACTAAATATACGTGCCCTATATGCTTAATGTTATAAGCTTTAAATTTGGACACATGGGGAGTTCCTTCTGACGGCGGTTTTGCTGTAATCCTATATACATATGTACGTAGTAGCCACTGGTAGCTGCTATACATGTAATTTGTTATATAACTGTGACTACCGATATAACTTCCTTTTTAATGCAGGATTTTGTATACACTTTCCCATTTACATACCGTTACATGTGATGCCAATTCTAAGTTTGATTTTGACTCATAATTTTGCCATTTATCATCATGTATTAAAAGTATGCTTTTTTTTGAAAACTCCAGAGTGTCAGTGGACTCTCATTCGGTGGTTTTAAAGAGTCGGTATGATGTACGAAGCACGACCAGTGGAAGTCATCCCCACCATGGAGGACGCCCGGGAGGAGCCTCAGGAGGAGGGGCAGGAGGAGGAGGGGGCCCTGGACATCCCTCCCCGGTCCGGCCCCTGGGCAGGGTCCGCCTGGTGCGCAACCAGGACCCTGATGACATGTCCTTCACCCTCCCAAGCCTGCGCCGCTCCCGCGACCACGCACCGGAAGTAGTCGACGGTCGGGGACCGGAAGTTGGGCGGCAACAGGTTCAGAGGCGGCGGCAGGCGTCTGGGCAGACTGAGGAGAAGGAGCAGAAACAGAAAGGCCAGACTCGGCGGCTGGTGGGCAGCAGTGGCAGTGGGGGTGGGCAGCAGCTGACGGGGGGTACCCCAACATTAACAGCCAATACTGCCAAATCAAACAGCGGCCACCATGGTCAGCACGCACCCCCCGGGCAGCACGTCTCCGGCCCCGGACAGGTGCATGCCGACGGGCTGGGACCCAAGACAAAGACCACCACCACCACCATGTTTATTAACAGAAACCAGTGTATGTATATAGAGCGCTCTGTGAAGCCCGCCACCAGCCCTCTAAGTAGTAGCGCCCAGTCTTACCGCCCAGGAGGAGGCCTGCTCCAGGGCGGCCAACACACGGGACACGCAGTGTTGTGGCAGCAGGAGGGCGTCGCTGTGACCAGCAGCAGTGGTAGTGGAGGTAGGAGTACAGTGTGGGACGGTCAGCACTTAACTGGAGGTCCTCCAGGGCCGCACTACAGCAGCAGGTCATCAGCTACCTCCTCCGGCACTACCTCCAGGGCGGGCAGCAACAGCAGCAGCGGCAGCTTCCTGTTCCCGCGGGTTGGTGTCAGTACCACATATCCTGGAGGAGGCTCCCCTGTACAGCAGCAGTCCCCCAGCCCTTCCTCCAGGGCAGCAATTGGATCCAGGGAGAATCACGACTTTGCTAAGAAGCTGCGTTTGGTGACGCACAGGACCAAGTTGGAGCATGACCACAGGAAGGCTGTAGGCGACAGTCGGGATAGTAATCCAGGGAAGAACAGCAACCCTGGAGATGCCAACACAAATGGAGGGCAGCAAGTCGATGGTACCCCTGCGCGACGCAGCATCAATCTGCCCATGCGCATCAAGGTGCACCTGCCAACTTCCGCTCCGACTTCCGGTGTGACTCGGGAGCGCCTCCTGGTGGAGAAGGCCCGCCGTGACATCAGGGAGATTCTGCGCGACGGTGCTTCCGGTCCAGAGAGTAACCATAGTGCTTACTCTGTGGAACCTTATGATAGCACTGCACCACAGGCTAAGTTGACGCCCGTGCTATTCCCGCCCACCATTGCCGACCCCCTGGGCAGCCCCTATCTGACGGGTGAGTACACAGGGGGGCAGACACAGACTACACCTGCGGCTGCTGCTGCTACTGTGGCCATCTACTCTGGTGTCGAGTTTGGTGCTACCTGCAGACGGGAGGTCACGTGGGCTGCAGGGACGGAACCGGAAACCACCATGTTGACACAGCACTACCCACCTTCGTCGTCGCCCATGCCAGGGATGACCGGAAGTCCTGGTTCGCCGGCGCTCATCTCCACGCACCGGGTTCCGCTGGCTGCGCGCGCACAGTCGGCGCGACATGGTGGTCGGGCGACAACCTCCTCCAGGGCGGCTCATTTAGCTGCTACTGGAGGAGGACACACTAACAACTCTAGACCGGCGTCTCCTGCAGGCTATGCCTCCTCCAGACCAACCTCAGCCTTAAGCACGCGTGGCATGCCGCGCAGCCGCAGCAGCTCCATCTCAGACAACCAGACAATGGCGTCCACACCGGAAGTGGAGGGAGGATTTGATGGTCGGCGTGCCCTCTGGCCCAGCCTGATCGACGTACAGCGGCTTAAGATCGGTGGTTTCCGGTACAAGAACAAACCTAGTCAGTCCGGCCATGGCTGTGCTGAGTCCGCGGTTCTACCCCCAGCAGCCGCACGGCAGGAGGCGCCTCCAGGGCAGCAGCAGCAGCAGCAGCTGGAGGAGCCTCATCCACAGGAGCAGACGTTAGAAGCCCGGACAAGGACCATCGTGAACCTGGGAACCATCATTGTGCCCTCACACACCTGTGTAGACTGCCCCCTCTGTAACCTCTACTATGCCAAGGAGGACCTCTGGCCGGACGGCCCCGGGGACAGCCACCACCCTCATACTCACCATGACGGCAAAAATACCAATAACAACAATAACAGCAATAACAAAGTGTCAGTGCAGGCCCGGAGAGCCAAGTCAGCGCGGCCTTGTAAAAGCACTGACCACCTGAGCAGTGAGCAGTGGGATGAGGTGGACATCTCAAGGGCGGCCGCCCAGCTCAACAGGGAGTACTTAGTGACAGCTGCCCCCCGGACATCACCGGAACCGGAAGTATGCACCCCACCTCCAGAGTATGTGGACGAGGAGGAACTCGAAGTAGAGTCAGTTGCACCGGAAGTCACGGTCAGTGAACCAGAGTTAGTAAAAGGGGGTAAACCACCGGGAACTGTGCAAAAACCCATGCAGGAGGAACGAGTCGGAAGTGCGCAGCCGCAGAGGGCTTTACTGGCGCGGCGGAGACCATGCTCCTCTAACGTTATCAACAGTTCTGCACGGAACCCCTTTAAGGACTTCCGGAATGACGGTGTTAGTGTCACAGTGCGCATCCCGGCCAGTCCCCGGCGGTCCGACTCCAAACAGAGAGCCGAGTACGAGCATCTCATCAACTCACTCAATAGTAAGGGCCCTGTCACCTTCAAGTTCTCATATGTCAAAGTGAGTCACTCGGACCTGCTCACGCAACACACAGGGAAAAACAAGCCCAGCTGATATTAGTCGTGCAGCCTGGTTGTGAGTACAGGCCAATGCAATTAGGCTTATATTGGTTTGAGATGTGACAATGTATAGGACAAACAATACTTTATACAGCTGGATTTTGTTGTAGCTCGCACAAAATTTCATCTGAAGAAAGGATCACTAACTATAGCCATATTTTCTTATAACACAAATTCATGTTTCAAGAGTCATGACCTATCTAAGAAAGATGTAATCTAAGACAATTGTATTTTTCTACATTTTGTACCACAGGGAAAAAAAAGAAAAACTACCGATACTGATAAATTGTAAACAAGATCTTAGCACACAGGGTCACGAGGAATTTTTTCCAAGCAAAACAACAGAAGTTTTGTTTTGCTGCACGTTAGAAATTTACGATGTAAAATTATCTATAACCAGGGTGGAATGCCGTCATGATATATAAGAAGGAAATATACCTGTAGATGTATTATGATCGTTTTGGGTACAGTACGTTTATTCCTTTGTCACCAGGTACCTTCTGACTAAACCCCTCGTGCAGTATATCGCATTATGAATAATGGATATACTATGCTAATGCATTGTTGTGTATGCAGGTATATTCACCGGATAGGTCAATAACTCTACATTTCTAGTCCAAACACATAACAGCAATGGAAAGTAATGAAACAATTTTGTGGTCACAATCATATAATTGTAGAAAAAGGATTGAGGACATGGCACGACTGTATGTTTTACACTGCGATTTAGAGGATGCATGAATACATTTTGTACTTGAAATGAGATATTCGATATAGGTGTCCATGAAGTAAATCAATCTTTATGGGTTATCTTTTTTTCCCTTTTTTGGCATTGAGAAGTATAGTTCGAGAAACCTTCAATGAAAGTTGACCGTCCAACGGAATAGATGCAACCGGGATAAATACAACTACAAAAGTGATTTAAAAGTATTCAAAATCATAGGATCATGGAGATATGATACCCTAGCTCGTTCGTCAATGTCTGTAATCTATTGGATAAGTCTATCCTTAAAAGACAATGTGATCATAATTTCATCTGCCCAGCAGTAATTCAGTACCCCCCCCCCCACCAGAATCGTTTGGCTTAGATTAATTAAATGTACATGACCTCCTAAATCGGCCACTTCAAAATCCTGACCAGGTACAAATTGTATAGTTTAAAACGGTTTGTTTCACGAGTAGGTTGTTTTCCCGACGGACCACAACTACAAAGCGCCCATAGTTTAAAACGGTTCCAAACCAATGAGAATAAACACATTCTACATGTGAATACCAGCGAATAATAATAGTGTTATTGATATTCTCGGCGCCATATTCTCCATATTTTGCATTCCCCTTGTTTGTATTTAGCCCATGATAATTTTGAAACAACCATCTAAGGGCCATTTTCCATTAGCCGATTTAGAGGATATCGGCAGGCAATCGACAGACAATCGGCAGGTAGCTGTTGGCAAATCAATTAGTGGATATGATATAAAATAAACACGGTACATGCTCATGATATAGCCTAAAATCGGCAGACCAATCGGCTATGATCGGTGGGTGTAGTGGATATACCGAGGGATAGCACTGCCAAATCGGCTAATGGAAAATGGGCCTTACAGAACGTGCTTTATGGCCGCACTATTGACACTCAGACAGCGCTATATATTAGAGGGCTGCAAAGGGTTGTTAGTTCTCAATACACATTCAATGCGGAAGATAAGTATCTCTTAACCATTTAAGAACCGCATGTGCTTTTATTAAAGTTCTATAACCTTGTCGCCGAGATCTACCGACCAGTGCTAAATTAAGTACCATGCCGACCATATCTGGCTGATACACTTCCAAAGAGTGAATGCAGCCCGTAGAATGTAGCCATGGTTAGTAGACTCATCAGGGCAGTATCCATGCATCATACCAACAGCAGAGAATATTAAAGCACCGTGCGGCCCTTAAAGAGTTCACCAAAGCCGAGGCAAGTGGTCATTGGCTACATGTATTGACGTGCCATGCAGGGTAAGGAGTGGTCTAGCTCTGCTGGAGTGGAATCATTGACAGCATAATGTTGGCACCGTTGGCACCACTAGAAGTCACACAAGTTGGTGGGCGTGGGTAGTCAAGCTGAAACCATAAGTCCCCTCTATGTGCAGTACATGGCCATGTATACTACTAGTATTACGCATTGGTATAATTGTATCAGTTATTATATGTGTGGTAGTACAGGATATCACAATATGTGAATATACAGTATAATGTAATGTCAATGACCTTTCATCTACTATTCACTAGCCGTGAGAGTACATTCTGTTGTTGTTCCATTCCACACATACGTCACAAATTAATAATGTGTTAGTACCTGTTGTCAGCACGAACCGTAATAGACGGGGGAGTAGATGCATGGAACTTCATCTGTAACATATTGATTCTGCGAAGATTCATCTATAGGCAGTTTTTGTCCCAATTAGGTCAGAATTTACATTCTGATATTCATTAGTTGAAACTGTACAGACTGCCCCCCCCCCTAAAAAAAGAGAAAAAGATTCATCGTTTGAAAATCTAGGATCGGGTAACCTGAAACACCTCATTTCCTTTGGCCCGGTATACACGGAAAATGTGCTTCTCAACGTACAGAATGGCTCTAGAGGAAGTGAAGCTGTTAGTGACTAATTATTGGTGTGCACACATCTGTACATGATCTAGTATCTTAAAGAATCACCGTAAAAAGTTGTTGTTCCTGAACCACAAAATGTGCTGTAATTTTACAGTACTTAGCTCTAAAAATGATGCAGCAAAGTTTGCTGTACATGTACATTTCTATTACTGTAGATGTAGGTTTAAATTCCATAACCAGCAACCATAGGGAAAGAGAGTGGCTGCAGGGAGGTCTTATATTTTTTCCATTACCACCCATGTGGTGTTCAATTAGAAAACGTTTCTTGATATACATATTACATCGTCTGGATGACGTAGAAAAACGTAATACAGACCTAAACGTTTGTGCAACGTAAGTAAACCTTAACGTTTTGACGTCCACAAACATTGCAAAAAGTCGTAGATCAAACCTTTGGTTGGAAGCAAACCTAGAGAAACCTCGCAGCTACGTCAGATTTACGTAGTGTGTTTATAGGGTCAATGCACCTGACATGCAAGATATATTAGTAGTATATACATGTACATGTATTATATCATACAGTCAAGCCTCACTACCCAAAACATTTGAATATATTACCTTGAATCCCCCACTTCTTCAGAAAGAGATTCTTTATATTTTATTTAGTACCTCAGATAATATGCTTCCTCCGACATGTTTCCTTACATTTCCCTTATCCGAGGAAGTGATTGCTGACTGTATTCCTTAACACAAAAATACACAGTAGACATATGGGGACTACGGTCTGGCTTTATTCCATAGCCACTTAGATGAACAGCAGGTACAATCTATACACTTAGACAACGTTTTAACAGATTATCCCGTGCTTATATTTCAAACATCACCATCCAATGGAGTTAATTCCTTAGCGGTATAGATCAAACGTCTCCAGGTCGGGCGTGGCGCCAAAGACACCGATTCTTCTGGTAATATAAGCCACTAAATTTGTTTGAGTTGGCACAACCCTCCCATAATACTGATAGCATACTGCAGTGAATTGGCTTAAAAAGGTATGTATATGGCTGGGCCCGTTCCTGTTTTAAGCCTTCATGTTGCGCAATGAATTCCTAGCCCGTTAACAGCCGCAGTGCTTTAATTTGCTAAGTCCCCTGTCGTTATGATGCATGGATGCAGCCCTAGAAAGTACAGTGCTGCATCCAGCCAACCAACATGCTCACACTATGGGGGTGATCCACCCCTGAAGGGATGTAATGATGCATCAATGAATCTCTGGCGTGAATAGCCCTAGTGAGTAGCGCCATGGCTACATTCATGTATCATGACGACAAAAGACACATTAAAAGCTTAATGTACATGTATCCAGTGTGTCTGATCATTGAACTGTGCATAGTTTGATTCCCGTGATAGATTTGAGATGTCCCCTATGAAGTTCTAAGCCATCGCACCTCATATCCACTGCAGGGGGTGGGGGTCAGGGGCGGGGGCCGAAAATATTTTGTATTAGGATGTGCGGAATTCCACCACCTCCTGTTTAATTCAAAGAAATATCCAGTCCCTACAAGCGGACTAGGAAGCCGTCGCCGTGCCTGCAGGTGTTAACCTGGCCCTTTACGGCCAGCAGAATGCATCAAGGCATTATGCCCTCCATCAGCATGACGCATCAATGTAGCCCCAGCGAGTCTACTCCCCATGTTTGCATTCAAGCATCAATCACAGGGTTGACTCGCCATGGCTGTGTTCATGCATCATGACGACCAAGGAACCTTAAATTCGAAAGATATCGCAGATACATGTTTTGGATTTAGGCCAAATAAAAAATCATGAAACGCAAAGCTCTCAAAAGGTTAAGCATGCCGAGAACCCAGTATGTGTTAATATAGACGTGCGTCACTTCAAGTCAACCCCCTCCCCTCGCACACTCAAGCACCTGTCAGCAGTGGCCACCTGCACCTGGTGACAGAACCTAGAACTACAAACCAATATCAACCTCTATCATTAACCATGGCTTATATAAAGTCTCGTCACCAACACTATCTAATTAATACAAAATGAGACTGAGACAAATTCAGAGACACATGGTACTATATATACACGCCAGCTGGCCAATATATCAACTCAAAACAGCAATGGTTGGATATGAAGCAAACAATGCTTTACCGGTACTTGGTTTTTATAAAAGCATAGCTAGGGAGGCGGCCGGCTGGGGGAGGTCGTGGGGGGAGGGATGTTGGACGTGTGGATGGCGCTAATTAGTGTTAACCATTCATGGCAGGTCTGACCCAGCCGTGTGACGCCGGCATGTAGGGAGCTGCCACCAACCTCTGTTGTTCTCAAACTCTTAAAAGGAACTGCTCAGTCCATGCCTGCTGCCATTCATTCAGGAACAGCTCACAATCTACAACCTAGCTGCTTCTTCCAGTGTTGTATAGGTGGCGACCATCGGTGAGACGTTCAGTTTTACTTGTTCTCCATGGGGACATAGTGCCTCTGACCAATTAGAAGAATCACAGTACTGACGGTAAGTGGCTTTACAGGTTGTTGTATTGGTAAACGGTAAAACAGGTTGTTGTATTGTATATGCAGGACACAATGGTAAACACAATGATGTTATAATTCACCTCTAACAGGTCTAGATTTCCTTCCTCCGGCAGTAATTCATTTGTGATTATAGATTGTAGTTTTATTATGCTGAATGGTTAATGAGTAACTCCAAACCTCCCATACCTGCATGCATACTAGCAATGCAGTTTCATGTGCAAATGTGCTCTTCCGCAACCTGGTAGATATCTCGAAAAGTGACACCAAATTTATATTGTAGATGGAGACACTGATACAAAGTACTCTATGTACATTTTTATATATGTTTGATGTCTAGTAAATAACATACCACTGAGTATATTATAGAACCTATTTTTGCCCTTTTATAATTGTTATTGTTATGCTCTGTACAGGTACCCTTTTATATACCATATGAACATTTGCACTTCAAATGAGTCTGAAATAGAGAATTGAATTGAATTGAATTGAATAGGTCCCCTAACCTGACCAGCTCTATGCTATTTCCAGGCTCCAGGACTTTTACGATGAGCTCAGCAATGGAGGGAAATCGGCTCGTGCAGTTCATCTCCCTTGCCTCCAGTAACATGAAGATTTTGCTGAATAGGGATATTAGCAACAAGAGGAAGATTAACCACAGACGTTATCTAAAGGTAAGGGTTGTCATGATGATATGGGGCATATCTATGAAGATGCCAATGTTGAGAACTCAGCATCACACGTTTACGATGGGCCTATAGTAGTTGAATGAGAATTCAAAAGTTGATTTCAATGCTGGATTAGTGATATCAGTTCTAAATCATCAACTGAGCCTTTTTTAAAGTGTTTATTAGGTTTAATCTAAATACAATTACATCGAAATAAATGCAAATGCATCCAAAACCTATTGATTAAACCTAAGACATTTCCAGCAAAATGTAGAATCAGTACATGTATTTCACGTTGAGCCTTGTTTGGTTTCTATGTGGCTTTACATACTAATCTAACGGCTGGACTGATGAACTCATGAATCCATCCATATACTTGCTTTATTGGGGCTGAAGCGTATGTAATCATAAATTGCTATATTTGACAAGAGGAGTCACTAATTTAGAGTTATTTAACATGAATCTGAGAAATCCGATATTGCATTAACCATCCGGATCTCAAATTGCCATGTTATGTTTTTTCCACTATCTAATATTTACGATTGACTCATTCATTCTTTTCATTCTTACTTTGCTGAACTTGCAGAAACAGCTAACCATGTCGCCATATACTAATGCCGGAAGTGAAAGGCAAAAGAACGAGATGGGCTATCGATGGAGAAATAAGAAAATTACCAATCACATAAACCGCCAGACTTGTAGCGTGCAATCCAAGGTGGCCGATAACTTGGAAGATATCCAGACCTTCTATCCCCCAGAGAAGTTCCCTATATCTACACCACACCATATTCCTGAGACCAATGCCACAAACATAAACCAATGCTCACGTGAAGAACCAACACTCCAATCCTACTACCAGCCACAGCGGCACATCCTACAGGACCGCCATCAATACCAACACCAAGACAACCAGTTTGGCGGTTACTACCAGAGCCAGGCGCTACAGGAGGGCCGTGGTCAAAGTGCGCAACTTGGTTTCACCAATGGAGCTGCTCTTGGAGCAATTCAATACGGGAATTCACCTGCAGGTAATATGAACTACGGCGATGCTGCAATGGGACTGGCCGCCCCGAGTCAGGTTACCCATCCCTGTGCTGCACACCTCAATAGCTACCCTTATCACCCTGTCTACAGCTACCCAGCTACCAATACAACCTATACACATGGGGAACCTGCTACACATCATGTCTCAATACAATTCAACCATAGGACTTCATCGGTGGATCTAAATAGCCCTTATTATGGAATCACTCATGATTCTACTGATACAACTACCCATGTAAAAGATAATGCTCCAATTCGATTAGATACAGTCAGCAATGAACAGCTCATAGTGCACAGCGTGGATACATCAACTGAAGAAGATGACCAGAGGGTATTTCCTATTGGACAACAAGGCGAAAGCAGCCACACTGCGGTAGATATCTTTGTGAACTTGGTCCCCACCATTCAACACTCCGTGCAAAATGACCCCTCCAAGATAATGACAGCACTACCAGAGGACATTACTCCCGCTGACACTTTCTGCAGTGAGGAAGGTAGCACGGATCTCACTGGTTTGTTGGAATATTTCACAAATGAACAAATGGACCTTTCAGATATCATTTGAGTTATGTGATGTAGGCAACTATATCATGAGAAGTACCGGTGTATAGATTATAATTATCAAGTAAAATGTTATATTTGAACATCTATTGTTAGAATAAAGCATCCGTCACGTTTTTACTTACATGTGTGTCCAATCGTTTTTCCTATGCACTATGCATTTACCACTACAGGTGATTTACATATAATTATTGTCAATTATAAACTGACATATTAAAGTGGGTATGTCCGATTTTTGCCAAATTCTAAATCCCATAGAAAGGTGTTCCAAATACTGTAAAAGTGTATTATTTATAGGTTGGAGTACATTAAAGTGGTATCCATGTGCAGTAGCAGCTCAGACAGTGGGTCCCATTGGGTCTAACCATGGTGTTTTCTAATGTTTTTACCATGGGACATTAAAATCGTGCACGATTTTATTCAAAAATGACCATATTTTAGGAAATAAAATGAAATATGGGCAATTTAGGTGGGAATGAGGGGAAATTGAGTAGATAGGAAGTTAAGTATGATATTTGGGAACATCCTGACTCATTATTAGGGAAATTTACTTTTTTGTCCCACACATCGGATATACTCACTTTAAGGGCCTCCCATGCTCCAATTGAAAAATAATGCTAACTCTGTTAATTCTAGCCAATTGACACTTGGTAGATCAACATAAATCAGTGCTAAACATATGCTGATTAGACATCCATGAGTTATGCTGGCATGTATTTCCTATGTCAATAAATTGATGCCATTTGTAAATCGGACTTGCATAACAACCATTTTCTAACCTTTTCCAGTGGGCAAACTTCGGTTGATTCAACGTTGATTCAATGTTTGCAGTAACATGATATCAAAGGTTGATACAGGATTGTCATTTGGTTGATATTGATGAAGACATCCATATTGATAATTCAGTGTTTCAACATTGATATGTCCATGCTGAATCAACATTATGATGATCAACAAAGAATACATAGTGTATATCGTTGAAAAATATCACAAAAAAACAGACAAGTAGTTTCCAATTGAATTGTTGACAATTATTTTGGAGGGTTTGTATACATCGAGGTGGTGGAGGGAATTCGGAGTATATAGTTGGCTAGGTTTCGGTGTTATTTAAACATCTTTGTCAGGCAGTGAACAAGTTACATTTTCAACAGGTTAAGTGCATGAAATGATGTAACCCTAATACATGATGATTAACATGCATATAACATTGACAACTAAATGGGTGTAGACCCCTAAAATCGACAGGGCGACATGGCCTTTTCTTAAAATCGACAGACGACATGGGGCCTGGTGACAAATGACAGGAGAAATTAAAAGATGTTGACAAGGGACATGACCTTTTCTTAAAGTCGACAGGCGACATGGAGCCTAGTGACAAATGACAGGAGAAATACAAAGATACTGACAAATGACATGAGCATTTCTTAAAATCGACAGGCGACATGGGGAACCCCCATCTAGACCCCCAACTAACTGTTGCTCGTTGTCAACCTAAATGTAGTATTCTTCTGTAAACACATTCCTTGCAATTCATGCATTTTCATTGCAACATCCCACCCCTATTTCTGCGAGATTGAATGCTAATTTTAGCACTATCCAGGGTTCAAGAGGCACACACCATTAGAAGCTGACTGAGTCTGTACTGAGACATTTGTCATTGCATTTTGAATGTCAACCAAATGTACAACCGTAGTTGTCAATGAAAATAATGAAAATCATGTTGATCTTCACATTGATGAGAAGACAAAGGCTGATTATTAGGGGAAATGGATATGCATGTAGCATGTAGATAGAAATGCTAATAAGTATGTTGTGGAGGCGCCTCATGGGAAAGGGTGGGAAACACCTGATTGATTAAAGGTTGATATCCCCACAGTACATCAATGCTGAAACAGGTGTAGGTTGACAGAGTTGAAACAGTAACATTGCATCAATATTGAAAAGAGGTCGATCAACCCTATAACCCTACAACTGTATATCAATCAGTTGTCAATTTTTAGCAAGGTTTAGTTCTACCTTGCTAGACATATTATATAGATATAGCAGATTGATTTACTACCACAAGTGTTTAGTAGTATCATCTATGTGTGGAATCCTTATCCTCATTTGAACCCCTAAGGCCTCCCCGTTCCAATGAGCCATCGCTAGTAATGTATACTTATAGGACGAGTACTTACCCAAAGAATAGTAGATATCAAAAATAGTGTCAATATCATATATGGTCAAATTTCCTGTGATTATATTATCAATATTCTTCATTCCACAACTTCTTTATTGGAATGTCGAAAGAACATTTTCCAGACTAGAAATAGTTTAGGAGAAAAGATTTGCTTTAGGTTACCCAAGGCTATTTCGTACCTACTCAAGAATTTCAGACGATATAACCTGAAGCCTGAAACACACGTTTGTCTTTGTTGGACAAAAGAGACCTCCTGGGCATGATGCAAACATGCAGCGCACCTGCGCATGTCGTGTAGTACTAATTAGTACACCTACAGTTAAGCTACCTCCAGCGCTTTCTCTTTCCCTGTGTTCCTTTCTGGGAGATGTGCTAATTAACTCAGCTCTACCTTACTGAAATTGCCTTCCGTTGATTCCGTTATGGTGAATGCCCCCTGGTGTGGTACATATGAACCTAGGTAGGACGTCATTGTCTAAATGTAAGGGGAAGAACATACAGAAGAATCTGCTTCATCAGATTAGACAGATATGTAGTCACAATATTCACTAACCGGCACGATAGAACCTGCGCATCTACAGGGATTCTAGGTCAAGGGTTAAACCAGATGGAGACAGAACAGTGAGATTCCTTCTGATAGACACCATATATCATAAGCTATGGCGAGTCACTGCTGCCCTCTCGTGTTGAGAACGTGAACTACAAATATCCCATGACATGATCTTCACTTCAGGCTGACTATCCTGAGCCACACTGGTTGACCGAGTCTGCACTGGACAGCATGTCCGCGCATATTAATCACATTTTTGTTCAATGAAATAATTTCCTGACCTTCACTACGGAGTTCCTAGGTTGCATTATGTAACAACTGGTACCCATTGTGGCAGCTTGTATCAGTGCTTATCTAGCCAATACCAGATTCAAGCAATGGCCGCCAGGGTAAAGGATCCCACTGCTACTAGTTCTAGTCAGGGTATTCGTGACTAGCGGGATACTGTCGTACCGTGCACGGACTTCGTTACATTAATTAATTCTCCTCCCATCATAGGTCTATATAGCATATGTACAAAAACAAATAGTCATACATTTCGTTGGGCTTAGCCACTTTTATTTTCTTCTGGATATCCTCGAGTATTTTCCCCAAGTATTTAAAGACGTGGTATATTGTAATTGGAATTTTCGATAAGGCCAAAAAAAAGAAGGTTTGTTTCAGGTCACCCGACTGACCCTATCAACACAGGGCCGACCCTAGGTTTTTTTATACAATTCTGAAGAGATTTTTTTGTATTTTTACCCTTTTTTTGGGTCAATTTTAGGGTCTTTGGAGCGGCTTGCTAGTACTTTCATGTTTTAAAAAAAGAAGTTAAAAAAAATACGACCTACCGACCCTACATTTTCTTGCCATGTTACCTGAAACAAAGATTTTTTTTTGGCCTAAGGCGTTTTTGTGTGGTCACACCTGATTTCTCTAGTTACAACTTACAGTGACAAGGATATTTCCATAATTCAATTTCGCCTCTGCATGTACATAACATCAAATCCGATCTGAATCAAGTAGTATACTCTCTAAGCTTTAATCGTTTTGTTGCCTTGTTTGCATATATACCCACCGTCAAATTTAGATCAACAATCTTTGGACAACACCCTACTGTGCGGAACTGCAAAAACATCAAAGTTAGTGCAACAAGTCGCGATGATCCACTTTATAATTGATTACTTTAGGAATATGTACTCTGATGGCCACAGGTAACCGGTTGACATGCAGAGACACCTTCTCATATTTACGTTTTGAATGTACTATCCATGTCTAATGTAATTCTAAGACAAGTCCAAATGTCCCTGTGCCTACCAAAAACGTAGCCCTCATACAGCAAACTACACTGTAAAAAAAGTTCCGTTAAAATAACGCAGATTCACTGGCAACACTGGGTGCCGGACTTTCACCGTTATTTTTACGGTCACCGTTTTTTCCTAAGTCACCGTTATTTTTACGGAACTGTCACCCCTATTTTTAAACAAGAAATCTCCGTTATAAATTTTTTTGAACAGTGATTCTCAGTACCGTTAAAAAAACAGTGATTCACTGGCAACACTGGGTGCCGGACTTTCACCGTTATTGTCGCGGTCACCGTTTTCCCCAAAGTCACCGTCATTTCTACGGAGCTGTGAATCACGGTTATTTTAACAGAATACAAAACATCACTGTATTCTGATTCAGTGCCTAAACAATAATTGTAATGGTATTTTGTGTAATTTAACTGATTTGTCCCTGTGTTATTCAGTTCATTTATCCCCCTATACCTAACTCCATGCTCAATATGGTTCCAAACCCAATTTGGTTCCAATCAGCAATAGCATCTTAGTGTCAAGACTTCAGACGTAATCATTAGGAATTAGTCTATGAAAGCCTTATAGAATGCTTCATGACACTTTGTAATACCAGTCCATGAGCACAAGTCACTCTAGGATGGCTACAGAGTAAACATTACAGCTGTATCTGTATATATATATTTCTTATCACCACAAAAATGGTGTTCCTAGCATCCAGGAAAATCTCTTCATGAACCAAACTGCCACCTGGTGTGATAAAACTGAAATCAATTAAACGTAGCTTCACCGTAAAATAAACTGTGTTTCACTGTAAAAATAAACGGTGTTTCACTGTATTGGATTACGGATATTCAAAGTAAAATTGATTGATTTTACATTGCCTCACCGTAATCATATGTTATGATGAATCACCGTTAAATTTTACACTGATTCTCCGTATATTCAACGGAATATTTTTTACAGTGTATACACAATCTCCCCATGGTTTGTCGATCAAGTCATATCTGTAAGGTCTCCAATGTGTATATGTTAACTAATGTTAATCGTGATAAATTTTGGAAAATATCTCCTAGGCATTATTGTGTTCACATGAAATATGAGTGACCATGCAGTTTACATTTAGAATAGGAGAGATATTCATTCATCGTCATTTTGTGGAGCAATGTAAAAGATATCTCGCTAGATAGGCCTTATTTGTTGCTTTTTGGTATACCAAGTATACTGCAAGGAAGGCTCGGGCACTGAATCCCTTGGACGCTGGAGCACTATTGAAAATCCGTTCTGTGGCTATCCTCGCTCCTAGGGCCCGCGGCGGAGTGTAACCGAGGGACAGTCTCACACATACAGCCTTTAGGCTATGGAACCGAAGCCCATTCACCAGCGTACTTAGCATGCATGTTCTGGCCCTTTGAGCTGTAGCAATCCTTTATACCCTCAACTTGTATTGCCTCTGGCAGCAGTTACGACATCAGGTTTCTGTTTAGGATACAAGGCACCGAAATGGGTTAGCAGGTTAGTATGTATAGGGTTTGTAATAATTGAATCAACTCAAAGAAGGCAATGTTGATAGTCTATTCCATGTGACATAAATGGAACTCTATTTTATTGAAATTAAATATGTTGTTTCATTTCACCCATTTTTATGGGCAACATAGGGTTTGAAGGGACTGAATCTCCCGGCAGGGTTGCATTCATATACATCAAGACGACGAAGGGTACAATGAATGAATGTAATATGCGGTCCTTAAAGGGTAAAAGGTAGATTATTACTGCCATTAGCTTGCACAATTTCTAAATTCATTAACCTTTTAAGGGCCGCTGCTGCCTCTGGGCAGCATCTAAAATACCCCTGAAAAAACGCTGCTGCCACTGGGCAGCACCAGTGCTGCCTACACACACAGAAAAGTGAGAGTCATTGTCGCTAAAGCTACACTGACGCTCAGGTGAGGGTAGTTCTAGCGACAATGACTCACTTTTCTGAGGGTGTAGGGCAACAGTACAATCAAATGACTTCTACTCCTAATTTTTAAGCAATCCAAAAATATTTCTACATAAATACTGCATCTCCAGACAGTCCTTTACAGAATATTGAAAATTCCGCATCCAAAACCATATATTTCACTATTTAGCCACTAGCCCATGGCAGCACCTGTATGCCAATTCCATATGCTCATGGCATAGGGCCAGTGGTTAAGGCCAAAATTACATTTTTCGAGGCCACCAGTTCAAGGGTCATCAAAATACCATCTCTAGATTCTTCACGCAGGCTACACAAGACCACACGTTCTGGAGGGTCTTTCAGAACGGATTCGTCAGTCGTCATAATTGGATTTTCGTCAACAGGGCAATATTTGTAATTGAAGAGGGTATTTGTAACTGGCAAAATGTGGTATTTCGTGGGTGCTGGGGCGCATCCCACTCAGCCTGCGGCTTCGTGGGATAATGCCCCAGCCCCCACTCGTGAAATACAACAGAGACGGTATCAATGGGCGTTAGCAGTTGTCTACAGAAGAAGCGTCGAGCGCCCGCACGCCGCAGTTCGGCAGCGTCTCGTATTGCGTCAACAAACATCGACGCACGAGGACTTTGCCGTGCGCAACTCGCAATATTGTGTCCCTCAGGTTGATTAATAGAAAGAGCAAACACTTAATATATGACTGCACTGAGGTAAAATATCCTTCCCCCCTGCTGTCTAATATATGTTTTAGGGCTGTCATTATGAGGAAAATTTGATATCCTAGAAAATGTCAGGCTTCAATGGTGGCCTAAAAAATGTATAATCAGCTCCATCAAAGCAGGCTTTTTACAATATTCTGACCTTCACCATCGAATTTATTTACACACACAATCAGACTAGTTCTTTATGTACTTCGATCCACAAGAGAGACTCAAAGAGCTCCAACATTTCAAGGCGTAATCAGTGTGGGAACACAGCTGTACTTGCATTGACATAGCATTGGCGTTCACGAGCGTATGGGCGATAATACAATTTTTGGCGCCGTTTTCGCAACGTTCGCGGAAACGCCGCCAGGGCGGCGCGTAAGCGCTCGGTGCGTCGTCTGAGTTGTCTATTTATTTTCTATAGATTTCAATAGGAGATCTTGTGAAAGAATCTTACTAGTGGTCGCCAAACAGGTTTCGTCACGTTACCATTTGCTTACGACCACGTCAGTTGCTCTGGAGGCTCATTCAGAACAACTGATGTGGTCGTAGGGAACTGGTGACGTGACGAAACCTGTTTGGCGACCGCTAGTATAAACTGTGTTTCACGAAAATTTCTGTTGAAATCTATAGTAAATACCATATTCTGCCGGATACAGATACTCTCGTCAATTACAAATATTGCAATATTGACGAAAATCACAATATGACGACTGACGAGTCTGTTCTGAAAGAGCCTCCAGAAAGACCTCCTGGTATCCTAACATAACCTCTGCCCTATAAGGCAGGACCTGATCCCTCCCTCCCCTCTGTGTGTCCCAACCCCCATCTCATCTCAACCACGTCATCCTATCGTTAGCCTTGCCCCAGACTTTGGTATAAGACATTCATATAAGAAATACCGGATTCGAAATTAAATGCAAATAAAAAAACAACAGGGAAATTGTTTGTCATTGCTCTTTTACTGTTAGACTTGGACTGATTACCAAATGGGAGTCGTGGTAGAGGGGTGATGGACGCGGGGCAGTGTAGCCTCACCCCAGATAAGGCGCGGGGACTGGGGTGGTGGGTGTTCGGACACCCTCTCCCTTTTATTTGAAATAATAATATATCAAAAGAAATAAAAATAATAATGCTTCACCATCCATGACCGCCTCTCGATACTTTGGTGTTTACTCGACCCTCCCCCACCCCCGATTTCACATGAATTTCCCAACACCTGTACTCAAGTCCACATGTACACACAGAACTCCATGTATAGTTTTACCCACACAGTGTGGCGCCTATACATCAGGGTAAGACAGTGACCATCCCTCATGGGAGGCTCATGGATCACCGTGTGGCACGGACGCTGACATATGTCCATTTAGCATCAACCATGCCTCAGGGGAGTTGTAGACAGCAGCATTCTCCCTGCCGGCCACTCGTATTGTACATATCTCTGCCTAAACCTACAACTTATAGCAACTCTTCTGTGGAGGAAGGGGAGAAAATGTATATATAGTAATTGGTTATTCTACCATCCCATCACACACTGCCAGTCTTAGTACACAAAAACATAGTTCATAGGATCATCTACCATCTCTTCCACATAAACATGTCTGATACATCTGTAATTTACAGAATCTGTCCCTTCAAAATATATAAAAAGTTCAATTATTGTATATTTGCTTATCTTAGAAGCATAACGCAGGTAAGTTTTGAGGGTGACCAGAGCGTTTTGGCAGAGATTAAAGTAATTCCCATAATAACGATTGAAACTGAAAGCGAGGGTTGGAGAGTGAGAGAGGGGTCGGAGTGGGAGGCATGCCATGGTATATAGCAACAAGCAGCAGTCCAGATGACGCCCCTGCAGGCTTAATCTGAACACCAAAGAGGATAAAGAGCTAGGTACATAATAGCACTTATAGTTGTACCTGTAAGATCAGACCTAGATAAGACAGATCGGTCTAGGTATCATCAGGCAGTCTGAGGTCCTCGATCGTTGGTGGTTGCGACTGAGTTGTGTTTGATACTTGTTACAGTGTATATCAACTGCTTCGAAAATCATTCAAATAAAAATCCCATTCACAATGGGTCTAAAGCTACAATCTATGGACCAAATAGTGTCCACTGCGATGATATTCATTTATCTTCCCAAGGCTTCTGGCCAGTCAACTTGGCAAGTAAGAGGGCTTTGGGCCTGATATACCAGCTCTTCGATGGTTTAGCAGCTGTGTAAAAATCCGACCCCCCCCCCCTGTTGGTAATAACCATCCATTAAACCTCACAAAGCACTGTAAAACTAAGACCATGTAAATCAGCAGCGGCAGACGCATGCCCATGTGGGATTCCCCAGGGATCCGTATTGGGAGCTTCCTCTTCTGGGTATATGAAGATGCAGAAGATGCAGACGTATAGTAGTATCGCTTGAGCTCTTGGCATAGATAGTCCCAATATTGTGGTTCTGCAGTTTCAGTTAGCCAATCCTGGTACAGCATTCCATTTAATTCTTGCTGCTACTCTCTATCATTCTGTCACTGTTAATTGCCTTTGCCCGGCTGCGCTGCACTAGTGATAGATATAGAACAGCCACAGTGTTCTAGATCTATCACTGGGACAACTTTTTGTCAACTAGTGGTATGACCTTCAATACAACAGAACCAGAACACAATCTGTGTTGCTAGCATCACTTTATTTCTACAAGGAGGTAGGGTGTATGTACAGCCTGAGATGGAAGCATCATAGAGGGCATCAAGATTTGAGATTGTAGAGAGCATGCATTCCCTGCTGATGTCCAGGAGATGGTATTATTCTATTAAAAGACGCTTGCAGGGTTATTGTTTTACAGGCATGTGAGTATTGGTGTCAAATACATGTTCTTCTGATCTATAAATCATGTTTATTGATAATGGTATACAGAAAGGGGATTACAAAACTAATGTGAATATCATTGTGCAGAAATTGCTCTTGTTTATCTTATTCAGTAATACATTACTACAAACGTGATAAAACACTTAAATGTGTATCGTATTGATAAAATAATAAGCCCTGTCGCATAATCAAATCATAAAGGCAAATGTCATCTATCAATACACTCTATTGCCACAATCAAATGGACATTGAAGGCATTTATAACACAGAAAATAATGGTACTATGCAGACTTGCCACTGGAAAAGGGCAAGCAATGAGGGGGCCGCTTATAGCTAATCATCACCAAAATGCCTGCGGATGTTCTTGTCTGTGTTTTGTAGCAAAATAGCCGGTTGTGCGCATGCGGGGTGAGTAATCCTGTCCCTGTGGTTGATCTAGTTCTTGTCATCTTGAGCTGCTCTGAGCAGATGGAGCAGGCTCCAGGCGCCCTCCGCCCTCTTGGACTGTGAGATGGAAAGAAAATAACTATCAATCTGTCTTACTGGACAGGATGGCACTGAAACCATGGTATATGGTGAATATATATTGAAAATGGAAATGGTCTAGATATGTGTGGGCTCTTTTAGTCAGACTAGCAGTGTCTACATAACAGGAATGATACTTGTTATAAAAGTATAGGTTAGAATAGTTATGCCTTTTATAATCCTTTTATTAATTTCTTTTCATCTAAATTGTAAAGCTTTAATTCGGTGAATATAGACAAAAACACAATCCAATCGATTTGAACTTAGTTGTATACTGAATGCATTATTTCAATGCCCTTTCCCAGAGCCCCCTCTCCCCGAATTTCGTGTAAATTGCCTGGCAAATTTAGGATTTTAAGATCATTTCTATTAGAATCAAGGTATCATGCACATCTTGCTACATATAATGGCCACACCTGTCCTTTCAAAATGACCATTCCCATTTCTCTAAATGGCTGTATAGTTATGCACCCATTACTGCATTTTCTCAAAATATAGTATAAAACAATGTGTCTATATCAAGATTACCTGTGGTGCCATCTCTGGCTGAGTGTGCATCCGACTCCTGTAGGCGTTGAAGACACAGTTGACCGGCGGCTCAAACACTGTGGGATCCTTGATCCCCACTGCCACATCAAAGTACATGGTGGATGTAAGTGAGGCATAGTCTGTAATAGCAAAAAGAGTAAGGTGTCCACTTTATATTCTGTGACTAAAATCAGAGAGTTATAGCAAGGTGGTGGTCACTATTTTGATAACAAGAGGGGGGCAGATGGTGATGGATGTTGGGACTTTCTCAAACAGTCAGCCTGAGAATGCTACTTTTAAATGTTGAAGGTATACCAGGGGTAAGTCACAAATTGCCTCATTGACTCGATGGTCTTCAGGAAGACTCACTCATTCAAGTAAATAGGAATATCACGAAATTATTCTGTAATAAGTTCCTGACCTTTACATTAATTAGAGTTTTTAACACCCCATTTCCTTACTTACATAACCATTGCAGTTGCATATTTTGATGTTTAAGTCAAATTAACACTTTTACTATTGTACTCACTGCCTTGTGCCATGTAGACCTCCTCTGTGACGGGGAGGCAGTTCTTCCGTTGTACCGTTGTCTTCATGGACATGTTGTAGGGAGCAGTGAAGGACCAAACATCGACCGGAAGTGACACCCCCAGCCGGAACTCGCCCCCGTACTCGGCATGATCTAAGGACAATGGTCAGCCACATATAGATGCGTGTTAGCGGCGTGTATATATGCAGACATGACGACCAACATGGTACACCATAATTCATGCTATCAAAATATGCCTGAATCTATACACCAGACTTGTTAACTTCAATTGCACTAACCCATTACCAGTGAAAATGAATATATTCCAATTATATTATATAGACAACTTAAATATTTATTACCTGGAAGGCACATTTGTTTCATCAGTTCCGCGGTCCCAATTTGGCTACAGCCGTCCTTTCTGACGACGTATTTGAAGCCCTGAAAACACAGGTCAAAGGTAAAATGAATGCATTCGCCATAAGCCGGTCGAAACAATTGTGCTATGTTACTGAATCCTCCCTAGCTCTTTCATTAACCTTTCTAAAAATACACAAGGCTCGGGGGATCTGTTTAGAAACAACAAAAAAACCGTTATGTAGCGAACTGAAAATGCATTATGGCAAACATCCAAGTCACATCAAGAGTTATTTCCGTTTCTGGCCGATGTTTCTATTTGGGGTAATAATACAATGACAAATATGATGCATTTAACCTAGCATAATTATGTGCGTTGCATCTCTCATACATTATTTACGGAAAATGTTGACAAACACCATTCCATCAGCCATCGGACGACAGGCTTGGTTCATATGACATATGACATACCAACAGTCTATGTGTAAATTAGGCATATATACTGTTTGCTACAAGACAGGAACAGGGATGTTTCCAGCCGGGGTCGGTACACAAGGACTATTTCCAGCAGCACACACACTGCGGGGTGGCTACTTAGTGACATGGCTCTCTGTACCTGCCGGGTTTCACCTGTCCTGAAAGGGGGACGTGCACAAGGAGCAACCACGGCTAAAACATGCCCCAACTTAGAGTTCTATTTATTTTGTGAGAGTCCTATGTTAGTACGCAGTCATGTCTGTTACCTTGTTGAAAATTGATAATATTTCGTGTGCCATTTCCGTACTTAAAGTATACTACATGTGGTAACCAGGGGCGTGCGAATAGAGACAGTTATTCACACGCCCTCAGGGTGCGAATAAGTATACTTATCCAGACGCTTGAGAGAATTCTTATTCCAACACCGGGTTGGGTGCGAGGTAGGGTGTATAGCAGGTGTTATGACACCCAATACAGGGTGTCGATTAGGGTGTGGATTAGAGGTGTTATTCACACCCGGGGAGGTCTCATTGCCACACTTGACACTATAGTGTACAGGAGTAAAGCAGTAGCTGTTCGTAAGGCCATGATAGCTTCCTATGATCTAGGCATGCGTTTTGAACAATAAAAACATGTTGTCTACGATTATAGGATATTATTCACTCAAATGCTGCTTGAATATCTCTCCTGTTTCAAAATTGGAAATAACACTCTGGGATCGGCCCTATCTTTATTATAGGTATGGTTAGGGGGTTACTTCTTGAGATTTTTCAATGGCAAAATTGCCGTTGTACAGGACTTCATTTCTTCAATTGATAACTCCTACGTATACCTGACACAGCGTTCGTACACTGACTCAACCTAGCTACCACACGTGTTAACGTTTAGGACGTAGATGCTGTCAATATATAACAGTATACTGGTAGATGTCAGTGGCTTCCTTGAGAATTTATCCTTTCTGAAAAGGGACACTCACATACTCCTGTATTCTCCTATTTCATAGCACATGTCCGAGCTCTTTGTTAACCATTTAAGACTGCAATTCTCTAAAATGCAACATTTGTTGTCATGATGCACCAATTCACCCCCGGTGAGTAACTTACTGGTGTTGCATTGATGCATCACACCTACCAGTTGGGAGGGTATCAACCCCGTAGGTCCAGCATGGTACTGAATACAGCACTGGCGAGTTACTCGCAAGGGCTGCAGTAATGCATCATGACGACTAATGGCACATAAAAGTACTATTCGGCCCTTAAAGGACTAACAAACAATGCAGTGTAGACATGTTTGCAGTTCCCCTGCTTGCCCCTTGGGGGATACGGATGTTCAGAACGTCCGCGAGGCAACTTTCCTTTCTCATGTCACACTCCCCTGGCTGCGTTTGGTGGAGCCTATGCAGCCGAGTCGATATAACGCAAACAGGGTTTCAGGCCCATTTAAAGCTCTTTGTATTTAGTTTATTTAGTTTATATTTTTTCAAAGTTATATCTTTTCTGCGGTTTAAGGGAGTGATCATCATTATTAAATAACAAGGGGTGTTGGTGGAATATTGGGGAGGGGGCGAACAAATTGTGACCGATTGGGATGGGAGGGTGACAATTCCTTCTTTTTTTTTGTAAAAATAACATGCGCATTACTATAGCCAATAGTTGACCATGAGATATGTGAATCGTGCTGGGGATAGTTGGCAAGCTCCCTCTAAAATCCATAGAAACCGCCTTCTGTTTAGAAACGATCATTATTTCATGTGGAGAAACGAGGTTACTATGCTTAAGTACTAGAATGGCCGTTCTCCACACCCCTGTTGAGAAACTGATGCTCATTCTCCATGGGTTGTTTCTCAATGACGACATCACTAAAATAGCTATGAAACCAATCTTTAAATGTAATTTTAAAGTATAATTTATCAATAATTACATGAAATAAACAGAAATCCACTCGAATCAGTCTGAATTCCTGTTTCTCCACGAGTGGTACCTTGGATCATATCACACAAGGCAGACATTCAGATAATCGTGGACCTCGGTCTATTTCCCTAATTTAGGAAACCTCCATCTTTGACGTAGACTATGTGTTCACCCAACTATGGGCCAATCTGACACAACACCCTGAGAGAAACCGTGGACTTTTTAACGTGCAAGAGAGAATGCTTTCCTGCTTCCAAACCTACCACGCCAACTGCCTATCCAGCTGGTGTCACTTCTTCCAACAGATACTACATCGGCCCCTCACTCATTCACAGTCAGGAGCAACCCATGGACTGTCGTAGTATTGATCATGATTAATATCACACTTTACAGTAATCCTTCACGATCGAACTTTAATAGATGAACGACAGTTGGGCTGAACTACATAATATAATTGTATTAAACTCACTATCACAAAACGATAGAAATGGAAAGCGATACTTGACATACTTCCCCCCAGTGTTATTTAGTTAAGAAAACTGCAATCTTGAGTAAATGCAGCCCATTAGGTGTAAGCAGATAGTAGATTTATGGGAGATGTGCTACCTCAGATGTATCTATTACTGTGAGACGTGTGTGGGATAAGACTGTTCTGACTTATCACTTAGCACTGAGGAAGCGGCCCGCATGAGGTTTCATAGAAGCCTTTGTAGGGCGCTATAGACTGATTCCCAATCTGTATTGCGTTGTTTGCTAGCATTTGCGAGATTTCCATGAAGTCATATTTATATGTAAATTATAATTGTGCCCTGGCCTTGCTATGTTTGCAAATATAGCGCAGCAAATAGCGCTGCGCAGAGACCCAATATTGGTATTCTGCATAAACTGTTGAATAGCGCCCAATACCGACAGCAAAGTAGTATACGGAAACAGCAGATATTCTCAGGTTTGAGGGCAATCTGCCTAAATCAACTGGCTACCTGGATATCCACCGTGGGATATATCATGAACACTACATAAGAAGGGCAACATAATTTGTGTGACATTAAAAGCATAGAGTTTACTGTCTGCAGATCATCAGCCAGTCTACCTCGCCGCGAGTGACTCTTGAATATGCATAGTGAAAGACCTATGTTTTTGTTGCTGTTACACAACACTGACATTTGTGAATGGCTGAACATAATGATATTGGCCTGATGGAATGTAAAAGTCCTGACAAATCAATTGACCTGAATGCACGCCTTTCCCATGTCGCATTCGGAAAAACGAAAACCTGAAGAGGCAGAACGGCTCAATGATAGTTTCCGTTTACCATGTTTTCACACACACACATATATATAGATATAGATATAGATATACGGGAGGAGTATATATATATATATATATATATATATATATATATATATATATATATATATAGAGAGAGAGAGAGAGAGAGAGAGAGAGAGAGAGAGAGAGAGAGAGAGAGAGAGAGAGAGAGAGAGAGAGAGAGAGAGAGAGAGAGAGAGAGAGAGAGAGAGAGAGAGAGAGAGATTTTTTTTTTTTTTTTTTTACTGTAAACCTATTAATGGGGGGGGGGGCAGGGTAACAATGTTAAGGGGGGTTGGTGTGGTCACCAATAATTTGTATGAAAATTGTAATAAGGTATTTTGAGGGTGCTGATTCCAAATCTGTCATGTGTAAAGTGATATCTGTGTCACAACAAGGTCAAATGCAAGGTCAAATGACAATGAAACATATCAAGTAATAAACGTATACCAGTTTAATCAGGGTAATAGCAGTTAAAGCAATAGTTCATTCTAATTTATTTGGAATCACTTGTACTGGTAGTAAATCGACAGTATGACTGTCAGATGTGAGTCAGATACACAAGAAGAAAATGCTTCACCTTTAATTTTTTTTTGTTTCAAAATAAGTGTACTCATTTCAGCCTCATTTTTACATAAGATTGTGACCTTTGACCTTAAAAATTTGACCTTGATGTGACACAGATATCCCTTTACACATGGCATATTCGGAATCAGCACGCTCAAAATACCCTAGTACCATGTTCAGACTATTTGTCTCCACACCAACCTAAAGTTAAATATCAACATTTGGTCTTCCTGGCCCCCAAGTATATAGTATAACTCACTGTGCGGCTCGTTACCCCGTTTATTTAGATAAGAGATCGTTTGTAGTTGGGTAAGCTTTCCCCAATGCATACCTTTTCGCCACCAAAGTGGTGCAAAAGTCAAGACAAGTCTGCTGCCAGTCCCATAACATAGCATTAGGCTGGGAGTCGGAGACTGCATGCCCCCTGTCCCAGCCCCATCCCCAAGAGGCAGCTGGTTATGGTGTGTGGGCGGGTATCCTTCCGAGGCCAAAAAAACTAAAGATGTGTTTCAGGTTACAATGGTGTGTATATCTAGGGTCGGTAGGTCGGATTGAAAAAAAACACGATTTCTAACTTAATCGGGCCTAGAATAACTGACAAAATCTGACGACAACTCACCTAACCCCGCCTCAAGCCATGTACCATCACATCAAAAATAGCCCCGAAATGACCTAAAAGTAAGTGTTTTTTCCCCTAAATTGAATAAAATGTATAGCACTGACCCTGTTCTGCAAGGGTAGGGTTGGGTAAACTGGAACGCACCTTTTACTACTCTTGGCCTGACTATGCAGCACGAGCTGAAGACAGGCAGCTGCTACAGAGGGATAATCAGTGAGCAGGCAATGGGAGGACCTTGTCCGGGACGCTTTCATCCCCCACCCCAGCCCATGTCCAAGCTGTTCTACAGCCAGGCCGGAAATAGGGAAACTCTCTGGTCAAAGTGCCAAAGTGTGTATATCATATCATTTATCACTTCTGAGGTAGAGGTTTAAAAGATACCAAATGCCCCACTGCAGGGTTTAAACTATGCGATCCTCCTGTAGGTTAGCATGTGGCATTAATGTGCCGGTGTTCCTCTACCGTACGTAATTGCCTGTCTAAGTGCGTGGGTCTCAAAAGAGCGCAGGTTTAGTTTAAGCGCAGGTGTAGGACCACCCTGAAACAATCCAAATCTTTATTTAGAAGGAATCATATAAGCACTTGTTTGTAAGTACCTGTATAAGCGCACGAGTTAAAGTTTGTATATCATTTGGGATGAACGGAATTGAATTTTGGTAATGTTTGCTAAAACTGGTAAACTCTGGTAAATGGAGTACACACTTTCTATAACAATGATATATCCGTCTAGCCTGTAATAATCAGGATCTACGTTTGACGAGTCAGACATTTTTTAATGTGATACTATTTCCTGCTAATCTGTGATAATTAACTGAGACACAAAGTCTTTTGAGTGAGGTTAAATTGGGATTTTGTCTGTCCTGTCTGTCTTGTGCAGTCCATCTTGCTCTTTATAGACTAAGTGTATACTAAATATTATGTGAAAAAATGTATAGGTTGACATGTAAAATCACCTATGCTGAGTGTCATTCCTAATCGTTGTTGACAGTAATATTGCATCTCCTGTACAATCTGTGATACACTCGTGATATAATTCCTTCATCTGTGATACCTTATTATATTGAAACCAACGATGAACAAGACTGAAATGTATATCGATGTGGTCAACAAACAATTAAAACCCTTCCCCAAAAAGGTTCATATGTAAGGTATCTCGCCACAACAACATCTACAGCTTTATCAGAGAGAACCCACGCCTGGTCAGCCACAGAATATAAATTGCGGTGCCCTTGCCCTGATTCATGTTACGCCTACGGCCTCATGGAATACGGCCCGAGGGTCCTCTCATTGAATAACCCACTCCCTCGTTGACGTTTGTCCATTTCCTTTAAACAGCACGATGAGATGGAATTTCAATACAATCCTTTATACTAATTTTTACGATGTGACTTGGGTATCACTTTTTACGAGTTTTATTCAACTGACTTTCCTATTGTTTCCAATACGTCTACTTCCCTGTCTGAAGGACAATAATCGCCCAAATGCATGAATGTGATTTCTGAAAGGGAATGGGGGAAAGACCATTTCTATCAGATCTGTTTTAAAAAGATAACATGAAAAATAAATATTTTCTTCTAATTCAAATACCAAATACCAGATTTCGAACTATTCAACCAATGCCACATGTGCAATCCCCACCCCCTGGTTGCCAGGCCCTTGATTACAGATTCTTTTAGTGCAAATTCCAGACGTCATGGCGTAGCCTAGGTAACTTCATTTGGCGTCACAGTAGTATCAGATGGGCGTGTTAGCCACCCCGTTGCCGGCCTTTATCACCATTTTCTCACACTGTTGAAGAGAAGTTGGACAGCTAAAGATTAACCCTTGCATAACAGCACAGTGCTTTAATACATTCTATATGCCCTTTGTCGTTATAATGCATGAATGCAGTCCTGGCAATTTACTCAACAGGACTCCATTCAAGCATCATGACGACCCTATAAGCTTGATACACTCCCGATGGGTCGGCATGAGGAATAAATGCAGTCACGGCGAGTAGCCTCGCTGCTTTTGGACCATGAGGCATGGTACATAAAGAACTATGCGGGTCCCCTCGGAGGGCTAAAGGTTAACTTGTTAGTGTGCCTACCCCTGCACCTGCCCCAGCATCATGGGCAGCATGAGCTACTTGTGAGCAGCTCAGCAGCAGTAAATGGGGGTCACTAAGGCCCTTTTCGGGTAGCATGGTGCACTGTGAATGCGGCTGTGGCATGTAGACTCGCAAGGGCCGCATTTATGCATTATAACGACACTTTGGGGGTATATCAACCATGCATGGTCAGTATGGTGATTGCATGCTTGAATGCAGCCTTGGCGAGTGGACTCTCCAGGGATGCGTTCATGCTTCATGACGACCAAGGATATAGCACATTGAGTACTACGCAGCCTTTAAATGCCTATATGGCCCATCCGCTGCCCCTGACGACCCTGAATATCGCCCACTAAGGTGTGAATCCCAGCAGACCCTCCACACCAGCGGCAGTGTTTACTATGGGGGTATAGATGGGGGGAGGGGGTCCACATGTCGCATGTCGAATTTAAGAAATGGTTATGTCACGTGTCACTCAAATCCCCATGTCCCATGTCCCCTTTAAGAACCTGTCCTGCCCCATGTCGATTAAAAAAAATACCCTATGTCATGTCACTTATTTTTTCCTCACGTCACTAAGCTCCATGTCGCATGTCTATTTAAAGAAATGACCATGTCGCCATGTCGAAATTAACCATCCACCCCCTTTACAATATCTTCCGAGCCGTATGTATACACCTGCTATACATAAAGGGTTCCCCATCACAGCGGTCAATTACATATACAACAGGGTCTGCATGTTAAATACTGGGGCTGAATGTGTAACAATAAGGGATACAAACCCAAGCTCAAGCTTCAGGATAAGTAAATGAAATCTACTCCTACAAACCATATTTGCCTGCAGGGACAGACACTACTAACTTGTTCAAAACCAATATGACTGATGCAGACCCATTTTCTTCCTTTCCAAGGATACACTACATGACTATTAGGGGATGTGCCAGAGGGCAAGTTGCTCTCATTTGGGTGGGGAGCAAAGGCTATCGAGGATTTTTTCTACAGTTTATATGCCTAGAGTTAGAAGAAGTGTGAAGAATAACCAATATCCTGAATTCTCCTCAGGGAATACTCGTATTTATTTATGAACTCGATTATGTGGCCCTCAATAATCCAGCATCCTCGATTAGTTAACTGATTTGTTGAGGGCCACTTCCATACATAAGTGTATAAATATGCTTCAGAAATCCGGCAGCTTCACCATTCAACCATATTTTGCCTGATACGGTGTGTTGTCAATGTCTCAATGTATATATGGAAAGAATTATATCTGAATTGCTTTCCAACGGGGTTCAACTGTTCTTCAGCATGTATTTAAGTGGCTCAAAGTATTGAATATGCAAATTAAACTATGTAAATATTAATCAATATTCATGAAACACAGTTTCTCTAATAGATTCTGCATTGCACAGTAGAAGTCATATAACTGATCACTTCCATTTGGTGGAGGCAAACATTTACTTTGCGTTTCAGTAAGGTTGATGTCTCTAGAGCTGTATACATGATGAGACCTCTAGCAGAGGTAGCTGCCACATCCCTATGGTAAGCTACCTCATAAATTCAGTTCATTTCTCTCATCCCTCATTATTGTCATGTAAAAAGGAATTTTAGTTAAATGGGAAACTCCATTTATTTTGCATCATTACTTTACAACTTTTTGAAGGTCAGCATAATACATGTATATGAGTTACCCATCAGTTTTGCTATCATGCATAGGGCAGTAAATGTTGGAATTTACCTTTAACGAAAAACTAATGCATTGATGCATAATGCCCTTGGTCTTCATTATACATGGATGCAGCCCTGGCGACTTACTACCAGGGTGCATCCAATCATCATGCCGACCTTACAGGGTTGATACACGCCTAAAGGGTCAGCATGATGCACCAATGCAGTACTGAGGAGTTGCTAACCAGGGCTGCATCCAATCATCATGCCGACCTTACAGGGTTGATACAATCCCAAAGGGTCGTCATGATGCAGCAATGCAGCACTGGAGATTTACTCACCAGAGCTGCATTGGCGCATTATGACAACAATTTTCACCTTTTAGTGCTATACTTAATGGTTAAATAGTTAATTGCATATACTTATGGTGTTCATAGACTCACCTGGCCGTAGTCGGCTATGGCCCTGTTGCCCGTGGTGAGATCCGTCATGGCGAACTTCTTATTCTTGTAGTCGTAGCTCACAAACACCTGGTTCTCCATCACCCCAGTCCGCCCACCCTGCAGGTCAAACTCCCGGTCTGAGGAGGCCAGGATGGCCTGCCACTGGTCAGACACACAGCGGCAGGGGTGGCTCCTGGACTTTAAGCTGGAGGGGTGAGCCATGGCGCCCTGGAGGAAGGAGACTGTGGCAAACAGTGCTAAGACCAGCATGGTGGTTGTTTGTGATGGAGAGCCACAGGAGAACTGGTGGTTAGGAGTCAGGTGTGAGCCTCAGGCTTCTCTCAGGTCTTGGTGCGTGGTGGCTGGAGGCGGGGGAGGACTGGGTTACTGCTGACTGGTGTCTTCTCCACTGTGTGGCCTTTAGGAAGAGAAATGGTCAACAATTACCTGGCTGCTCAAGGAGTAGAGAGAAAACAGGAGATTATGAAGAGAAATGGTCAACAATTATTCGTCTGCTAAAGGAATAAACAGAATACAGGAGACTGAATTGGAGACGTTTACTGTGACTGTATATATACACATTTCAGTCTATTTTACGGCGTCATTTATAGATATGATACAGAAATACCAGAGTAGTTATCTATTGAAATAGTTTACTGGTTGAAGTCATCAGGGGTTGATCATTTCAAGAATATATGAAAAATATGTACAATTCCTTTCCGAGTGAACAAACCACTATTATCTGGGCAGCTGCTACATAATATATATAGACCCAGCAAATCGTCGTCACTTTTGGCCAACATTGGTCATGCCGAATTTGGTCATACCGAAACCTGACTAAAGTTGTCGAGTTTGGTCAAAGCCAAGCCTTGCCAAAGTTGGCCAAAGCTCACAGTTAAAATATGAACTAACAAACAGCTACCATCCAATACATGATTCAGTGGTCATGGGTCTTTAGTGTGTGGTATATATCGTTGGGACTCCCAGGAATAGGGTTCAATCCCAGAAACTTTTTGTGTTCCTAAATTTGTGTTATAATCATGGCCCTATAAAAATGAAAAAATTACCTTAAATAAGGGGCCAGGTTTGGTCATGACTAAATTCGACAAAGTGGGAAACACAGTAAATACAGTAGACCTCTTATTTTTGGTTGCAAAGCTTCTATATGTTTCCTTTCAGCCCTTGTGTACAATGCTTATTTCACATGTTGAATGTGGAAAACACCTCAGAATGTTATTCAAATACCAATGAAGACCAATGTAATGCAATCGCTTTCAGTGCATTGGAATATGAACTGATAACGTACATTTCATTCTGCAATGTGTTATTTTTGTTGCAGGACATCCTTTTTCATAGTGCGTGTTTAATTACAGATGTTTCAATAATAAACTCCACGCTCCTGGTTTATTATTACTTTCCCTCACCACCCCAGATTATTTATAAATATGGAATGAAGAGTGCAGAAACCCACCAGACATTTGTATTCAAGGAGCTATATAGGTCCTCCCGAATCAACCAAGCAGATTAGTTCCCTGCTGTGTCAGTGCATGTGATATTCTATTGAACTAAGCAATTGGAGAGGGGTCGATTTGAAATATGCTGCAATGAAATCTTAAATATATGATAGTTGATATGAAAGTTTTGTATAGATACTCAAATCTAGAGCCAACGGTTGCATCTGAATGCACCCCTCCCAACCCCTTAAAGTCCACCAATCTGAAGAATTCCTGAACTGCCCACTACTACTGTAGGGGAATGCCACACAGGAGACAGCCAATTCTCGCCAGCCGCCCTGGGAGCTATCGGTTCTACTCCAGTAGGCTGAGTACCTGACAGGTAAAAATAGGGCATTTAACCCTTTAAAGCAACATGTGTTACCTTGATATACCAAACAGAGCTGGGGTTGCTGACCCTTTGGCAGAGTATCAGCCATGCAGTGTCGGCATGATGCACGAATGCAGCGCTGGCGAATAGGACTGCATTCATGCATCATGATAACAAAGGGCAAACACATCATAGCACTATCTGGCCGTTAGAGGTTAAAGATACTGCGGAGTCTGCTAAACCAGGATCTGTACAATAGTCCTCAGAAGATAACTCTTTACTCAATATTGATTTCCATGGAGTGGGATCTGCAGTGATCAAGGGCCTCTTTGGCAATGGACACAAACTAATGACATGACGATCAGTGTTTGACGGTGAAGGTTAAGGTGACTATCACAATGTATATATAATCATATAATTGTTTAGGCCAAACTTATCGAACTATCATTTATATGAACAACATGTAATTGATGGGTCACATATATGTTGACTAAATAGATTTTTCACGAGTCACGAATCTGTTATGAAATTGGACCAAGGCTAGTAAACCGATTGCTTTAAGACACTGCAGGTACCTATACACAGGCAGCCATAGACAAATCACTGCTTCTTTTCAGCATCTTTCAGGACTTAGCGTCTGATCCACAAATTCCCCGATAACGTTTCTTTCTCTACCGATTTAAAAAAAAAAGTTTGATCATTATTATACCAAATGACCATGCATTTAACCCTTCTTTCTCTCCCTTATGGGCCGATTAAAGACAAAGTTCATACATGACACGTTGGCCAGTAAACCCGATTTAGGGAAGTGACACCATGTACGCCTTGGATAAGCACAATAATTTGGAATTATAATGAGAGTATCTGTTGTATGGAAATTAAAGATGCTTACAGGAGAGAAGCTCTCAGTGAATGCCGAGCACTTCATATGCTGGTGGAACAAACATGGAGGCCAGATTGTGAGAGAAACAACCTCAACAGTATAGAAGATCTTCAAAAGGCATTGAACCAAAAAGTAGAACAGCCAAACATTGTATAAAATCTAATTGAACCCATTCTCATAGTAATGAGATATGTAAGAGCTTAGGGAGAGTCTGCCCTGAAAACCCAGAGGAAGGTTCCTAGTCATTATGACGACCTAGGTTGTCATAATGACTAATGGAAAGTGCTCTGGAGAATGGTGTATGAATATAGTCTCTACCCTGTAAACACAGATACGTAGCTCAGACGTATATTTACGTTGATTTGGAGTGTAAACTACGTAATTTTACAAGGTTTATGAACGTCAAAACGTGAAGGTTTACTTACGTTCAGTGGACGTTTATGCCTTAATTACGTTCTTCTACCTCATTCAGACATAAACATATGTTAAAATAAAATGTAAATTGATGCAAAACATACCTATTTTCTTTGTGAACTATCTGTATTAAGCCGTAGATGAATATTTACATTCACAGACATGATTCATATGGATTATTACTGTAATTGAAACCGCGATTTAATCTTATATTAGAATTGTTCAAGCTCTAGCTTTATTGTGCCCTCTTGGAGGAGCTTGACACAGTGCTCCCTGCATTAGATATACAGGCTACGTTTTGGCTACATTGAGGCTTTGTATTTCTTTCATTACCACTAATGTGGTGTTCAGTTAGTTAAGTACCCTAATACATAATATTACATGTAGTTTTTTTTATCTTCACTACTATAATATGAATATGCATTGACGTTTTGCTGATTTCCAAAATATAAAACTCAATTTGTTCAGAGGTATCTGCTTACAATGTGGCAGATTGGCAAGGCATGGTTAGATTCTCTGCATACTTGTTAGTGCTGGCACCTTGTGGGAGACCGGGAAAGTATTACAAGGCTTATGTCAAGATATTTACCTCATTCAGACGTAAGTAAACGTAGCAATGCTACGTTCATTCACGTCTGAATGAGGTAGAAACACGTAATTCAGACATAAACGTTCATTGAACGTTAGTAAACCTTCACGTTTTGACGTCCACCAACCTTGTAAAAAATCATAACTCAAACTTTTGGTTGAAAAGAAACCTATAAGAACCTGTGAGCAACGTTGGAATTACGTAGTGTGCTTACAGGGTAATTAGTTCACCTCCTAACGAGAGGCATCCCTTTCATATATTTGGTTTACTCTTGATTAAACTAAGTAGCTTTACTTGTTATAAATAAGTTGTGTATGGGTGACAATGATGACCTTGAAGGTATAGAGACTACTCTGCTCCCTGTCACCAGTTTATATCTCATTATTGGAAATTTACTTCAATCAATTTACCCTGGATGGCAGCATGTGATAGGGAATGCTCTATGTCCAAAACCCAGATATACCCTAGGCTGTCCCAATGACTACCCAATGGTGTTGAGACTTGTCATTACTGATGATTTAGGTCTTCAAATTTACAATACTTAAAACAACAACCTTAAGGTAGTCATTCTGACTACCCAATCCATGTGACTACCTAAGGTTGTCATCATGACAACATTGGTCTATATGGATCAGATATGACTACCTTAGGTAGTCACAATGATGACCTCAGGTCGTCACGTTGACGACCTAAAGTTGTTAATTTTGGTATCGTCAAAATGACGTTCCTGAGGTTTTCAGTGTGACTTGCCAACGCATCTAGCATGTGTTGAGATGATGGTATCCCTATTCATTGCTGCTGACCACTTTCAATATCCCAGATATGCATTATATCATGTGAGACCCAAGAACGATATGCCTGACATACCTTACATCACAATGCCGGAATATTTTCAAGAGAATCCGGAATGGCCAATGGCATGGCTATTGAGTCAACCTTCGTGAGGTACGGATATGCTCCAGGACGAATCATTGGGATCACCTTGAAACTGGAAACCTTTAAGACCTTGACATACAGTCTACCCTTTGCAATCACATTGTTGAGAGCCTTCGATTTGATCAATATGTTGAGGATTCTTAAATGCTAAATTCTTTGATAGTTCATGATTATGAGCTTTACATATTGCCATGCCGATATTTTTTCTTTGTATCACCCTATAGGCATGTGTCCACTAGCATACATCAGGCCGTTTGTCATCCGTCAAAACGTGAATTTAAATACAAATATGAAATATACATTTTGTCTCCCTGTGGACACAGCTGGACAACAAAATTCTCAAATACAAAAGTGGGATAGCAATATGCAGGGGTCAAAAATAGACGACAAAAGTGGGCATTTGAATATCTAACATATTTGGTTTTTAGTGCAAAAGTTAGACAATATGCATTTTATTCTATTGTAAAACCTTGTCAATGTTTGCCCTGGGCAGTATGCACAGTAAATTATCATGCCTAGTGGACACACCACACCTGCATTTAAAGTAAAATATATCTAGGAAATATTTTCCCAAATATGCACATATTACTGTACGTCAAACAGGTGAAATCGTCCACTTTCCTTGTCGTATAGTGGACATACCCCTTATGTAAAGTCTTGGAAGTACCTATATATATATATATATATATATATATATATATATATATATATATATATATATATATATATATATATATATATGTATGTATAGGGTGGGTGCTTCTGAAATGTCAGTGCACTCACGCTCTATCCCTATGGTAAAATATTCAGATGAAGTTGCCCTAGAATGGGACAGTGCTTCAAATGTGGGATTATGGAAATAGCCCACTTGTGATTTTTTACTGGTGGCAGATATCTGAACTAAGCTTCATATCTAGGAAATGCTAGTTGGTCCAGGAAATGACACTGTTTAGCAGGAGGCGGGGGGCAGACTGCATAACGTACCCAGCTGTTTGTATACAGGGCAATTTCATCCTGATGCTAAGATTGGCATATACAACACTCTAAATAGTTACTGAAGGTACACAGTAGAATCCACTGTAGGTTTACAGTATAATCTACTGTAGAATGGATTTACAGTAGAATCTACTGTACATTTACAGTAGATTCTACTGTTTACCTACAAGCAACTGTACACCTACAGTAGAATTTACTGTACACCTACCAAAATGGCAACCAACCTTTTACAGTGAGCGTCGCACTTTCACTCCAGCTTTTATATGATAATATTTGGGATTTTTATGTGGCATTTATGAAAAATATATATACACCCATTAAGCATATATATATAGATCAGTATTTCAACTACCACCTACACTGTATCCCTGTAGTAATTCTCCCACCTGAGTACCGGCTAATAATATCTTTCAAAAAGGCAGCCTTTTATAAATTGTTGTGGAGCCTAAAAACAAGATGATTTGAGGGAACACATATATTTGTTTAAGGCCCGGTCACACGTTGGAATCTAAAAAAGTGACGTTGTGCAACAATTGTCTTGGCTGAAGAATTTGTTCTTGATTTCAAAACAATTGTGACTTGGCCCGCAAGCAACTCGCCAGGCAAGCAACACGCTTAAGGTGGGTCGCTACCCTTAGATCAAAGTTAACAGAATTTCTTAATTTTTTTTCTAGAGACAGTTTAAATCATACTGACATGATTAATGAAAAGAAAAACGGGGGGTCCCGAACTACTTTTTGAGATATCGAATTTTGAAAATTTAAAGTATTTTTATTTATTTCTAAAAATTAGAAAAAATTGTGAAAACTTTGGTTATTTTTTTTCATATCAACCATTATGCACAGAAATGTAAAACTTCACATGTGACACGCCTATATGTTATACTTTAGAGTAAAAATAATTTTACAGTTGTACGCCATGGCATTATGGGTAAAAAATATGATGATTCAGGAAAGAGTAGGAATAAATTGTCATTATTTTGTAGTCTTATTGGCTAAAAATTGTATGCAAAATTAACAGAATTTTTTTAACTCTCTCAAAAGATAGTTCAGCTCATTTGCTAACATATAAAAGTGATTTTGATAGGGGGTCCCGGGCATATTTTTAGGTTTTTTGGCCTTTGAAGTTAGAAAATAATGCAAAAACGGACTGGATTTCATATTTAGAGCATTGTTTAATGAGTAATATCACCAAAATATTGCTCTTAAACGTCCTTATTAAATAGCCTTGGTTGTTTTAAGCAACTTAATATGCTCTGTAGTATTTCTGAGAAGATTCATTGGTGAATAATGCCAGTGTACTAATTCTTGTCAAAAATAGGAAAAAACATCTGTTACAAATATATCAAATTTTAAAAGTCCCATAAAATGATCAATTTTACTTGAATTTGCCTAATTTTTGAATATGATAAAGAGAACTCATTTATGTATCAGACTATGCAATATGGGCACATTCTGATGCTTTTAAGCTGCATGCGCAGAGACCTGCGCAGTGGGTTCGTTTTCAACAGGTAGCGATCCATTCTCTCAGATCTATGTCTTGTCCCATATATTCATCAACAACTGTGACCTGTATATTATGCGTGACGGATAAGTGTACGAGACACTGTTGCAGTTCTTGTCCAAGTTATTCATTTGTATTGTAAAATCAGAGACAGAAGAGTTTCTCTGTTTCCTATAAAACTGCATTATGCTGTCCACAAATGGAGGCGGCCTACAGGGGGGATTTCTAAATCTGTCATCTGGCAGTTTAAGCTAATGGCTTAACACTCTGTAGGCCGCACAGTGCTGTAATGTGTTTTACCCCTTGTCGGCATGCCAGCACGTTGGGAATGTATCAATCCCAGAGGGTCAGACGGTAGGCATGATGCTTGCATGCAGCACTGGCAAGTAACTCACCAGGGTTGAGAATACATCATGACATAGCATTAGTAAAGTACTATGCTATCCTCTATGGGTTTAGCCAAATGGCAAACCATACTAAGGCGTAATGCAGCCCTTGAAGTGTAAAGTTCTTGCGATCCCGATAAATCCTAGGTCCCGTAAAACAGTGCAGAGAGAATGCACAGTCAGCAAGATGTCTGTCATAAATAACATGAGGACGTTTCACCAATCCCGCTCTTTCATTGTAGCTTGTTTCCTTATCAACAGGTAAGATGGCATGGACGCTTTGAGGGCAGCATAGTGCTTTAATGCAATATGACCTGTAACAAAATGAATGCAGTGCTGCAAATCGGCTTGCCAGAGCTACATGTATGCATCATGCTGACCCCTTGTTAGTTTATCAACCTATAGGGTCGACATGAGGCATTAATGCAGCACTGACAGTATTACTCACTATGGCTGCAATCATGCATCATAACAACAAAAATCATTAAAGCAAGATCCAGTTCTCACATGGTTAGGCAAGACATCACTGGTACATTTGAAGAGAGTTAACTTTGGTTTAAGAATACTTTGTCAATTTCAAGGAATGTTATCCTGAATCTTTGGGCAGAAAGTGTTTAAGTTTAGGAGACATGCAGCGACAATCAAATGTTATCAATGGGTAGTAAGAGCACAGAAAATGGGTCTCATGGGATAAGTTGTGCATAGTCTTTTACTTTATATTTCTAATGGATGGAATTAAAGTATGATCTCCAAATGTAGCACCTTCAGCATTCATCTGACAATATGTTAGGGGACTGACACTACTGGAGGTTCTTAAATTTAACTATTAACACGTTTACATTAGATGCCATGCACCATTAATAAAAATGGCCACCTGGAGCCAGAAGGATAGAAGATCGCGTATGGATACAGACTGCACCCTCCAGTAAAATAAAATATTCAATATATATAAAAGATTGACTATGAATGAGGGTCTGAACTGATGCATCTTTACATGGACTGTATCTCGCTGAGTTTCCCTGAGTTTTCCTTGTTTGTCGTGAAAGTTTCCTCCAACCACCCACCACCCCCTGTGCAGACTAGTGGCAAGTCAGATAATACAATCACATTATCCCATCAAGTCGGGCATTGCACGCTTCTTATTACTCAAGTCTGCGTGATACACCACCTGAGCCCTGATGCCTCCCACATTCCATACGCTAAGCAGTGTGAGCCTTTAGAGGCTGCATATATTGCCGTTACTTGCCAACACCAGACTTCATTGCCGTTACACCCAGGTCCAATAACCACTTTAGCTATCTCAATACTATGTACCATATAAGGGTATACACATAAGGTTATATGGCTTACCCATTTAAACATGTTATCATAGCTATCACTGTACTGCCTACTCCTAGTCCTACTAGTTGCTTACAAACACTGTATCTAATCCGTGTTAGTGCCCGTATTCAACTCTCCCCTTTCAGTTATAGGTTGCCTCAAGGGGCACAGCTTTTGTCTCTAGATCTAGTAATTTGTTCATGTAGTAGACAAATGAAGTAAGTCCCAGGAAGTCCCCCTGCGGGATACCATGCAGATTTTACATCCTTGTTCACTGATGTCAGCCCGCCAATGCAAGTTCTCTATGTTCCATCCAAGTATCTCTGAAGACACCGTAGATTCTCCTGGGTCAGACCAATCCCCTTAAGCTTGTTCAGCAGGAACTTGTGGGGACACAATTGAGTGATTTTTTTCAGGTACAGGTATGCAACACCCATAAACTGACCTTTGTCTTTTTTCCTCTAAGATGTCATTGGTCAGTTTATAGACAGCTTCGATTGTACCCTTCCCTGATTAATAGCCAAATTGGTTGTTACTCCAGCCTCCAGTTGCCCGATCGGTAATTGCCTAATTCAAAGGGGCATTCTCACCACTCGCACTTAACCACATAGTAAACTAGGATAGTACTAGAATTGTGAGTGGGAGACGCTTAGCGAGTATGCCACTTTAAGTGACAGTGGATGATGCGCATTCGGCTATCTTTGATGGCATGCTGAGGGAGATCGGTCCCCGGTTACTCACCTCTCGTTTGTAGCAAGGCTTTGGTATTGTAGTGACTCTGGGGTCTCTTTCAGAACAACTGCCGTATCTGCCGGGCCGTCAAATATTTTGGCAACAGCTCTCGACAGCGGCAAATCAATGCATATTGTCTATTCTAAAACACTTTAATTATCGTCAAACCCGAAATTTGTGCCCCCGGCAGATACGGCAGTTGTTCTGAAATAGGCCCCTGGGGTCCTTCCATGTTTTATGGGAAAATACAACACAACAAATATCTACAACAATCACCTTCACAAGTGTAGGAGATCTTATATATTTCCTATGTACATCCATACTAGGGCATGTGCAGCCTTTGGTAAGATGTGGCTATCTCGGACGTGTTTCCTTGCAATAATCCAATATGACTTTGATTTAAATATAATTGCTGACATACATACCAGGTTTATGCGGATAGATTGCATAACAAGCAGACATTTTAGGAAAGAACAATTTTGAATATTGATACAATTGGATAAATGTGATCTATGAGTATCTATGAGGGGGAAAGAGGGGTCATTTCTCAAAGTCACCATGTGACAGCACAAGGACAAAGGTATCCATGTCAGTTATTAAGGTGTGTCCAGAATCTAGGCCTGGGATTTCCCCTAGTTCTGCAGCAAAGTGAAGGTCAGGTGAAAGCATACCCAGGCCTTAGACTAACCAGACAATGTGATAGACGTGTTAATTTAAAAATCATGACATCAACCTATCACGAACATTGATCTATTAGTAAGATTTACAGGTTTTAGGAATATATATTAACTAAAGACATAGATCACGTCATATTCATTAATATTCATAAGGCCCCCTTAGCTCTTAGTCCACCCATTGTATTCCCTACCCACCGCTTTAAATAATGTAACCTTATTATATATTTTTTTAAATAACTAGAGTGTGCAATGTACAAGAGCACAAGGCTATAATATGTAAGCCATATCCTATATTATATATATATATATATATATATATATATATATATATATATATATATATATATATATATATATACATATCACGTACAAAATGCTGACTGGAAATGTTGACCTGCCAAACAGTCAATTTAACGACCCAACAGGGACATATATCTTGATAGCTACCCTTCTTGCAAATGGCAGACCTGGGTGGGAGGTTTCTCTTGGTGTGTCAGAAGCAGAAGCCATTTGGCACTTTAATGGCCGCACAGTGCTTTAATATGCGCTGTTCTTGGTCGTCATGATGCATGAATGCAGCCTGGCAAGTCTACTTGACAGGGCTACATTCATGTATCATGCCGACCCGTCAGGGGTGATTATAAACTCCGTAGGGTTGTCATGATACATGTATTCATGCACCATGCTGACCAAGGACATGATGTACTCAAACTCTATGCAGCCTTTAAAGGATTGGAGCGGATTGTCACGGCCTTCAGGTCGCAGGCCAGCAAACCAATTTCCCTTTGCAGGAGTTTGTATAATCCCTTTTGGACACCCTCTTTGCAGAAACCCATTGTAGGGCCCATTATAAGTGAAGGGAGACACCGGTAACAGCTGTCTCTACCAACTGGGGCTCTTCTGGTGGGCGGATGTTGAGTATTGACCATTAGACTTTCCTGTTACCACTTAAAATGTTCTGCTAGACCAATGGGCCTAAATGTAGTTAAACAGAAAAAATTCCCATTGCATCAATAGTTATACGATTTAACCCTTTCGTGCCCAACCGCGCCAATTGGCGCGGTTTTAGGCCTAAAACAACTAAGCTGGAGTAATGCTTCATCCCCACACTTCTACTGGGTCAATTTCTACGTTTTTACCCCCATAATGAAGCCCAGGACCACACAATTTCAATGGGACCACTGTTCTTGCTGTGAACTGTATATTTGAGGAATAGTGCAACCTTAACCAAAGAATAGGCAATGAGATATGTTATTTATGAAAGTTCTCGAAAAATCATCCAGAAAGCATAATTTCCACTAATTTGGACTTAAAAATGCATCAAAATGTGAAGAAAATGTTATAAAATCATCTTATATCAAGTTTTCCTGTAGATGCGGATGAAAGTATTATCATTCATTAATTTTCATTCCAAAGGTTCTTATTTGGAACATTCCTCAGGCTAGAAATAGTCTATTCATTGACAAAAAAAGCCCTCCTTGGCCCTACAAATGCAGTAATAATGTTTTTAACAGCAAATAGAATGTTTCAGGTTGCCATGGCAACCATAAGTAAATGATATTGTGCTATATAGTTTATTAAGGTAAAGTCCACTTCGAGACCTTTCAGGAAATGTTATATGACCCTTGTCTTATAATAGGAAATGACGTTAGTGCATGTCTTCCAACATCAGAACAGTAGTGTTGAATAATACGGATATTGATCAAATAGTTCTGGGCAGCAAAGGGTTAAAGAGCTTTCACTGCGTAACTTCATTACATTTCGGACCATTAGTGCTCTTTATTACTTTGGGTTTGTAGGTTCAGTCCATTATGGGAATACATTTCTACTGCAAATCATGCTGCTATCTAAACTCATTTTAATCATGTTGTTGGGTGGCTCACTGGCAATTCCTTGGACATGAATGTGTCTTCTCACTGGTCTTTCCTGGAGAAAACGAAACTTCATAAGGCTCTACTGCAATAACTGGCCAGTATATTATATGGGCTTGTACCCCATTGTATTGACATGGTGACTAAATCAATTTTAAAGTTTAATTTTAACAAAAAAAAAAGTAATGTTGCGATACTTCTGATGATACACATTCAACTTTGATAAAGTGACATTTTCTTGAATTTCTGATGGGTTACAAGAAAGTAATCCTTGATTTTGTAAAACATTGTGTCCCTTGGTTTGATCGATGCACCTAATTCTATTATAATTGGGCCCAGTTAATTGCCCACAAGTTAAATAAGTAATGGGGCTCACACATCCCCCACAAGTTAAAGTATTAATTATCATTCATAGACCTGCTGCATATTCTAAGAAATGAGCATGCAAAAAAACATAATTTGTGTCTTCACCTAGGTTTGTGTGGATTCCAAGTAGTATCACATGTAGATGTGATTATTTTTATTGTGGCAAGATAAGGGTTAAGCATGTCATGCAAAAAACACATTGCAGACACAAATATACCATAATGAATAATCACAATATGTTGTATATCCCTATAAATAACCCACTTCACTAAGCTACCTTGACAGATATCTAAATGATGGATAAGCATCCTCCATTACACACACTCTATCAGTAACCACTCAGAACCCAATTTGTCTCACCTACACCCACACAGAGTGTGTGAATTATTTATAAAACCTGGCATAGACTTCTCTGCACTGAGGGTCTTGTAGTATGCCTGCACAATGGGCCCTGTCCCTGTCAGGTCTTGGTGGTCATTGCTCACCTACAGTGGATGCTGTACCCCTGACTGATGTGTTTAGGAGATTGGTATGACAAGCCATGATGCAGGTCTAACATAGTACAGCAGAAGGATGCTGGAAATCTCCAGTTAGGACAAGTTAAGAGAAATGTGTGCTTCAGGCAAATCTACCCTATAGCTTTAAAAGAGGGCTGACCTGTACACCCAACCCCCAATTTTGAAGTTTTAAATATTTATAGCATTTTCTTATCCAATCATTTCGAGTACGTACATATTTATAGTTACTTATAACATCAGTGAGTCATCTTGAGTCGATATGATGAACTCATCCCTGCTTCTTTCGAAGATTTACAAAGAAAATCAATCTAGCTACCCTAATATTGAGACCATGTTGCCTGAAACAGACTGCTCTATTCTTTGGTTTGAGCAGATATGTCCCTCTTCCACTACATATTTCGAGACTCTAAATCTCTGAAGCATCCTACATTTCGCATGACAATGGTATGTGTTTGCCCTCTACACATTGATATTTCCCAGGGAAAAGTTCAAATCAAGTATGACTTTTGCCGTAAGGTCTTTGTGATTTGAGAATATGTTGCTTATTACAAAGCTTAGCATCACAACAAAACTAGATGTCTTTCCTTGCTGAAGTTGAGAGTTTCTGTGATTTGCCTTTTTTTTGTTGCGCTTTACCACATATTGGCTGAAAAAGGAAACATGTTTGCTGCCTGCAATTCAATTTAATTCGCCCACAAAGACAATAAAAGGGGGAGCGTAAGTTGTATGAGAAGCTTTGTCATTAATTTTGGAGTGTAGGCAAAACTCCCAAACTACAAGAAGCTCGGTTTGCAGAGGTCGTGGAGGTGTAAAATCTGCTGTGGGATTTATGTTTCACTGTTTACCAATGTATGTAGGCCTATGTAGTTTTCACTTGATTATACCATGCATCTATTAATAAGATGGGTTAGGAGCTAATTTGGGGTCAATTTTTAATTTCCATTTGTTAATGTATTTTTTTCATAATGTCCATATAAATATGTGTGAAGCTTCTTAAATCATTCTGACGCAAATACATCCATAAAAAGTAGAAAATCATGGTCAGCCATCTTTAAAGGAATAATATTATGTGAACAAAAGAGTTTGTGGGTTAGGTATATATTAGCCTTAAGTATCATACAAGTGAATACATGCCCAGAAACTATTAAAGTGTATGTACAATGACAGTGTTTGATGTGGTTAGCAGAACAAGAAAGAAAAATCCCGTCCCCCGCCCATTCTTACAAATCCTAGGTTAGGGTAGAGCACCGGCGGGCACAACAATTAGTTCAGCCTTGAATCAACGTTGAATCTTCATTGAATCAACGTTGACAACCATTTGTTAATGTTCCTTCAATGTTATGTGCTCACTGGGGTATTTATTGATATATTTTCCATAATCACGAATCCAGAAATTGACGGGGACCTTGAACAATAACAGCGCATGTTTTCTATTCCCATGCTCAGCACTTTATTGTCCATAATGAACGTAAGGGAGACTGAAACAATGCCATATATATGTTGTTTTACTCGTCCTTTGTTGACCACAGATGACTGTCACCATATTTATCTAGGCATCTAGAAGAGAGCAGTGTCATGACCCTTTTAGGATGAATAGCCCTACCCATGTTTGACAAGTAGGCACTATAGAGACAGCTCTTATTGTTTTCCCAATACATCTCCTATCTGGTTATATTGTGTCACAAGTATCACAAGGCAATACAGATCTAGATCTTATGATGCTTGCAATTCATCTCCAATCTTATTATATGGCGCAGAACCATATAATAGGGTGTGTAGAGTGCTGTATCGGTGCTATTGGTTTCAGCTTTGTGTGCACGTGCGGCATGGTAAACAGTATTGATTGGGATTTAACCCTTTAATGACTTATAGTACTTTAATATGCGATGCCCTAGGCCTTAGTCGTGTTTATGTACGAATGCAGCCCTAGCGAGTCTACTCGACAAGGCCGCATTCAATGATTGCGGGGACCCTATAGGGTTGATACACTCCCAAAGAGGCCACATGATACATAAATGCAGCCCTGGTCAATTACCTGCCGGATCTGGATTTCACGCATGATGGTGACAAAGGGCATAGCACATTAAAGCACTACGCGGCGCTTAAAGGGTTAATGGATGAGAATATACAAGTAATGAAAAATGAGGAGAAGCTGTACATGTAGTATGGACACAAGGGAAATCTATCAAATTATCCGCATGGCGTTGCTGATACATGAGTGTCTGGTGTATTGAGCTATAACAAAATTGAATGTATTGATTGATATTCCAATAAATGATCACATTATGGCGCTTTACTTTGCTTAGCTGTGCTGAAGAGGCATGCACAAGCACGGTTGTCTGTGCCCTGCATCTGCAGTTTAAATGTGGCAATACCATGGTTAATGCCCCCTTTCCCGGTATTCACATAAACCTGCAACTTCACCTTTCGAATTATATTCCGAATGCAGTGCTTATCACTGAAATGAAATCCTCTGCATGCAATACGACCAAGTTCACCATACACCTTTTCCAGTGAAAGGATAATATTACTTTAGTTCAAAGTGTCTCTGTGTGTTGGAGGGTGTGTGTGGGGGGGGGGGGGAGGGGGGGTGAAGGGGGGGGGGGGTGGCAGGGTGGTAGTCGGAACATCTCAATCCAAGACGCACATTGTTTCCACGGTTAGGCGGAAAAGTCATAATGTAATTATATATGTATGTACGTGTATAGATATGTTTTCAGAGGTCCATCTGCAGCTCTAGTTGTTTTATTTATTCTATTCTGTGCCCTTTGAATTTAATTTCAATATATTAATATCTGTAACAATGTACATTTACCTTCTAAGTACTATGTCCTCAAATCTATGAGCATAAAATTTACTTTTAATTGGAAAATACATTCTCTATAGAGATGATGATTGTGTTATCCATATTACAAGAATACTTGGTATATGACAAAACCTTTGGGATCGCTCCAGCAGAAAATTGTGAATCTTTGCTAGTAACCGCTTAATGTGAACCAGCTATTAAACCCGCAGATCTTACTGCACGTCCAGCAACAGTCAGAGTGCAGTCGGGACAGGTACTCAGCCCTATATAGGGGCGTTAGCATTAGCAACCCTTGAAGACCACATCAGGAGATTTTCAAGTGGTTGTTTCGCTATTATAAACGGGTACTTTGATATATTTACTGATTGTTTCATATAAAAATCAAGTCCTGGGGGGTATATTTCTTTTTTTATCATTTGATTAAACTAAGACCACTATCAGTGACTCATGAAATACCAGTGATTGTGCTGTCCCCAGTGAGAACCATTTGAACTATAGTACCAAATACCCAATGTGACATCACATTGGGTGACAACCAACCCAATAGGGGGGGGGGAACTCTCCATATTTATTCTACCCATTGCCTGTATGTACGAACATCACCTAAAATGTGGTACCCCCAATACAAGAGGTTGCTCAACAAACTAGACAGGAGATTCCCTATGAGCCCTTGCCCCAGAATGGAGCTCTTCCCTTGGGATCATGTTCCCACATGGCAACAAATATGACAGAGTGCCCCCCCCCCCCCCCCCATAGGTTTTACCTGGACTGACCCTACTGACTGCCCTGCTCCCGCATACACATCACACATAGACTCACGGATGTCCATACACTGGAGTGCTCCCTTGTGTATAGTAGGGAAAGCACACATTGATCAATTCAATATTTGGAGAGATTCACAACTTTTGCTAGAAATACCACTGTTTACACATATTAATGCAATGCCTATTAAAGGATTATTTAAAATATTATGTTTCCAGTGGCATATTCTGGTTTTCTCATATTATTCAAAACCTCCGGATGTGGTCTTTAATAGGCAGTGCCTCTACAGCCCTGCATGTGCAGCTACTTTGCTGCATTTAATAAGGGCTGTAATAAAAACAGCTTGATTTCACTGAGGACGTAACATAAGGGCTGTCTTAGTAGTTCTTTTGGCTTTGTTGGTTAATTCATGAGATTAAGACAGGAGGGAAGGATGTTGCGGGGGGGGGGGACGGGGTTATAAATGGAAAGAGGGACAGGTAGGGAGATGAGTTATGTTCTTTTGGGTGTATACACGGGAAGAGGGAAAGGTTCCTAGCATGACATTAATTTCAACGAAATTTGAGCTTTTTTCAAATAAATTGTTTCCTAGCATTCTACTGTCAATTCTCGTCTAGAAAAGCTCTATGTCATTTATTTCTGTCGCTGCGCAATACATTCTAAATGCTACTCCAAAATCGTAGTGAGAATGTAGCCCTCCAACAGCTAGTTTAGTCCCCCAAAATGGTATCGATGAGCCATTTATCACCCCTGGGCTCATGGCCTTTAGCAGCAACAGCCTCCCGTGGTCATTGTCCCAAACAGCCTCTCACCCACTTCAGTGGCTACTCATCTACATTATCATGTGAAGTAACTAAGTACGAAGTATATCATCCACAAATGGCAGTTTCATGACTAGTGCCACATACTCTACAATGGTATCTGTAAAAGTATCGGCCTTCAAGCCTGTTCACGGATATGGGATTACCTATTGAGTCTTGGCCGAATTCGCTTCCCGTGATGCATCATGGCAGCGTCCCAAACCTATGGTAGTCCTGTAGGAACAGGCGTAATTAGTCCAAAAAATACAATTACGATGATCCCTCATTAATAATATGACCGACCTACTTTGACCAGAGACAGTCCCTGACCAGTATAAGGAGGGACTGCAAAACTTCCGTTATAATTATGATCATGCTTCACATTGTGTCTAAGGTGTTGACATTTCATTAGCATTTATGCCTTCCTGGTTTGGTTGAATACTCGTAGTGGGATTATATTAAATCATTAAGATAGGTAACAACGTTCGGTAGTTACGATAGGTGTAACATGTCCTTATGGCTACTGAATTATCATTTATCCGAGTAAAGCCTGTTTGATTCATACTTATACTATTCTGATCCTTGAGAATGGGTTAGTATTTTTGAATGCATTTTCTGCTTTCTCTCAAAATGTCATATTCACTGCTATTGCATTATAATGCAACAGCCAACAGTAATATAACTGTATATGTGTCTATGAGAATGCAATAGAGTTCTCAGCCTCCCCCCCCCCCCCCTCCTGTCTGCCTCCATGTTGAGTATGGTCCTGCTGCACCAGCATTCTGCAACTCCTATATGGGATGGCACAGGGTATTGTGCTACATCCAACATCCGGAGAGGACACCTCTGCAATTTCCCACGCCTGCCTCTTGAGCATTCTATCCTGTGCACGGAAATGTCCAATAATAATCCTACCACATGGGGTAATATTGCACTCGGGAGAGCCATGTTGTAGGGTGAAGAGGGTGAGACAGGGTTATAACCTGGACAATAAGTGATGTAACGAAAACCACGGTATTAATAGAGAAATATAGTTGTATAGACATATTAAAGAGGTAAAAATCGGTTTTCTCTAGAAATAACCAAATAAAAATGGGTTTATTAGTCTAAATTTGGTTCTAGAAGGAATTTTTGTGTTCCATTTTCAGTTTTGGTTAACTTATGGGATTTTCTAAGAAATTTGGATTAACACCTCCAATTTCGGCTTCTGGCATGGTTTCCATGCCAACCAGAGCTGTCATATGAGCTAATTCTGCATAAAGACGTTCTTTTTGCATTCCAAATATAGAATGTTAGCATCAAAGATGGAATAATTTCATGAAGATTATTGTATTCTACATAAAAAATGGTTTCTAGCATCTTTCATGTATTTCACACTATTTTGCTAATAAAATGCTCCCTGGTGGCCAAAATTAGAACTAAAAGTCCCGCTTGAAGGGGTCTTTTGCCTAGATGGTTCACATATACTGTGCAGTTTCTTGGTAGAATTCTGCTAAGCTAAGACATTCTGGATGAGGCCTCACCCCAGTAGTTCTAAACCAATGTTGGCCTCTGCCCTTTAAGCGTCCAGCGATTTCAAAGCCTGCTTATACTTCAAACTAGAAGGCAGACGAGAGTAGGAGTGAGAACTTTACCATTCTTACAAAGACATATGTATATTAATTATGTTCGGCAGTTGCATATAATATTGTTCCTTACAGCACTTTGAGACAAATCGGAAAATTCAAATGTAATACTACATGTACATGGGTTCCAAGCGGACCCCAACCCAGTGGGCAAACTTCAGTTGATTCAATGTTGATTCAATATGCGTAGCGACATAATATCAACAGTTGATACAGGGTTTTCATTTTGTTGATATTGATGAGGCCATCAACGTTGATCATTCATCAGTGATTCAACATTGATATGACCATTGTAAATCAACAACAAATAAACATGATAAAATAATTAACATTGATTTGATATTGACTGCTGATGCATAATTTGAGATGCAGTATATTAGATACAGTATTCTTATGTAGACTCATTCCTTCAATTTATATATTTTCATTACAACATCCCCCCCCCCATTTCTCCAAGATTAAATGCTAATTCTAGCACTATCCATGGTAGGGGTACATCAACCCAGTGGGCACAAAATTCAGTTCAACGTTGAATCGACATTACATCAACATTGAATCAACATTCACAACCATTTATCAATGTTGATTCAATGTTCTGTGCCCACTGGGAATGACCTCTGATGATCACGCTAAGAGGCATTCACATCCATTTCAAACTGACCTTCTTCTTCTTGCTTTTCACTCCGGTCCCAAAGGGACCGGCAGGCGTATATCGTCGCTAAGGCTACGCCAATAAAACTGACCTGGTCATGACTGAGGCTTTATCTATCATTCTTGGCAACATAAAGGGTGTCTTACTGAAACCATGCATGTATTCTTGTCATTTAATTCTAAATGTCAACCAAATACACACACCATACTTGTCAATGAAAATGAATGACATTTTGATCAATTGTATACATCGATGAGAAAATAAGAGCTTACAATTAGGGAAAATTGATGTAGCATGGAGATAGAAATGCTAAGGAGTAGGTTGTGGAGGCACCTAGTGGGAAAGTTGGGAAACCCCATGGTTAATTCAAAGTTGATATCCAAACTTTGCATCAACGTTGAAACAAGTGAAACACCGTTGAAATTGCAACATTGCATCAATGTTGAAAACAGGTTGATCTACCCTCTAACCCTATATCAACCAGTTTTCAACGTTGAATCGAGGTTTTGTGCCCACTGGGAAAGAGAGAAAAGTCCTTTGTATGTCTACTCCTTAGGATATTGAGCACCTCTAAGAATAACTGAATTTTCCTTCTGTGGCACTAATAGGACACCAAGAAATTTTGGAAAATATACCATAAATGTAAAGGAATGAAATACAGACTGTTTTTTTTCCCAACGCTGAACTCTACGTTCATGGGTCCAGGTAGACTTTATGAATTATAACTTTTAATTTATATAGCCTAAGACTGCCCTGTAGATGACAACCCACACAGTACAGGAGATTATCAATTGAAATACAGACTGTTTATTATGGCAATGGCATATATAAAATAAATTTAGCTTATAATAGACCTGACTTCTTAGCAGAGTGGAGTGGCTGAAATGTACTATAAATAGCACAAATATTGCCCAAATACCATTAAAAATGCCTATGAAGAAAATAATTACATTGCCAATCAGTACAGAGACATATATAGGAGAGGTAAAATACCATGTGAGAGAAACTTCGCTTATTATCTGTTTGAAGAACAAATATGGGGTTTTGCATTGGTTTTGCCTGGTCTCCGCGTGCACCTGGAAGGTTATTCAATTCTCAAAACTGCATTTCTTTTTTATAAAACAATATTGGTGGCAATTACATAATTGCCCACAAAGATCAGAATAGTATATATATACAATACTATATATTTTTAACAATTTTAGCATCTGTAACTGATCATGAACGTTGAATCTTGCAAGTCAGAAGACACGTTAGACCAGCCATAAATACAAAACTTTATTACCTATACTCATGGCTTGACATGATGCAATTAGTCATATTATGATTAATTAACTAGACCTGGGGGCATAAGATGCCTAATGACATGTTATCACTTCCAACAAGGTGTAATTATAAAAATACACGATTACCTAACTGAGGTACTGCCTCTGACCTGAGGTAGGGGGGATACAAGTGACTAATTTGCACAGCTTATTAATGATGGATGTTAACTCCCTCATGTATTACATGTGTCGGTCAGTCTACCAGCTTTAATCAAGCATTGCTAGACTAATATAGCCAAAGATAATATTGGCCAACACTGTCTGAATGATGTGATGAGATAGGTTCAGTAAGCTAATTTATAGCTTACCTATAGTGGCATTTCCCCGACGGAGTGCTAAAGTAGACTTTAATACAGTATAGCGGCTATTCTGCATTAGCAAGATGACCACTGTACAGATTGGGCGAGGGGGGGGGGGGGCGAGGGGTTAGGACACTGGCATACCAATCCATGGGTCATTCCCCCAATCCAAACAGGTGACCTAAAGAACATTCAAAACAACTGAATCAAAAGTTTATGACCCCTAAAACTCAGATTTTGGACATGCATGTGGGGCTGGGATAACCAATGAGCATATATGTTGCTCATCATATGGCATTGTTTACATGTTTGTTATTTTTTTGTGTTCAATACCCACAGGCACAAGGCTGTGTATATCCTGTATGTACGGCGGCCGACAAGGCTCACTCCAAAAAAAAGTAGTATGAAAAAAAAGATTTACCTTAGGAAAAAGAGAAAAATGTTCTTTTCACAGTTGACAGCAACGATTTTCGCTGTTGACAGTTGGCAGCAACTATTTCTATGATTAATTATTTTCATACTACTTTTTTTTTGGAGTGAGCCTTATCGGCCACCGTATGTATGAGTGGGTGACTATGTAAAGTATGTGTTAATAACCAGGATGATACGCAAATCTTTGAACATATTTTATTAGAACAAGAATAGCATCAGCTACATGCGCCAGACATCAATTTTATAAATATTGTGATATACTTTTCATGGCACCTACTATTAATGAACACAAGTTCTCCGTGTTACACAGTCCAAGAAAACATGGACTAATTGATAGTTTTTTCTCTCATGAAGATAGCATACCGGTCTCCCTTATTTGCATGTAGGATTTAAACCACTCTTACACACATATATATATATATATATATATATATATATATATATATATATATAGATATAGATATAGATATAGATATATAGATATAGATATATATATATATATATATATATATATATATATATATATATATATATATATATATATATATATATATAGATATAGATATAGATATATATATAGATATTTGTTTTACTGATCTGCAATGATATAGAAGCCAAGAAAATTGTGCGAATGCTGACCACATTCAGATTGCCAAAGGTCGATCGTCGAGATATGAAGAGGCAATAAACACTGTTCAACTTGAACTTGAACTTGAACTCATAGTTGTCAGGCATCAGTAACCAGCGGGTATTTCAGGCTCGGGAGATAATCTTGCATCTGATTTTTAATTCAACCCACATGAAGCAGGAAAACCTGGTAACTGAAGTCGCTGACCCAGGTGGGGCCAAGTTGGGTAATGAGACCCACCAAACAATGTGCAAATAATGTTGAATCCTAAAAACCCATATCCCATGGGCCGACCTGAAGAACTCCCAACGTCTATATTTGGTAGATGTATTCACTCCTCCAATTCTGTAGGGGAACTGGAGCTTAATGGGTTGGATGGGAGGATTTAAGTGCAACCAACAGTAACGCTCTAGGATGTCCCCGTAATTATATCAGTTTTGAATTAACCATAAGGAAAGAGTATACAGACAGATAATGATGTGGTCCTCTCATTTAAATCATGCATCATGATGAAAAATGGTATAATAAATCCAAAGACGAACAAATAGGACCTTCTCCTCTAGCCCCATAGACACTGTAAGTTATATTACGATATACTGAGGCAGATGATTAGGCCGTTCCACACCAATCAATCAATGAATGCAGAGGATGTATTGACTCATCTTAGGGAGTGGTTATCTTTGACCAACCGCGGGGTTGATGGATTCGGGGGGGGGGGGGGATTTGAGGGGAGGGACAACCGAAAATATCACTCCTTCTTAGCAAAAACCCCAGGTTGTTCCACAATCTGAATCCGTTTTTGGGGGGATAGAAAAAGATTTCTGCATCCTCGCACGAATTTTCACCAAACCCCCTGTTGTTTAAAAATGACCACTCCCCTAGGTGGGGCTGGATGGGAGAGGACATATAATACCTGCCCACGGGACTGCTTTACGGCAGAATTAATGACTGGTGGCTTGAATTGCCAGCAAGTAGTGGTCAGTAATGAGGATCGAGTCGCATTTACTCCAGTGGCAGTTCTGTCATACGGGGCAGTGTACTCTCCTGATCACAACTAACCACAATAGATGTGGATGGTCAAAGGAGTGCCCAAAGAAATAAAAAGTGATAATTCACTGAAAGCCCCATCTTTATGAGTGAATCATTCCTCATCATCGGCATATCCAAGCTGCTTCCTAACTGTATTAGGACAGTTACTCCATCCCAAGTCTTAAAGAGGTAACAGAGTGGTCATCTTTTAACGATGATGGGTGGGGGGACAAATTTGTGTTTATCACTTGGAGTCTCTGACATATTGTAACACGCGAGCCCTTTTCTTCGGAAAGAGATGAAATGTTTTTAATCCCCCCGAAGGACCAAAAATGTTTTGATCCCCTTAAGGGGAGGTCGACAAATATTCCTCTCTTAGAGGAATAGAATCGATGGCACAGGATCGGATTGTAAAGGTGATTACACAAAGGAGACAATGAGAGAGGTGAAGACCGGACACAGCAGACCCTGCTGGGTGGGTCCTTGCTTTTATCAAAATGTAAAAATAGTGTAAAATACAATGCCCACCGTGTGCCATGATGGGCATGGAATGCAGCAATAGTAGCTCTCGTATTCACTGTGTAATTAATGTGAATGGTAGCAGTATAAATGTTAACCGGTCATCAGACCAGTCTACAAACGGGTAGTGTATGAGAAGGGCATGGAAACGGGGCATTTCACCAGATTATGAATGGCAGTAGTACCGGTGTATGGAAAGTGGGCATTTCATCCGACTATGAATGGCAGTCGTATATGGGAAGTGGGCATTTCATCCGACTATGAATGACAGTAGTATATGGGAAGTGGGCATTTCATCCGACTATGAATGGCAGTAGTATATGGAAAGTGGGCATTTCATCCGACTATGAATGGCAGTAGTATATGGAAAGTGAGCATTTCACCAGACGATGAATGTATCAATGCATACATATTGTGAGGTCGAGCCGTGTGCATGAGAGAACACAATTTATTTGAATGATGTTTGGCAGAAATATTCATTTGAATAGAAACAGCTATACTGCCCAGCTGGTGAATGGTAGTAGTATATAGAAACTGTTAATCCGACCAGGCTATGGATGGTAGTAGTATATGGAAACCAGGACCCAGTGGACACAAAATTCAGGACATCATTGAATCGATGTTGAATCAACATTAAATCAACTTTGACAACTATTTATCAATCTTGATTCAATGTTCTGTGCCCACTGGTGAGGGGTTGGCTCTGATTTTGAAATCCAGCTGGTTGCTGGTGAATATTAAATTTTGATAATTTTATTGACTATAAATCATTACAGAAATGAATCATGCAGTGTATTCTCTAACTGGAAATAGCTTTAGGTAAGAGGGTTCACTGATTACATGAAAAGAAGCATTAAATGTGCCCATCGTACTTGGGGACATTTTACTTAGGCCAACATTGACCTAGGGGGATATGTCCTTGTCTCTTACAGTTCTCTGCACATGCCATGCTTGTTGGTCCGCGGAGAGACCACAAAAGTGAACTGTAAAACACATAGTGCCTTAAAACCTTGATGTTAACGTTTTAAAACGGCCCCATCTTGCGAGCGAAATGTCCTCCCTAAAAGGCAACGCTGGTCTCTTCCTAGTAGCGGTAGTTAACTGCCATCTCCGCCCTCTTACTTTATTCCATCTTATGTCTGGCTCTCTCCATCCCTGCCTCCCTACACACTTGCCTTTCCGGCTTTCCTTAATATTCAAACTACATAGTATAGAAGCCAAAACAGAGGAGGAGTAGACAGGAGTCAGAACCCGATCATGTATTGTAAGTGTCTGCTTTCAGGAGTGTGGCATCACGTTGTCAGGTAAGGATATAGTTATCCTACCTGACACTTACCCGCCAGTATGCCTATCAGCCCCACCCCACATTTTCCTACGTGTGGGTACGTTATCTTTATCCTTTCACTATGGCCTCATTAAAGATACGAGTTTAGGGACATCGTGTTCGGGAAAATCGATCTTTAGACCGTTTCTAAAGACGACAGAAGAAGAGAATATTTGAGTTATAAATCTTTAAATCCAACAAGGTTACAAGAGAAATTGGATTTTTACGGTCAAACCAATGAGATTCTTATGAAAAAACATAAGAGCTAAGAATGTCACTGCTGTTCTAGATTTAAATTATAGTTTTTACTATTTTTATCAAGTGACTTGTCGTATAACTTCATGCTATCCTAGAGTTTAGCCAATGTACCTCCCAGTAACATGTTTAGCTACTGAAAGCGTGAAGGCAAACCCCTTTTCTATTCCGCAATACCCCAATGGAGAAGGAGATGAGCGCAAACTGCACAAAATGTGAAAGGCACGTCCTATCCTTAAAGGACTTAGTAAGAATGATCTGGAAGTCCTCATTTCATATTTGACCAACGATCCCATGAATCATATTTTTGAAGGCACTGAGTGTGAAAATTGATTCTGGGGCAGGGGGTGAAAACCTTTGAAAGAACGAATATTTATGAGAGATACTTAATAACAATCAGAACAGAAAATTGAAAAAAGGAATTAAGTAAATTGGCCCAATCAATGTCAAAGTCATATTGACTTACCTGATGGCCTGGCCTGAGTGCTAGAGTCCGAGTTTTACTTGATATGTCGGTGGTGTTGGGTGTTGCAGCTGTAACTGTAAGTCAGTCCTGTCCACTCCTTGCACAGCCTCCACTACAGCGGGCGTCAGGGGCAGTGTGGGGGAGGAGGCAGCTCCAGCAGTGGTGGATGGTACAGGAGGGTGCTGGTGGGGCGGACGGGGCAGGAGGCGACATCTGGAGACAGATAATCATCCCTATACAACCCCTGCACTGGCAGACTCGCTCAACCAGTACTCTTTTCCACCACAAGGGCTCCAAATGGGACTGGTGGGACTGCTATAGCTCTCTAACTGGTGCGGACTTGTTCCCGCAGGCACTCCCTGTACACTGACACCAGCAATCTCGTGAGACCTTGGTTCTGCTCTCGTATTGTAGCCTGTTCCCCGGAAGCTATGGTGTGTAACTGTCTGGTCACTGCCTAAGTCTCACGATAGATTGCGAGCACAGAACTAACATGGCTGCCCATACGGAGAAACCCGAGTCATCGCTATACTTAGATTGTTCGTTCCTGTCAGGCTGTGCACAGGAATTAGTGTACAGGATTTGATTGGTGAACTCCTGAGGAAAAGTTAATGAAACAAGTTTTTTATATGCGTTTGCCCAGACTCTGCTATTATAGAGGCGGGGCCTGAGACTGCTGCACTGGTGGTGGAGGGAGGTGAGACCCTTTCCCTATCTACTCCCTGCTACGGACTTGCATTATATAAGTGGAATGTAAAATTCATAATTAGGTAACATCTCATTAATCATCTTCCCTTCCCTCCCTGCACTCTCCCCAGCCACCAGCGGTTGCTATGACCGTGAAAGTGTCATCTCTTCAAATGATGGTATCAAAACAGAGTGCATCTCATTTCTAAATGATATTCTGAAAATAATTAAGATTTTGCGATGCCTTTTGTCAAACTAGATCTCTTGCGATAAGGATTAATTAGACCCTTTAGGAGGTGTTGTCTTAGAGGAGATATCCTGATAAGGGCCACGTTGTGCTGTGTGACGTAGGTTCTGCTCCCAAGAATCAAGCCAAAATAATCAACCAATCATTTTACTGATGTTCTTCCTCCTTCTTACTTGTTGTGTGTAGGCATTCAAAGCCATGTTTTACCTCATTTATGTTACACATAATGAATATATATTAAGTACTTAGGGAGTGATAATTTTTTAACAACAGGGGGGTGGTGGGTTTCCACGCGGAGTGCGCAAAAGTTTTTACACCTCCCCCAGTCAAGGGGTCAAAATGTTTTTGCCCCCCCCCCCAAAAAAAAACACACAAACCACCACCCTCCTGTTGTTAAAAAATGATCACTCCCTTAATTAGTTGTCAGATAAATAAACTGAGGAAAACTATTTTAAACTGTCTTAGGTATTTGCCTGTTCTTACTGAATGATTCTATAGTCAAGTACGCGCACCCTCTAGTTGTTATCGCAGGTAGCCTACTGAGATCTCGTGCCCTCTCGTTATAATAATAGAACCATCTGGAAAGGTTTTTGGTTAATTGGGCGGAGAGAGCAAAACCACCGACATTCAATGAGGTCAATGAGGGACGGCAGGTGATGCGAGAGGATATCGGTTGATATAAATAGTGATGGATAGATTTGTTAATTGTGACAAATTTTGCAATTCAGAAACCCGAATCCCTGTTTAGACTTGCCGAGCAGAGCTTGATATATACCTCTTGTACGCCGGCCATACATTTAATATTGAAAACACAGACCTAGATAAAATTGATATGATCTGAACTGTTAACCTACACAGCCTGGACATGTTCATGAATTATGTTATTGGCCACAGAGCTAGTTGCTAGTCATGGCATGACTGGAACCGACACTGAGATTATTGCTGGTGTTTTTGCCTTCAAGGCAGGTACCAGCAAACCACCCTTTTGCTGCAGGGGATTTGTGTGAAAATGGCTGACAAGATGGCAACCATTAACAGCCCCCCCCCACGTAAAAGTACTTAAAATAACGTTATACATTTAAACCTTTCAAAACGTTAAAATACATTTTTGTTAACTGGGTATGGCATCAGAAAACGTCTGCTAAATGGATTTGCACCTTGTAAGACAACACTTACTTGTAAGACAATGTGGCTAGGCAATCCTTGTCAGCGATCCACAGTAACCCAGGCGCCGGGTTGGGTTGGGATTTCCTGTTCGCCAGTCTGTCCCTATATATAAGTATCTAGAGATAAACACCACATGTTTAGTATCCTGGGTTGGACTCTATATTGTTAGAAGTAAATGGAGCTAAGCAGTAAAATCTGTTGTAGTTTCATATAGTATACAGTATACTGCATTAATGACACTTGATAGATGCATCAAGTCCCGGGGGGTACTTGAATTTTTTCTGATACAGGTGTGCGGCTGGACCAATGACAACCCTTACCCTTGCTAGGGAGATTTTGTTTCAAAAACCTACCCTTGCTAGGGCATTTTCGGCTGAAAAGTCCTTGTTTTGAAGAGGATAAACACTAAATGTCTCATGGATCAGTAATTTCACCGAGAAATTTTACCCGTGTCCGCAAAATCTCGGAAAAAAATGGGCAAAAATGGGACATTTTGGTGAAAATCGGGTCATTTTGTTGGAAAAGTGACCCTTGCTAGGGAGATTTTGTTGAAACTAGACCCTTGCTAGGGACATTTTCCTCTGAAACAGGACCCTTGCTAGGGAGATTTTGTTGAAAAAGTACCCTTGCCAGCCGCACACCTGTGTATACAAAATATACTAAGTGCCCCCCCGGGCATCAAGTACTGGGTGTAGCGGCCCAATGTAAGACTGATGTAAACTGATGAATATCGACTATTGGAAATTATACCGGTATATTCTTGACACTCTGTGATTATACTATTCGGCTGCTGTGATTTGATCTATGTAGTTACCCTTAGTCTAGTCTGAGTACAGTGTAAGAGGCACGTGTTCTGCTCAGCCATATCGAATCAACTTTGTATCAACTAATTTTGCTACCCATATGTTTCTGTCTGCCTTTCCTCAGATAATCTCTGTGAAGGGCCTTACCACGTGTATTTCCATAATGTATTGTAATGTAATTCCGTTGATTGTATATCATATTGGCTTCATTTGAGATATGTGGCACAATTGTTATGGAATCTATGCCAATAAAAATATGTTTAAACTCAACTCTTTTTTTCGCTGGCTTCTATTACTGATAAATTGGCAGTTAATTGCTAAATTGACAGTGATTGCAGCACGCAGTATATGTTAACAGGGCCTGTACAACTCTACAAATGAACATATAATATATTAAGGTGGGTCAATCCCTTGGTGTAAAAGTACCGTAAAACCTCGCGTATAAGCCTAACTCTCGTATAAGCCGCACCTCGAGTTTGGGCCGATCCTATAAGCCGCACTGGCGATCTGAATGTGCCGATTTTAGTACTGCACCATAGTGGCAAAGACTTGCGTATAAGCCGCACCCTGACTCTGGGCCGATCCTATAAGCCAAACTGCCGATCTGACTCGCGTACTAGCCGCGGCTTCTACGCGAGGTTTTACCGTAGCTAGATTTTCATCAGGTTTTTGCCATAAGACCATGATAGCATACACTTTCCATCAAAGCTGAGAAAATAGGAGGGTCCTGAGCTGTTTTCTGAGATATTCAAGCCTGAAGTCAATGTTTCATATAATAGGAGTATATAGTGTTTTGCCACATATGTACATAAAATAGTATTGAAAAGTAGCTAAATTTCTATATGACTCTCTCAGGATATAGGTTTTAATGTTCTCTCTCTAGAGAAACCCTTTTGAACATATGCTCCCCGGCATATTTCTAAAGTTTTTGTCCATTGAAAAAAAAAGTTGAAAGAAAATGGAAATATACTAAGGGCTAGTTATGTATGACTTCTGAATGAGAGCCACCACCACAGACTCCATAGCACAGTGGCAGAATGCATGCCTTCATATCACAACGTTGAAGGTTCTTGCCCCGGTCAGGCAACATCTTTCATTATTTTCTAACCATTTGATATTACCTATGCCAATATGAAACAAAGGTCCCCTGGTGGTCTTTGGTCAAACTAGAGAAAGTATCTGCACAGGAAACGGCACAGTGGACGAAATTGGCATCATATTGACCCACCTTAAAGGGACTCCTCCTGAGGCAAGTCTATGCACCCTATACGTCACAGCACCTGCGACAAAATCTCGAAACCAGGGTAATCCCTGACAGCCTAATTAATAGCCTCGCTCCCCGGCTCCCTTATAAGCCGTCGGCTCCACTACCCATTCACCGGTCCTTCACAGCTACGACCCTCGGCTGAGGCTCCGACAGACTTTTCCCACCCACCCACCCACTCCTAATCAAGGACAGTTGGACACTGGGTGACCAATCATCAATCCATATGTCTTGTCAATACGGGCCAATTCTCATTCATGTGTTTCTATACCTTATCTATGTATTTACTTGTGTCGTCAACTATGTGTCTTAACATGTATTATCCACTGTACAACCATGCATTTTATTCTCCGTCTATACAATCCATTTTACTCACTCATGTGTTCTTATTGTAAATAAATCTGTACCTCCAAATCGTATTACTGTGAAACATGGAACATACTTTGTAGTGCATACGCGAAAATCTTGTGAAGATGTGATTGTCCATACAAACTTACAAAGATTGCAAAAAATGTTGCCCAATATTATCAGTGTATTCATCCTTGATAGAAGGAGAAGATAGGTTATTAGATATAAATATTTTCTTTACACATTTATGGAATTGATCAACAATACAAACTTGTTAGGGGCGAGTAGCTAATATGGGAAATATTAACTAAGACAACAGCGCTCGGGCTGGTCATAAAGGTGATATGGAAACTACTTTCAGGTGAGATTAAGGTTACCATGGGGACCCTTAAGTTGGACTACCGGTACTATTGTTCCCAAGATAATGAAAACATGAGAAGACAAAGACATGGGTGTGGTGGAAAAAATATATAGCACTAAATACAATAGCCTATACTTTATTCAAAAGGTAATAACACAGTTACATTCCAACTGGTCACACTCAACTTCTTTTTCATGACATATAGCAGGCTCACCAAGCCTATATGAGATATCACAGTAACAAGAGGGATATGGACACCCTATATCGCAATAACAGTAACAATTAGCGCCTAGGCAGGTCTAAACAGACCAGAAAGCTAAATAACAACATAGTATTGATAACAGTCACAATAAATACAACAGTAATACAATAGAGTAATACAAGTAATACAAGTGAAATACCCCAACCCTTCCCCCCTGGGAGTAAAAATAAAAATAAAAATTTGAAAAACAGGAGACTCAGGCTGAGATCCCTTGTTGACACTTTGAATGCTGCCCACCGACTAACGGGCAAATCACCGGACTGCCCTTTTAAAGTAGAGGTACAACAAGACGAAGGTACCCTAGATACCCTAGATACCGTGACGTCACTGGAAGGGCGCCGGCGCGCCATCTGGCGGCCTAGCGGAGAACTAATCCAGGTCGCGACGCGCGCCCCCCCTGGAGTGGGAGACCCACACTAGTCGAGTCGACGGGCACGCCCCCTTCCTCCAGTCTATACGTGTATAGTCCTATACATGGTATAAACTTGTTAGGGGCGAGTAGCTAATATGGGAAATATTAACTAAGACAACAGCGCTCGGGCTGGTCATAAAGGTGATATGGAAACTACTTTCAGGTGAGATTAAGGTTACCATGGGGACCCTTAAGTTGGACTACCGGTACTATTGTTCCCAAAATAATGAAAACATGAGAAGACAAAGACATGGGTGTGGTGGAAAATATATATAGCACTAAATACAATAGCCAAACACCCACCACACACATAATGGAACATTATCAACAGGAATTACAAAGAAGTAAGGTAGGTACAAGGTAACTGCTCCAGGGCCGACAACTCATAAGTGGACTGGTGCAGGTACCTCCTCACTGCCGAGGAGCGCCAATTGCCCTTCGACATTATACTAGAGACAGGCATGCCTAGATCCTTCAGCAGGGTAGACCCACCATGCCTCAGGGAATGGGAAGAGACTCTGTGTACCGGTAAACCTAAAACAATTGCAAAATATTTTAATCTAGAATTAACTTCCTCGTACGTCTGAGGGTAGCAAACGCCACCAACCCTGTGGGATAAGAGGGAGTCAGTAGGGAGAGAATGGTTGAGGAGGCCTAGGATGAGATCCCTGATGCACCATGGGGTGCCAGGCATGTCCTGCAAGTATACTGAAAAATGCTCCCTACCGAACTGGTTAGTCTTAGAAGTTCTAATATTAATAAGGATATACCCATCCTTCACTTTCAAATCTGCAACGCCAATATTGTGCCGCGAACGAGTGTAGTGGCAGACCCTCAACAGGCATCTGAATCCAAGCATTGCTGAAATCCAGAACAGTGCATCATTAGGCTCAGATAAATCCAACCTCGCATAAATAGACAACAAATCAGCAGCAGTGAGAGGGTATCTAGAAATCCTCTTGGAAACATCAAAACCCCTCTCGATGCCATTTAAAGTTTGTTTTAGAATAAAATCATCACTATGATCGTGAAAACCCAACAAATGGCAGAGACATAGTTCCTGACCGACACAGGGGATATTTTACTAGAGAGAAAGGTGGCATACAAACACGCCTGACGAGCGGTACATGGGAAGGGGTTTAAATTGAACTCTTTACAAAACCTCCTATACCTCCTAGTCTGTGACCTCCTAGTGACGGCAGTAGTGTAAGCCACCCCTTGCTTAGCCAGCATGTCCTGAGCAACGTGAAGGGCATGTAGACCCGTCACTGTAAAGAGAGCAGCACATGTTATGACTTGACAAAGTTGTAATACATTTATCAATCACCCCCTTGTATGGTAACCTAGAAAGATCATCAGCCAACACGTTATCTTTAGACCTAATGTAGGTAGCAAACGATTCAATATTATGTACAAAGCATAACCAAAATATCTCTCTAAGCCAATCCATGCACAGCTTGTTCTTGCTTCTACCAGTGTTTATCATTGCCAGAACTTGCATGTTGTCTGTGATTATATGCAATCTACTGTTAGAATATCTAGAACCCCATCTTTTAAGGCCCACCACTACAGGCCAGAGTTCATAAACATTTATGTTACCCCTGTGCACCCGTACATTATCCATCTGGGGGGGGCAGCTCCTCATGCAGGGGGCTAATACCAGAGACTGAAAACCCTGACCATACGCCATAGAAATAATCTGTCCCCATCCATGCCCCAAAGCCACGCTTAGAGGCGTCTGAGACCATAGGTACATCAACTGACTTGTTCCTAATAAGAGCTCGACAATTAAAGACTTCACAAAATTGTAGCCACCACCGGAGATCCTCCCGGGTGGCGTCACTAATGAAAATGGCCTTGCCAGGCTTGACCTTACTACATAGGTCATACAACCTCCTGCTGAAAGTCCTGCCCCCCCTCACTATCTGAGCACAGAAAGACATCAACCCCCCAATTTTTTGGAGCCTCTTTTTATGAACAAACCTCATTTCCACACATTCGATCAGGGCTACTTTGAGCTTCTCCAATTTGTCCAGGGTGAGCTCCATGGCTGAGGAATCGATAGTTATACCTAAAAAGGTGGTGGTGCGAGAGGGTTTGGTGACCTTATCATAAGACACCTGAAACCCCAGGTATTCCATTATTTCAATAAGCAGACCCCTCTGACGCAAGCACTCATCTGCTGAGTCAGCAAGGACGATAAAATCGTCCAGGTAATTGACAACCCTGCCCACACCGTAGGCCTTAGCAATTTTCACAATAAAATTTGACAGGGAATTAAAAATGTTAGGAGCGCAGCGCAAACCGAAACTCAGCCGGTTATTAACATAGTATTGTCTACCTCCACCATTATCCCAATAAAAACCCTGGAAACCTACTTGAGGCCCAAATATGTTCACAGAACGATAGGCTGACTTCAGATCTACCACTGACATAAACTCACCCCCCTTCAGGAGGTCAGCTGCAGTATACACAGAGTTGTATGAAAAAGGTTCATACGTGTCGATCATAAAATTATTAATAGCCTTTTTGCCCGGCATAGAACAATCTGTTATAGGTCTGAGCTTCCCATTAGATTTCTCCACACCCCCCATCGAATGCACACATCTGGGGGGGGGGAAGCCACCCTGGAGATAAAACCATCCTTTTCCTCCTGGGCTATAATATCACACATTTCTGAATAAAAAGGTTCCTCCAGAATAGTTTTGTAATTCTGACAAGAGTAACTGGTTTTACAACCCTCATCTACAATTTTAAAGCCATTCACTATGCCTTCCCAAATGAACTTAGCCTCAGGATTTTTACCCCCACATACATTCCCCTCACCGGAGATGAAGGGAGCAAACCTACATGGTTTCAACTGGGACAGCTCAGACCCTATAAAGTGCTCGCAGGTACAAGAACCCGCCAGGCAATCATCATACACATGAATGTCTTGAACTCCCCCCTTACCGTCAATGCTGTATAGCAGCAGCCTACCGGTAGGAGGGGGCTCAGCGGAAACTGAAAGGTCATAAGTATCACCCCTGGCTTCTATAGAGTTAACCACACTAGGGAAAAACTCCTGTGCCATGGGATTTAACACATACTTAATGCTTTCTGGAGCCCTGCCCCCCTCTATGGGGACAGGTTCCACACTGGTGCCTATTCTACTTACAATACCGTGATGTAAACTAACACCCCCTGAGACAAAAACTTCTGCTTTTGGGTTTAATTTTGAAAGTTTACAGGTAGTTATACAATCAATTTGGGTATTGGCGCTGGTGGGGCTTAACAAGGCACCCCCCACCCTGGGCCTACCCGTGCCTCCCTATTTATCAGCTTTTTGACTTGAATTACCACAGGCTTGAGACCCATGTGAGCTGCTCTTGCAGAACATGCACACATGCTGGTACCTACAGGAGGATAGCTCACACCCGGCCTTATTAAAGGCGAAGCAGGGGCGTTTCTCACCTGACTTAGAACTAGCAGAGGGTTTTGAAGCCTTACCCCTGGCGGTGGAGACCACTGTAGTATCATAGCTAAAGTACCTAAGTACATCAGAATTGTATACGGTACCAAACACCTCTAACCCTTTAGTATCAGCCCTGTCTCGGACACATTTATCATAAGCGATTAAGGAGTTTACCCTATAGATCTTTGTGAGAGCCTTCTCGCACATCAATTCCATGTGCTCCAAAATGCCCTCGACCTGCTCACCCTGTTTCAGCATAATCAATACAGTACGCACATTTACAAGGAATAGGGCTTCTAGGCTATCTACCTTAATATTTCTCTCTACAAAGTTACGTTGGTCAAACACAGAGTCTTTACCTCGGCGACTTGATGAGCGATAGCGCCTGGAATTCTCGTGATGATCAGAAGTCGTGCTGGATCCCGAACCTGAGCTTGAGCGACCCCTTGGAGCCCTCGGGCTGGACTGGTGCCTCCTCCTACTCGGTCTGCTACCGCCCTCGGCCCCTCTGGATCCCTCGGATTGTCGATCTACCGCATCCTGGACCTTTGACATCATGCTCGCCAGTCTGTCAAAACCGCCCTCGACTCGTGCCATCCGGCCCTCGACCTCGGCCAGCGATGCCCTCGTCTTCTCCATCACCTCTCGAGACACACCCACCTCAGGAATTTCTGGAGCGTCGCGCTGCATTCCAGCCGGTGAACCAGCCTTTTTTGGTGTCTTCACCTTCTTCGACTTTGGGGCCATCTCGGTAACTCGGTAACTCCCCGGAGATCTGCGTAACTCGTCTTAGAAATTTGAAAAACAGGAGACTCAGGCTGAGATCCCTTGTTGACACTTTGAATGCTGCCCACCGACTAACGGGCAAATCACCGGACTGCCCTTTTAAAGTAGAGGTACAACAAGACGAAGGTACCCTAGATACCCTAGATACCGTGACGTCACTGGAAGGGCGCCGGCGCGCCATCTGGCGGCCTAGCGGAGAACTAATCCAGGTCGCGACGCGCGCCCCCCCTGGAGTGGGAGACCCACACTAGTCGAGTCGACGGGCACGCCCCCTTCCTCCAGTCTATACGTGTATAGTCCTATACATGGTATAAATTGTGATATCTAAATATGGAAATGTGAAAATGTTCACAAATTAAAAAAATTAATATCTATGTGAACATTATAAATATGGGAATGCACATAATGGGATATAAATCAGTGTGTGCTAAAAGTACATGTATAGGGTGATATACCTTGGAGGTTTAGTAGAGAAATCAGTGGCTCACATTGGGCTAAGAATAGACTTCCTAGTTTTACAGTGGTTATAATACACCCTACCCGTGGTACACAGTCTAATGAAGACTTACTTCTGTGTAATCCATCCCTAATTAGAGGCCATTGAGAGGATATCTTTGCACTGAATTTCAAATTGAAACCTCCACAGTCTCTAGATAATCATTTGTACTAAATAGGAGAGGGATGAGAAGAGTGGATATAACTAGTAGTATGCATGACCTGCACTACAGAGAAGTACATTGAGATGAATAAATTAAAATATTTATAGGTAAAGGCTGTTTCATGCATCAAAATTCAAATCCCACGATGCGATTTATGTTGGAAAGTTTCTGCAAATTTTAGAGTCTGTTCTGATTTCGGGACCTCCCTCTAAATTGTAACAGATATAATGCAACAAGGATGCAAAACCGGTAGGAATTTGTTGTGATGTGGGCCCATACTAATATTTTGATATTTAGATATTTTCCTGACTGAAGTTGAAAGTTTCTTAATTTAATTTTGTATCAAATTGAGCAAAGTTCCCGGACAAATTTCAATATCCGGTCCATCAAATTTCTATACAGCTAGAGGTTATGTCCAAATTGTAGAGATCCAGTGCCACACATATCGCACAGTCAGATTTGTAGTAAATACATTTGAAATAGAATTCTTGCAATTTAGATTAAGAGCAAATTAAGGTGCCCAAATCGCAAATTACAGCGGTTTCGGCGGCATAGAAACTATTTCTGGGAAACGAGCATATTGTAGTTTAGTTTGCCCTGGCGTATACACACCACTACCCCAGCTAACAAAAACAACATTATTTTACGACAAAATAACGTTTTAAAACTTTATATGACGGTATGCCATATTAGGGAGCCTTAGAGAAACGTTATATAACGTTATAAAATGTTGTATAACGCTTTTTTGTTTACTGGGATGGTGTGCTAGCATCGTGTGGTAAGGATATCTGTTGAGATGTAAACAGCTAAAAATATAATCACCCCCAGGTTCATTCCTCTTATAATGATCTCTAGTCCCTCATCAGCCTCAGTAAGCTGACAATTAACCCTTTAAGTGCCACATAGTGCTTTAATACATTATGCCCTTTATCGTCATGGTGCCTGACGCAGCCCTGGTGAGTAGCTCGCAAGGGCTGCATTCAAGCAACATGCCGACCCTTTAGGGTTGATCTTCACCCTCAAAGAGTTGGCATGCTGCATAAATGTAGCCTTGGTGAATTACTCCCCAGGGATGCATGTATACATCATGATGACCAAGAAGACCATTAAAGGGTTAAGGCTGAAGAGGCTGCAATTAGCCCTTATTATAAAGTCTATGTTCCCATGTACCGCTGGTTATGACGTAATTATCACTCCTCATCCCAGGCATAGTGCTTTATGAATGAGGGGATGACTTCCCTGGAGGTGCAATCCTGTAGCTATTAGTAAACTCTTCTGCCTCTTTCTAGCATAACAAAGAAGCATATTTTAGACACAGTGATTATCATCATGCCTTTTGCTATTTCACGTTTTTTTTCACGAGTTGCCCGCACACTCTATCAGCAGCCTTCGAGATTAAGATTCCATCAGCTATTGTAATTTGATTGCTGCATGGGGGGGGGGGGGGGCAGGTGGGTGGTCGCATATATATGGTACCCGCAGACTCCCAATTTAGATACTCGCTTCAAAACAGGAGCCGCCAAACCACCGCTCAGGACTCCTAAATGCAGATGGCTGCCTCACGGTTCCTTACAGATAGGCCCCCGCCCCTGTTATTCCAGGGACCACTGTATAATGATACCTTTATTTCCTGATACAAAAAGTAAAGCAGACGAGAACAAGAATAGTGTTTTTTACATTTTATCATCTATAACTCACCGAGACCTAATAACTGCTCCCTTTGAGTTACCGCGGTTAAAGAAACCGCCTGAGTGTTTGGTCTATTGTTCTTACTGTAGGTTATATGGCATATTCTCCTCTCTCAGACCACCAGGTGATCTTAAACAGCCTCAGGGGAGTGACCTAGTTCATATAACCTCCTCAGGAGGTTATGTGTATAACCTCCTCAGGAGGCTATATGAACTAGGTCAAGTCTGGGAGGAGCTTATGGGGATGGTTTCCCTTTTAAAACCCTGCCTTTAGTGGATTCGAACCTAGGCTAGTAAATCCTTGAAGCTGATGAGCAGGTAAGCCACAGAGGAACACCTATGAGAAGGATCTCAAGAACTATTGGCTACTTATCTATTGTTATAGTCATAAAATATCATTGCATATAAAAATAGTTTAGCCTTATGGTGATTTGAACCCACGATCTTCTGCTTGCATGTCCAAAGACATGAACACTACACTATAGGTCCCAGGCTGTCAGGTATACACTCAGACCTCCTACTTAGGTTGCCATGTTAAGAGGTTAGCACATGAATACCTGGTGGCAATATTTAGAACTATTTTCACCATTTTATTGAGGAAAGAGATCACTACTACAATATTGCATTGATATCATACTTTGCATTGATATCATACTTTCTGTATTTCTTTTTCCATTTTTCTTTTCATGACATAACATTTTCTTGTATTACTATGGATAGAGGGTGAGATTAGTAAAACGTTTTGTTAAAAAAGGTAACTCAGTAAAAATGTACCTCTGTGAGGACCGGAACCCACAATGTTCAGCGGTGTTACCAACTGAGCTAGCTGAGTGGTAAGAATGGAGCTATATACCCAGACTGCTTACGTTTGGTCAAGCGGTAGAGAGAAGAGCCCTTCAATTCAAGGCCGACCCACACAAGAGGAAGCTAGTATTCAGGGGCAAAGTCCGTAGCATTACTATAGATGATTAATTATCACCTATTATTAATTGTAAATTCCAGTGATCTACCTGTAGGTTCGGCCATTGTCTAACTCTAAGGTAGCGAGGGGAGAAAAGAACTAGTTCATTGGTGGTGTATTCCTAATTAGGGTAGATCTTCTATTGGGAAGTAGGGTAGGTTCACCCTAAGCCAAACTCAAACCTTGAGTCAACCACATTTGACATGAAATTACAAGTTCAGTATGCATTTGGTGACAATAAACTCCCACTGATTCAAGAATTGAAGTGTTTTCCAAATATATGCTGCACATTGCATCCACATCATTATTCTTTTTTATACTGTAAAATCAGTCAGAAGTACCCTGTTTGACCTGTTCATACTCTTTGATAGTTGATTTGAAGTATATGTCCCTTTCATACTCAGTGTCTTTCTGGTTTGTGAGCTGGATATGTATCTAAATTACACAAATTATGACTTTATTGAGCAAAATTAATATCCTAAATTATATTCAGGACTGATTTCGTAGGGTATACCCATTTTACCTTAAATCAGCCATGAATTCAGCCTAAGTCAGCCACTTCATACCCTAAGTCAACCATAGGATTTTCTTCTCTGGAATCCCCCCTGGAATTCTCTCACCCTGAACTTTTGTCTAAGGACTCTCCCCCTACCCTTGTAAATACCTCCTCCTCCCAGAATATCCTCTTCTGCTAGAGGGTTATGGATAGCAGGCCTACTTGTGTAGTGTATAGAGGGCAAGGGTTAAATGCAAAAAGAGGGGGGGAAAGGGGGTGAGGGGGCAGAGCCATCGAAATATTCAATAGAACTCCATACTGCATGTTTATAATATTACATTTAGTCCTCATTGCTTATACAAGTAATATTTACTTGTATTGATAGCTCATAATGCAGTTGAATACACATGAGGTACAGTGCTGACTTTGTCTTGATTATTTCATATTCAATAAATCGTTTTGTTCTCTATTGTTAGTTGTAACATATTGATATATGATACATGCATTCGTGTCAGCCAATCCATTGATAAAAATCAGGAAATTACTGCTTTATTCCACATATTTCCAGTGGTTGTAATATGGCTGACTCAAGGTGCATTTTGACTGACTTTGGGTAAAAGGGGCAATTCCGAATACATGTACTCTAATAAATCATGGAATTAAATACTGTAAAATTATATGGCATTGTAAGACATCAGGAATGTTATTCTCCAGAGCAATGCCTAAAGTTTGGTTCAATTCTTAAGGATATGCACAAAAATCGCTAGGAGCAATTAGACCTGAAAGGTAACCCATGAAAAAAACATGGATCAGACCAGTTAAAAGTGGTGAACCTACCCTATTCACCTCTCATTTTGATTCTAGATTAGGTAAATCCTGAGACTAGGACTAGGAATAGGTAGAACCAGACATTGCAACATTCTCCTTTGAGGACGTCAGGTAAGTGCACAGGCTGTAACTGAGTCCTGCTGCCATTGTATTATGTATGTACAGTGTATGTAAAGGTCTGACACTCCTAGTCTCCTGTAATCTATCCACCTAATGTGCCACCACTGTACATGGGATTGTAGGTAGACAGTGGCACCAACTGAAGTACAGAGATTTGTAATTCCAACCTTTCTACTAGATTAGCTAGCCCTCCCACCTCTTCCAGACGCACCTGGGGTGGAGGGAACGTGTTAGATTCACCTTAGCCTACCCTCCTGAGGCCACCACATCACAGGAGGATGCCCTCTCAAAGCCCCCTGCCTCCCTCACTGGTCTGTCCCTACCCTCCTGATATGAGGCCGCCACATAACAGGAGGATGCCTCTCAAAGCCCCTGTATGCATCAAAATCTGCTCCTTATAAACAGATTTTGGCTAGAAATGCTCGTTATATTGAGTTTTTTTCACTATAGAAAACTATGGGAAAAAAAGTGGCAGAGCAAATCTGCTCCTCATAAACGTTTACTCATTATAACCGTTCTCATTATAACGAGAGTTCACTGTATAATGACATTATTGCCATGATATTATACTGTCATCTCTTTATGCTATCTTTTTAATGACGTCACAGTCCTGTCAGAATATGACCTTTTATAGATCTGAACTCCAACACATTATGCAAGGCTATCACATTTCAGTCAACATTCATTCATTCTTCTTTAAAAAGTTGGATCAAATTAATTTTATAGACAGCAATGAGGGACAAGGTTGGACTAAATTTCCTCTTTAATATATAAGTTGTCACTTGTTTTACAGTAACTTGGTAACATATAGTTGGACAACCAAGGCACATGGGTGGACACCTTTTCTGTGTCCTTTCAAATTGTATAAGTAGGAATTCTGACACATCTGGGCCTTTTGGCTAGGATAAATGTGTGTGTATGGAATGGAAAATGCCTTCAAATTGCCTTTGATAGAGCACCTGTTTCCTATGGAGAGTACCTATGGACATGTCATACATTGACATCAAATGGACATAATGTCTACTCATTTGTCTCAGAGGTATCCTAATCATCCTATCTGATTTATAATCACGACTGGGGAGGGGGTATGCTCAAAGCTGGTATAAATGTCATCCCTGCAACATGTCCTGCAGATATCTACATATCACATATTTTTGACGTGTCTAAATTTAAATGTTTTAGACATCTTTTGCAGCTCATACAAAAGGACACGTAAAAACGTCTTGCATATGTGACATCTTCAGACTGAAAAATGATATCATCAAATTATTAGTTATTTTTACGTAAGGTGCTAGCTGGGTAGGGCCTTGAAAACCAGGGAATGCACACTTTGGTTCACATAATGTTCAGATACCAATACTAGTAGTACGCTGATTTTCTTTTAATGGATAGGTGCAATATGTCTATTATTGGTGAAATTTTACAAAAGGCGTACCAGTATTATGAAATACATATCATTAGACTTTTATGAGCACCATGACCCGTTCCAGACTACTGACTGGTCAGAACTCAGTCAAAAGTGTCATACATCAAGCATGGATGGAAACTGCAAGGGTGCTTGTAAGTTGATGACTAATTATACATGCACTCTGTTGGCCCGGCTGTTCCACTAGGTGACTGACCTCCAACCAAAGGAACGGGGAATCGTGACGCTAGCAGTCTATATATATCCCTACAAACAGCACTCGGGAAAACAACAAAACACCAGAAAAGGCACAAGATAGTCTCAAGAATATCAATATACATACATATTCTATGAGGTTTACATCTTTGGAACTCGACGTATGTCAAGTAGGCTTATCTTTTTGGGTGCAATATTTACTATGCTTAAGTACTCGAAGGACTGTTTTTTAGGTTCTCGGAAAAGATTTTATTTGTCTTAATAAGGTTCATATGATGCGTCGAGGAGTGGACTAGGCTTGTAGAGACTCGGCCATGGCCGTTACTGCTGTCTCTATCAATTTACTGAATTACCCGATGTATTTTTCATGTAGAATGCGCAGGGATGATGATAATGATGAGGTGAGCAAGTGGGGAATTATGTTTTGACTTAAATTCTTGAAAATGACTCGACATAAGATATTTTGTTATGACTTTCCGTTTTCGTGTAGGGATGATGAAGGGGTCTTCATTTTAACCTGACCACCAGTATGTATATTATGTTTTTGCATGAAGTGAAGCCCAGTGGGCACAAAATCCAGTTTACTATTGAATCAATGGTAAATCAACATTGAATCAACATTGACAACCATTTATCAATGTTGATTCAATGTTCTGTGCCCACTGGGAGTAGGGTTAGCCCTGGTACTAGGTACCCCAGAGGAGCGCTGCGCTCCCGTGAAAAGGCCCATATGTAAGAGCATAAGAGCAATATTTACATGCTCTTCACAGCCAGACCAATAATCATACAGGAATAGCAGACCACTTACCAGAAAGATATGGATCTCCTGGTCCCATCTATTATCAATGCTCTGAATTTTGTGCAGCTTTAGTTTATGAAAATCAGTCTTTACTGAAGGCTCATTTTCTATCAGTTAGACACTTTGTCACCTGTTTTCTACCAGGCTATTTTCCTAGGTATACCTTTCCTTTCCAGTGGTCTTGCCATTCCACCATGGGTTGGAACTGTACAATATACACACCCTTGGATAGCTATGATTCAAACCTTTATTTGTACCCCAGCACAATTATGAATAAATTTTATTGAAATTATGGCTGCATTAACAATAATAAAACATCTTAAATGGACAAGTAATTCTCAAAAGAATTGATTGTGCCGCACCATGCCATGAAGCTCGAGTTCTCTAGAATACCCATGTAGAAACAGCCATGCAATTCGATGGAATGGGGCAATGTGAGACTAAATAATCTTTGTAGAATAAATAAGATAACCCCCTGGCCATGTCCTAAATTGAGTAGGTGTATGCACTGTAAGTGTATGGGAGCACAATCAGGTACAGGCACTATATACAGACCCACATTCCAGTAAGTGAAGGGAAGAATATAGCTTAGAGTCAACAAAATTGCAAGAAAAAGTTTCTTATATGGTTCTTACCTGTTTCACACCTTTGCTTGACAGAAAAAATATTCAGCCCCAGATTACGATTTGGAAAGTGGACCAAATATGACATGGCCACCAGTGATACAAATGTGCATGAACCTTCTGTGGTGCCTTTACAAATACAGAAAAATATCATAAAATGAAATGACGCTTACCCCTCCCCAGTGTTAGAGGCACTATATAATGGTGCCTCAGATATAAGCGTAACACCCATATCGTTTATGCTGCTTCTGGTATCTTTACTATGCCACTGAGAGTTGTAGAACCATGGCTAATATTGAACTAGTCAACATGTTGTTTTGCTATAAAAGAATATTTTGAACCTTTATAACATCATATGGGAGCCTTCGCAATCTCAGAAATTTAGGAAAAAAATAAAATCATTTTTATCTTCCAACCAACTTGAATATCTTTTTGTATATGAAAAATGGAATATGGTACCAGGTGTTTCGACTCTAGTACATGAATCTCAAAAGGATGTTGAAGATCTTAGCATATCTATATATATCATATAAATTAAATGGACATTATGAGTTATCCCATACATGCATCATTCTCTCACTTTGACTTGGTTTAGTTGTGGCCTTTTTTGTTTTGGAGGCACTCCTAGGAATGAATGTATAATTTTCTTGCTGCATGCTCATATGAAGTAGGTGAAAACCAATGATCGAACTAGCAGCCACCACCACTCCACTCACACTACCGGTGTATAATGTTTACTATAAAACCAAGCTAAACACCACTTTGTGATCTATATTATTTTCTATAGTTTAGGTATTGTGATACCAACCTTGCTTTCATTATGATCTAGAATAGACTCCTCAGATATAATTGTGTGCTGACTTCCATGGTAGAGTAAGGGAATAGAGCAGATGGTGGAATCTCAATGCAACCCTTTTTCTTCCTCAAAAGGGGGATCTACCCCTAAAAGTTCAAAATTTATTTGTGTTCCCTTATCTATAGAAATATATATATATAGGCCTTGTCTCTGAGAAATTTGAGAATTATTCTTTTTGGGGGATGGAGGCTTAGGGGCGGAATTTTTCTTGGGTCCTCTCCCAAAATCTCAAGATATTCTATGTTTAGAATTTCAAGACAATCCATCCACTGGTTGTGATTCTATCGCCCTGAATGGGCCCCGGCCTGAAGATGACCACTGGCTTATGACTGTGACAAGGCTATAAATAAGTGATTTTGTCATTTTTAAGCATCAGTAGGTCATTAAATCTCAATTGGAATGTGATGAAACAAAAATCAAGATACTCTATACCAGTTGTACATATGTTTTCCACAATATGAAGGTGCTCAACCTAATACCCTTGAAGTTGTATATGGCCTGAGAATAGAAGAATGCCTATTTTCACTGGCTTTTCCTGTGCAAAGTAGCATTTTGAGGGGCATATTATATCAATTTGTGTGCAAATAGATGTTATATCAAGTTCTAACATGCACGGCAGTGACTCTCCCATTGATGCAATGGACCAAGCGCCGTGGCTTGGTTAGAGGACCAAGTCACGGCAGTCACATTTGGTGACGCACATCTTAGTGATGCCTTAGCAACGCCAATCAGAATGTAGGTCACATATGTGGCCAGGTGAGGGAAAACGTGCCTCCAGGGGGGATTTTTAGTACTGGTTTTGGCCACCAGGGGGCAGTATATGGGTAAAACACTGCAAAATATACTAAAAAATGCTTGAGACCAATTTTCCATGGGGAATCCAGTGATATGCTTAGAATTATTCCATCTTCACTGAAAACGTTCCATTCTTGGATTGCAAAAGGAACATTTGTTGTCATGGAAACATGGAAAATTGGCATATATGGCAATTTCTGGTTGCCATGGAAACACTCCATTATTCCAAATGGGAATTTTTTGCCACAAATGTTTTTTGAAAATTTCACAAGGAACTCAGAATCGAAAACAGAACTCAGAAATTCCCTCTAGAACCAATTTTATGATAAAAACATCAGATGTTTTTGGTTATTTTTCAACAAAACTGTATTTTTTACATTATAAGTATTTATAATAAGATATAGTGGATTTAGAGCTTATTTTCCATTTTCAGTTGCACACACCAACCCTGGTTTGACAAGTAGTTACAGCAAAACTACTTGGGATATTTTAGCTCAAGATATCTCATTTTAAAGCCTGTAACATAAACTTTGAAAAGCCATTTCCCCCTAGAGGCACGTTTTCCCTCACCTGGCCACATATTGTGACGTCACTAATCAAGATGGAAGCGCCGATCTAATTTACAGACAAGATCGGTATGTTATCTTTGTTTTTCTTGAATTATATTGACTTTTGTTTGCCCCTGGAATTATATTGACTTTTGTTTGCCCCTGGGCAACTTCCCTCAACGTCGTGACTTGGTCTAGAGGCTCCTCTTGCTGTGCCATGGTTAAACGCGTAAATCATTTCCCAAAGGGAGCATATGGTTTATCATAAATTAGCTATCAAGCACAATCTGGCTGTGTTATATTTGATATATGAACAACCTAAAAATGCTCAAGTGGCCCATCAGGAAAAAAAGACAAATGTAAGGTAAAACTTGTTATCATTTATCTTCAAAATACCTGTTGTACCTACTGGTACTTCTTACTTCTTACCTTTCTAATGCCCCGCTCCTCCCCCCCATTGAATGCAACATTGGTGTATTCAATTGGCGTCCCCACGCCCTAGTTGGTGACTTTTCTTCATTTAAATAGCTTTGTGGGATACGTTCCCAGCACCCATGAATAAACAACCATAGACAGGGTGTCCCATACAGTCAGCAGAGCGTGTCCCCATCGCTACCACGGTGGGTATATGCGGGCTATGGCACCTGGCTGTGCATTAGGACAGGCTCCTTACTATGTCAGTCTATATCATTTCCGGGGGTTACCATCAATGCCCCATTAGAATGAACCACATAGGATTATTCTTTACATACACGGGTATATCCCAGATTATCCCCGGCCTTTTCTATGATGAAATCTGAACTATCTATTTATGTCAGTCACTATATAATATACACACTGAACAGCAATGAATGCAATATTAATTTGGTAAAATAAGTATTTACCTAACATATAGACACATCGTTACATCATACTTTGAACTTCATGCGTTTTCCTCTCCCTAGGGCTGTAGCTGCACGCACGGTAATTGCACAATACACCTCAAACCCTCACTGTGCCTTAAGTATGGGTGCCACCGGGTTGGTAGGATATATATAGACCAGCAGGGGTAAAACTAGCAGGTGTTCCTCAACTTTAAGTGGTTCCTACAGACCTCTCAGTGAATAAATTAATCATTATTATTTTTCTTACATTGAATTAGTCCTAGTCTTCTGCATCTGATCTGCCTTTTTAATATTGTGTAAGACAAATACATATTTTTTGATGGAACACCCTACCATAGATATGGTGATGTATGGACTTTTAGTGTTTAGTGCAGATCATACATAGGTGGCAGCACTGAATAGCAGATTGTCAGCTGCACACCACTGTTCAGTAGCAAACAGTATAGAATATACTGATGGCACTGCCTGGCAGATTTAATGAAGGTTAGATCTGATGATCTTAAAATCGTATATAAACCCTTTGAGACTTGATATAGGTCATTTACAACATATAATCAATGCTCAACCCAAATATGGAAGTGATTGAACCAGCCATATTGATACAAGAGGTGTTCAACTGATTCCAGAGGTTTATACCTCGGTACAGCAAGCTCTTCCTGAAGCCCATTAGATTTGAGCCAGGGTATTTCAGTAGACCATTATTGGTGGAGCGCATCACCCGCCCCCCCTGACACTGGACGTACAAATTCCATACCCAGGGCCTCATAAGTAATTGATATCGACATCTCTATGTAGATCAGATACATGGTTTTTCATTTTTGTCTTCAAACAGATTCTTAGGCATTTATTCTGGGTTAATTGCAATCGCTTGTGTTGTGTGTCTGTAATACCGTTATATAAATAGCCACAGTAGTCCATGACTGGCAGTATGGTCTGTTTGTATACAAGGTTGGCAGTACCCAAAGACATTTTACAACGGGTTTTCCATAACATTACACTCTGAAAGGTAAATATTGCAGACAGATTTGGATATTGATCTTTCCAAGTTAATATTGTTGTCCAGGATAATACCTAGATACTCACACCTGGTGCATGTTTCTAGTGTGTTAGATCCCATTTTAATCTCAACGTCACAATTTACAGCATTTTTATGCATGTTATAGAATTATCCCACTGTATAGGGAGTTGTTTTAGTTAATGTACATAATCATTTATAAAGAACCTGGGGATGTCGTTAACCAGAGGGGTAAAGTTTTATGTTAGTAGGGAAGTGTGTGGCGAGTATGGGGGAATCAGATGGGGCCATGGGACCGTTGCAGGATGGGACCGGACGCAACATCGGGTTTCCTCAAACAGCCAGAACTGATTAATAACATTGGTCCGACATGGGTCAGTGCCGCATTGACAATGTTTGATGCCCCAGTGCCGGACGCTATAATTAGGGTGTTACATGGGCGGGTACAATGCATCCCCACAGGGCAGTTTCAGGGAAAATACTGACATGGTTTCATACATATGCTCCCCATAGCTTTAATATACATTCCACAATATTGGTTGACCCCTTCATTAAATCCCAATGAATGTGCGCTCCTAATAGGCATAGCAATTCTTTTGCCATCTAATTCATTCCTATATTTAAATACCTGTGAATGTGCAGCTATCCCTGAGTCTTAGCACTGTGTGAGTGGGTAGCCTGTGGCACTTACATCTGCAGTAGGAAGCCTAGACATGGCCTCAATCAATGTCAAATATGGGAGAATCTATGGAATTCAAAATATGTTTAAAGCTACTGGCAGTTTCTATACATATTAGGGTATCCCATAACAGGTGCATATTTTTATTGTAACCCACAGTTAAGATTTTGTGACATATTATGTAAAAATATATGACTTTGCATCAACTTATCAGAATATGTGCATTCATATTATGAAACCACATGTGACCAGGTGAGGGAAAAGACCCCTCCGGGGGGGAAAATAGTAATTAAAATTGATGTCATAATCTTTAAAATGAGATATCATGGGCTAAAGAAATCCTGGTATTTTTGTGGGAATTGCTTTTCAAACAATAGTACATATCACTAATTCAAAATGGTAAATAAGCTCTAATTGCATTGTATCCCATAGTAAATGATGATAATTATGAAAAATCAGTTTTATTCAAAAATAACCAAATAAAATTGGATTTATTAGTCTAAATTTGGTTCTAGAAGGAATTTTTGCGTTCTGTTTTCAGTTTTGGGTAACTGATGGGATTTTTCAAGAAATCCAGATTATTACGTCCAATTTAGGCTTTTGGGATGGTTTCCATGGCAACCAGAAAGTGTCATATGTGCTAATTCTTCACAAAAACGTTCTTTTTGCATTCCAAATATAGAATGTTTGCATCAAAGATGGAATTATTTCATGAAGCTTATTGCATTCTGCATAAAAAATGGTTTTAGAACTTTTTTCATGTATTTTACACTCTTTAGCAACTATGGTGCCTCCTGGTGGCCAAAACCAGAGCCAAAAATCCCGCCTGAAGGGGTCTTTTCCCTAGATGGGTCACACATGTTCTGATGGACAGAATGCATCCATAAAACATGATACAGCTATGGCCAAATCCCCAATACTTGAAGTCAAAGTACCCCTATATCTCCCCCATAATTTGAGTAGACTTATGATCATTTCAAGAATATAAATATTTACACAGATAGTACCTCATGCATAGATAATAAGTGATATAGATTCATATATAATAATGGTGAAATAATCAACAGTCTATTTGATATACCTTTTGAGTTATTATATTCTAAACTGAATGGACGTTCTACTCCCAGTGCCTATGGCTGCCTGCAGGGTGGCTACTCAGCCCTTACCACCCTGCAGTGACCACTGTGTGCCCTCAGTGTGAGGGCCATGAGCCTGATAGGTTATATATAGAGCAGCAGGGGTAAAAATATAAGGACCTTACAGCACTCCCACACATTTAATATAACAGATATCTTTATTCTGTTTTTTTGCATTGTCCTAATTCACCTCTTTTCTTTGGGGACCAGTAGATAAATATACTCTGATGATCATAATTCATTTTCGATGTAACACCCTACTATAATATAAACTGGTAGGGGGCCACCGAAGGACAGAGGGGGTTTGAAGCTCAAGAGATACAGACACAAAACCAGGACTCAGATGGTGTGAGCAGACAAAGGGCTTAGGCAATAAAGAATCATCAACTGTACTTGCTGGATTCCCGTGTTGTGACTCACCTTAGGCTAAATTTCGCTACAGTATGTTTTCTTTAACGTTGTGAATGATTTGTGTTTGTGAAGGGAGGGTCCACTAAACACTGTACACTGAAATGCGACTTGCGACTCACTGCCGATTGAAAAATCATTAGAAATATCGAAATATAATACCAAAATGGGGAGAGGGGGAGAGGGGGAGAGGGGGAGAGGGGGAGAGGGGGAGAGGGGGAGAGGGGGAGAGGGGGATGCAGACCCCAGAACCCTGCTCTGGTTCATATTTGCATGCTCCCAACCACCTGTTGCCCCACCTCTCCCCATTCTCAGAGTCGCCCAGGGCTAAAGGGGCGCTGTAGGGGGAGACAGAAGACGTTGTTTAGGTTTGATGGTAGAATGAAAACTGCCGATCGCAGTTAAATAGAGCACAGTTTGACTTCCTAACTTATTTAAAAAGCAAAATAAATACACATTTAGCTGAGAGTATTTTACTTATTTAGACACCTACTCCATCATAATCAACATATTTTTGTGCTACGTCCAGACATCTCAACGTTATACGTCGCCCAACATGCAAAACGGCGGCTTTTTAAAGTAAAGGTGACATGAAGACATTTCCTCAGAGACTCATAGAATGTACATTAATGTTGGCACCCACTCAAGTACACATTCCTCTCCTCTCTGTATACTCATGGTGGTGTGCAGAGACAGTGTCAGAGGGGGAGCGCCTTCTGTCAACATTGACATATATCTACCTTCGTTCCTCATCACGACCCAACCCCCCGGCCTCCCCCCCCCCTAATACAGACAGGTAAAGGAGTGGTAACAGTGTGTTGGGGGGGGGGGTTGCCGGGCTTTACGTGAGAGGGCCGGAATCTTTCTGTCCCCCCATGGTAAAGCAATGTCTTTTCCGCCAACAAGGGGAGGGGCAACCCCTGATCCACCAATCGTCGACACAGGGACAAGAAATGACTATTGATAAGATGGAGGGAATTCATAAGTCTACGGTCTCAGCCTTTAATGATGACTGATGTTTATATTGATATCTTGATACCAGTAATGCACGTGTTCATGTATGTTATATGTATTAATCTTTATACATACGAGATGAAATTAGAGTGTTAGTCGTGGATTCTAGACCGAAGGATGCCTTTGACATTAGGGAGTGCTAATTTTTTTAAACAAAAAGGGGTGGTGGGATTTACTTTTTACACCCCCTCCCCACTGGTTCAAAAATCGCGGCGCCCTTGAAGTAGAGTAATTTGCGGGTTCTTGGCTGAAAACAGGTGGAGGGGTCGACAATCTGTACTACCCTCCCCCCTAATCCACCCCCCTTGTTAAAAAATGAGCACCCCCTTTAATGCTTTCATGGCATCCTGATAACCAATCAACATGTTAATCCATGGATCTCATTCTCCATGTTTTACGGTCGTAAAGTAAGTTAAATAGTGTAATTACTGGAGTTTCTCTCTGGCCAATCTACTGGCTTTGCCAACCTTGACGATTAACATGCAACTAAAGGAGTGGTCATTATTCAACAATAGAGATGGGGGGGGGTGCTGATTCGAAATCTGTGTTTGCTCAATATACACTGGAATTTAAATGAGAATGAATTTTATAAGTATCTTTTTTTAAATCATTGTATCTGTTTATAAATAGTACATACAGTTTAATAATTAGCGGATTATAATAAGAAATAAAACAAAACAAATAACAACCGTATGTGTATAGTGTATAGTAATCGTCTGTTTTCTAGATTATGTACATTTGTTGATATACTAGTGAAAATATGCAGTATTCATCTGTATATATTACGGAGTTCTGTATTCTATTTTAAGAACTTATGACGTCCATGTTCACATTCATGTCATGTTGGGAAACAGAGCGCGGTCAATGGGGTGAGATTCAGCGAACCAAAACCAGTAGCGTGAACAGACTAAAGTAGAGTATAGATTCATATGATTCATGCATGGCTATACCCTACCCTGAAGAGATTCCCACGTCGCTCCTTTGTGGTCAATCAGAGGGAGGTCTACAGCTTAGGCCATACTACTACTACATACCTTGAACTTTGGGTTTTGCTGGGTCTGTGCAACCCCTTCTGGTAGCTTGGAACCAGCGAACAGGAACAGGAAATGGAACCAGAAAGTGTCATGGTAAAACTACCATCATACATTCTGGTTCCTGTCCACTGGTTCCAGGCTACCAGCAGGGGTTGCCCAGACCCAGCAAAATCCCAAGTTCAAGGTCATTTGGCTGTTAACAGAGCCTTCCTTCGGAAGGATTTGGGAACGAGAGTAAGGCCATACTCATACGGATATGTATATATAAAGGGACTGTCATTTAAGATATAGACACATGTAGAAAAGAAGAAGTTTTTTAAGGAACGATATGAACTTTACATGAATGGAACTTTGAAGCATTTTACATTCCTTTGACACTGTGTTCGTCTATCGATGAAAATGAAAGATTCCAAATAAACGTTATGGAAAACCAACCCTCAATGTGCGATGGTACAACCATGAATACTAACTACTGTATGTACTCTCGTGGTCAATAGAAAATTGGGAGTCATTGGGAAATGCAATAAATGAGGAGTGACTGCCGCGCTAGTTTGACTCTCTCATACAACTCCCACAACTTTATTTTGATATTGGTTATCAATGACAGCCTAACATCAGATGTTTATGTCTTTATTATAACTGACTTCTATACCACAGGATTGGACACAACATAGCCTACACGCTCATACAACTTGTCTAACATGTTTATCCACAGACCATGGATGTGCCTCTACATGGGTAAAAATCGACACGGGCGACACGGTGACACGGCCGTCTTAGGCCCTTTTAAAAATCGGAAAATTAGGGATAAAAATCGACCCACAGGGGTATTTCTCTAACTGCTTATATACCTAAAGATCGACACAGCGACATGATCAAAATTGTAGGTACCCATGTAGCGTCACATGGATTACCTACCATCTAGATAACCTAGATTTTCCTGACCGTTGGGACTAGTTTGACAGGCAGGGTGCTATGGTGCATGACCATGGAGTGGTGTTAAACCCTCAGATCTTACTGCACGCCCAGTAACAGTCAGAGTGCAGTCGGGACAGGTACTGAGCTTTATATATAGGGGCGCTGGGGCTTTAACAGAAACCTGACGCTACCTCTCTAATGCGGCTTGGGAAACACCAAATTAAGACTAACATTTGGTAAAAGTAAGTCAACCTTAATAACCATGTAGCATTAATCTTAAATATGCTCCCCTTGTATGATAATCACATGAGATCAACATAAGTGTTGTATGAATTTATATATATATTTCATAATCCGTTATGAGGCTACATTCCCGCCCTGCCCCAATAAGACGAGGAGTTGGAGGTAAAATTGATTTTTATTTTGATTTATAACATGCCCTCATTGGGGTAAAATATATATAAATATAGTTTGATTTGTATTATGACAATGATTATAAATATATCTATGCTGAACACAAATCTAGAAGAACCCGTACACCAACTTATGTTTGAATAACATGAAAACATAATAATGATACATATATATGGAAAAAGGTGGAATTTTGGGGTGGTGGTGGGACAAAATGACAGGCGTGTATGGCGTGTATGGAGGACTGGATGGGGATTGCGGGTGAGCATGGTGTTTTAATAACTCGGGCGATACCAAGTGAGGAGGGGTGACAGGTAGGTTTGGGCACTACCAAGGTGAATGTTTGTGAGGGGTGTTTATGGGTGGGTAACATGGTTTTGGCGCCCTTGGGGCCGGCGGGTGAGCCACATACCGAGACTATGAATTTATATATATATTTCATAATCCGTTATGAGGCTACATTCCCGCCCTGCCCCAATAAGACGAGGAGTTGGAGGTAAAATTGATTTTTATTTTGATTTATAACATGCCCTCATTGGGGTAAAATATATATAAATATAGTTTGATTTGTATTATGACAATGATTATAAATATATCTATGCTGAACACAAATCTAGAAGAACCCAAGACGTATTTGTCTAGATTTTTGTGATTGTTGATGAGATCCTAGATTGAATGGTTGAGGATCTATGAGTTCTGATATACGCCTGGTATGCAGAAGAGCGCCATAGGCCCAAGTCTCTGATTTGGCCTTCACTGGCCCCCATCTCGGCGGCCATTGTAGCTGCCGTTTTTCTTATGCAGTGAAGTGAGTGCTGCTGATATGGTAACCCGGCTCTTTGGACGGCTGCCCGCCACACCTTGGCTAGGTGGGGGGTAGTAACAGTTTTTGCTGAGTCAGGGAAAGTCAATAGTGGCTGTCTTGGGTGTAGAGTGGGAGATGTCAGTAGCATCTGCTGGTAGAGTGAGACGACACAGGATTCCGTGCGTCCTGTTGGGTAGATGACCATGGAGTGGCGCTGGGTGGCCCGCTGCATATTTTTCGCCCACTTCTGCCCGATGTATAGGGCCCCCTGGATGATGGTGAAGTCAGCGCGGGTTGGGTGCCGATCCGGGTCAAATGACGTCATGGTGTCAGGGGCGATGTTAGACCTCCTCCAGGCGCACACTAGCAAAATACAGAATGCAAATGTGTACATAACATTGTTTATGTCATTTTGTAAGGATGATAGGACCAGGTTGAACTCCATGGATGTGAGTGGCAGTGTGGCCTGAGATATGAATGTCTTGTCATTTTGGACGTCAGATAGAGTTCGGTGGACATTCCTATGTACAAATGCAGTAGTGGGCCTATTTGTCAGTTCAAGATAGATTTTTGCATGAGAGACATAGATGGGGACGCTGGCCGGCGCGTAAAAACAATCCAAGTACTCTATGTAGGCCATTATGTCCTGTGGCTGTAAAAAGTCAATGTCTGCCTTACATTCATACATGAAGCCTATAAAGATGGAGGCCGCCCTGCTGAAGTTGGCCCTTGCCTTCTTGTTCTTTTCCCGTCTCGCCATCGCCTTGAGGGACATTTGGTAGAATAGTGGACCTGTAACACACAATAGGTCAACATATGTACAACTTGTATCTAGAGGGGTGCGTGACATGTAATAGCATCTGCAGGGATAAATGTTTTGAAATAGTTATGCTTTTTGATGATGGAGCTCGCCAGCTCGTCATGATGCCTACTGATGCCCCTCCTGGATAGTGCATCGACAAACACCAGGGAGCGCCCTGGTGTGTGGATGGGGATGATGGTGACGTCCAGGGTGGCCTCAATCCACCATATGTCCCTGGCAGCTTGCAGTAGGGTGTGATCCCTGCCACATCCAGACTGCAACACACAAACAGCAGACATGTTGTCAGAACGAAGCAAAACAGTTTTTCCCCTGTGGGACTCATTTATAAATGTCTTGATAGCCAGGGCAGCATTTGCAGCTTCTACATGTGTGATGGGTCTGCCCTTGAGGACCTGGGGGACTGGTGCGTCGTAGTACCTGGACCCTGCCCAGCCCCCCACCCCTTCCTCACATGCATCGGCCTCAACCACCAGGGATATCTGTGGGTTGTGGATGATGGCCCTGCCATTGAATGATGTGAGAAAGTTTTTGAACCACCATAGATCGGCTCTCATGTCTCTGCCAATCCTTGTGAATTGTCGGTGCTCCCCCATTGCCCTAAGTGCCTCGAGGAGGCGTGCCACAAACAACCTTCCTGGTTTCACAGCTTTACTGAGATGGTGCAATTTTCCCAGCAACGACCGTAGGCCCTTTTTGGAGATGGATGCATTTCCCAGTACCCGGTTTATGAGTGATAGAGTGTCTGAGACTTTTGCAGTGGGGATACGGATCTCTCCTACCTGTGGGTCAATTTCTATGCCGAGCCAGACCGCGCATGTTGTTGGGGGCTGCAGCTTTTCTTCCGCTGTCGGGAGGCCGAGTTCTTGGAGGAGCGCAAGCGTGTCATCATAGGCCTGCTGCACTGTAATGAGATCTGGGCCTAGGAGCAAAATGTCATCAAGATATATAAGGCTTTTGTGGCCTTTTTGATTGAGCATTTTAACAATTTGATCAGCAATGTTCTGCATATGGAGGGACGAGATTCTCTGGCCGAAGGGCATTCTTGTTTCCAGGTAATAGGAACCTTCCCAGCTGACCACACTCAGAGGCCAATCTAATGGGTCAGCTGGGAAGTTCTTGTATGCCCTAGAAATGTCCACGGCCGCGAGGTGGACACCATTTCCCATGGTTCTGATGTACTCCGTGACGTCATCAACTGTAGGAAGAACATGAGGCCTGACCTGGCCCATAATGTTACCTTTAACAATATGCCTGTTCACCGATTTACCATAAGAGAGATCAGTTATGATGCGCCTTTTGGTTGACTCTGATTTCGGGCGAGTCATAATCGGGGACACATGTGTCCATTCCTGGAATGGGGGACAGTCAAATGGGCCTATGAGGTTGTGGTGGGCCAGCTCAGTGTCAATGTAATCTTTAACATGTTGAGGGTGGTCAGTAGCAGATTTATGGTTTTCAACATCAATTTGATTACTAACGGGGCCTTGATAGGCCGAGGGAAATCCGTACCTGATGAAGTCCAGAGTCTCCCTGCCCTGTTGGTCCTTGTCTAGGTGCTTTGCCCATGCTGCAACGTTAAGATTGGTTTTAAGGGGGATTTTTGCTCCTAAAGAATTGGGGAGTCCCGTACTCACTACCTTTCTATAGATGTCAGCCTGAGATGTGGGCACCTCATGTGTTGGAGAGGGCCAGTGTGTGCGTCTGTGGGCTGCCAGTGCTGCGGGGTTAAGTGGTGGGGCCGGGGGGCCATCTTCCTTCATTCTCCAGACCTCCTCCAGGTCGTCTTCCATGTCATTGCCCTCAGAATGGTGCTCTGTAGGTGAAAATTGGGAACAAATGTTATTATGTGGATCAAAGTTAGTGCATTATCAACGCAGTGCTATCTGACTGGTTGCTATCTACCCTAGAGTCTATCAAAGTTGGTGTAACCCTGTGTTGGGTGTGGACCACTGGTTGAGATATTCTATCTAAAGAGCTAAGCTGCACAGCACTTTCTAGTTTCCCTGTCCCCTCCAGTTCTGTGGGTTGTTGAAGTTGTTGGGGTCATGGTGGTGGTGCTGGGGTGGTTGGCCCTGTGGGGGGAAGGGGGGTTGCCCCCTACCTGCGCCTGGAAAGGGGTTTCCCCCGCCCCTACCTTGACCCCCACCCCCACGGCCGCCGCCCCTATTGCCCGGGTTGTTGGGGTTGTTGTTGGGGTTGTTGTTTGTGCCCTGGTTTGCCCTCTGTCTCCTGAAGCAGGTTGATGCTGGGTGTTGATACAGCTGGTCTGTGACGGCAAAACAGTACATGCATGAGTGTGACAGGTTTATGCGACCTTCAGAGTGTGAGGCTTTCTGTGGGCACCCCCCTTTATTGTATGCGGGGCACGGGACAGAATCCCCTTTGTCCCCAGCTGCGGGGCCGGCGAAGGAGATCTTATATCTATCTGTTTGTATGGCAGCATAGTTCTTCCAAGCTATGAACTTGGAGTCAATCTTGGAAAACACACTGTTTGACCACCTTCTAACCTGTGCCCACTCGCGGTCTATGGCGTCGGCCACCACCTCCCTCAGGTGTGTTTCCATGTGTGGCCTGTCCTGTTCCTCAATGGGGGCAAAGTCAAGCATGTTCAGATAGGCACTGATAAATTCTTGGAAAGAGAGGGTGTTCTGGGCATCCAGCTTATCTTTATCATGAATAAGGTCCTCCCTTTGGAAGTAGAAACAAGGTTTTATCTTACCCCTACTAGGGCTGGGAGGTGCAGGGTTGGCGGCTGCGAGCTGTGCGTTGATGTAGGCCTGTGCTGCCGGGTTGTTGACGAGCTGAGAGGGTGTAGGCAGGGCCGCCTGCTGAGCAGCGGCGGCCGCCGCGGCTGTCACATCCTCGTCCCGTCGGCCCTCCAGGCGTGGTGGCGTGTAGAAGTGTCGTTGTGGCTGAGGTGGGTGGTGTCGTCCCCATGTAGGTGGCGGCAGGTTGAAGTCGTCGGCCCTCAGGTTGTTGGTTGGAGACTGATGGCGGCTGGCGTCCCAAGATGGCTGCCGTTCCGCGTGGTGTGCCGGTGTCGGTGCTGGCGAGCGTCGGCGGGCGCCATCTTGTTTCTGCGGTGAAGACACAAGGACATTTTGAGGGGCAGGCTGAATGTTTTGTATAGCGGACAGAATGTCAGAAAGCATGCTCTCATTATTCGACACTTTACGTGCCAGCAAAGCTACGGTCATTTTCTTCGGCTTAGCGGTGTCTGAGACAGTATTTTGGTCTACAAAAACAATGTCTGACTCACCTCCGACGGCCAGGCCATCCGTGTCGGCCTGACCGTCGTCATGTGGTAGCTGGCGGTTGGTAGGCGGGTGCGTGTTGTTTGCAGGGACGGGGAGCGGCTGTGTGTTGTTGTCGGCCTGTGGAGGTGGAGAGGCCGGCCGCTGCTGCTCTGCGGGCGTTGCTGCGGGCTGCGCAGGTGTGCGCTGCCAAGCGGGCCGAGTCCTAACTTTCTGTCTCGGCATAGCCGTCTGTGTGAGCTTTCTGCGTCCCATGCTGAGAGTCCAAGTCCACGAACAAAATATAAAATTGTTGTGGTGCCGGTGTAGCGCGTGTGTGCGCCTTGACTGACAAAATGACAGGCGTGTATGGCGTGTATGGAGGACTGGATGGGGATTGCGGGTGAGCATGGTGTTTTAATAACTCGGGCGATACCAAGTGAGGAGGGGTGACAGGTAGGTTTGGGCACTACCAAGGTGAATGTTTGTGAGGGGTGTTTATGGGTGGGTAACATGGTTTTGGCGCCCTTGGGGCCGGCGGGTGAGCCACATACCGAGACTTTAAAATGTGTATAACCAGTTTATTTCCATCCTGAATAAACAGATATTTACAGGGATTCATGTGTGTAGTATGAGATATATATTGCATGAAAAAACGTGAAAAAATATGTAAGGAGTATAATTATTAGCGGGCATAGTATGAGCTGGAAGCTAATATGCATTGTGAAACACTTATACATTAGTTGTATCTAGATTGTGGGCCAAACACCCTGACTTAACATCTTGGTTGTAGACTGTTCTGAAACACTTTTTATAAGCAGTATACAATTGATACAACCAAATGTCAGTCTTAATGGTTATATACAATTAACACCTCCTATAGAAACACATATTCTACAATTAATTGTATGTCCCCCTTGTGAAAAACCCCACAGTTCATATTGATATCTCAGATTGGTTTCACTACGATTAGCCCCTGTGTTTGATATCCCAAGCAATTCCTCTCAATACACAACACAGCCAAATATTTAGCGAGTGACACCAACAAAAATCTACTTATTATATGTATAGCTTTCCAAGTGTATAATATATGTAGGCATTTTGTGTGGATGTCAACCACAACAGGAAGTATGACTCCACATATGGGAGATGAGGACGGACTTAGCCTTGATACCAGTTGCCGCTGCCAATAGGATATTTCCCTTTAAGGGGGCTATTACTGCAGGTATGCCACTTATCATACACTGAATGCACACGCTCATTTTGACATGCAACGGAAGTTGGACCAATATCACAGTGTTTTCAGGATTCGCTGCGGTTCGTAGAACATTGGACCACACCCCATTTAACAAATACTGTTTTAGAAAACAAAGGGGGAGGGGACAAACCCAGTGGGCACATAACATTGAATCAACATTGATAGATGGTTGTCAATGTTGATTCAATGTCGATTCAACGCTGACTCAACGTTGTACTGAAAGCGAGTGAAATTCTTCGTAATTGAGTAGCAAATATAGCGTGAATTTACCCGAATTCCAACAGCCACTGTTCCTTTAATAATTTCTAGAATAGTCTGGAAGAGCGGCAACATATTCCATACAAATTTCTTTTGTAGTAAATATTAAAACTTCAGCTCTATCTATTACTCCATTTTCCTCCAAAGGGCATGAGAAGTGCTCCCCACCATAAAACAGACTGGGGGCAGGGTATGACCAGGCCCTGTGCAGCCTGTGTGACGGCCTCCCTGCTACCTGTGGCCGGTGGTGGTCAGTTAGGACCCCTGCTGTGCTACCCACCTGCACTGTGGCCACTGCTCTTAAAGGGGTAAATGACAGACACTGGAATGGACCAAATCCATAGAAAATGTCATCTAATCCCTCTAAATCTTCATTAAACATCATTATTTTAGAGGACATATTTAAATATCTGTCCATCAGAACACTGGCCACTGCTTGAGAGTGATAAATTACATGTACAATTATGGGAATCTATTGGTGATAGGACGATTCAATTTGATGTAAGCAAAAGGTGTTCTGAAGGTTTTTGCCATTGTAAATATGATTTAGGCTGTGTCTCATGAGATTGAGCCAATTGAAACGTCTTTGACAAGGTGCCAGTCTTGACCGGGTGCCAGCTTTGACTGATTGCCAGCTTTGACCGATTGCCAGCTTTGACCGGGCCACCATAAAAAATATACTTAAGGAAAATGGCGGTGGTTGAATCTTCATATATGGTTTTGCCTGCCCTAAATAAAACGTTTTATGTCAGCTGGTCAAAGCTGGCATCCGGTCCAAGACGTTTCAATTGGCCCGATCTCATGAGACACGGCCTTTAGATGGTTCCCCTATTACATTAAAACCCTGCAGGGTATTTAGTGAATGTTTCATGTGGGGTGAAGTGGATGTAAACTGGAGTTGCCTTTTGGAGGGTCCTGCATTTGGCTGTAGGATTATGTATGTGATTACGACAATAGTCATTATTCCTCCATTCTAAAAGAGGGTTATGGATAAACGTCTGTTGTCTGAAATTAAAAAAAAGTTTAATTTTAGTTTTAGAGAGTGACGTCACAGAGGACCAGAAATGTACCCAGTCAATGTAAACCTATACAAACACAGTACATTCTAGAATCATTTTAAATGATTCTATTAAATAGAAATGATTCTACAAAATATTTGAGTGGAATACACAGATGAATACATAGTCCTGTAGTATCTTGTCGGAAAGGGAAAAATGTGTGAAAATTAAGCATTTTGGTCCCATTGTAACAAAGATGAATAAGGAATATTTATGGACTTTTTATTGAGAAAAGTAAAATGTATTCCTGGGCCCATAGCCTTTAGTGCGGGCCCATAGATTTCTGCAGCTACGGGCCCGGGTGGCTCCCAGCTGAGAAAGTTAGTGAGTAGTATAGTATGTATAGGAACGGGACTATAGTTAAGTACTGTTTATTACTCAATCGACATGCAGCCAATCAGAGGCCTCCATTTGGTCACGTGACCGGAAGTGACCTACTTAGGGGATTAGTGGTGCATTCTGGGTAACCCTGCAGCCAATCAGAGGCCACCATTTGGTCACGTGACCGGAAGTGACCTACTTAGGGGATTAGTGGTGCATTCTGGGTAACCTACTGACCTACTTAGGGGACCGGAAGTGACGTCATATGACCTAATTTAGGATCACGTGACCGGAAGTGACCTGATGAGTCACGTGAGCGGAAGTGACGTCACATGACCTAATGGCCGACCGGAAGTGAGTGACCTCATTGAGGATCACGTGACCGGAAGTGACCTGATTGATCACGTGAGCGGAAGAAGAAGTTTTTTGTTTAGGAAGTGAGGGTCTTTAGGATCACGTGACTGGAAGCGACGTCGTCACATGAGTGACGCTTTAAGAGACTGCGCGACTTACTAGTAAAAGAAGACGTATGAAAATAAAAACACAACAATATTTTATTTTATTTTTTTTATTTATTTTTTTTTCAATCTTGATAAACACTCTATTTTTGAAAAGATGCACACGCTTATTATTTTTTTTCATATCTCTAAAGGACTCGTTGTCACACCGTCAGAATGCACACGACGCTTATAATACAAGTAGCGCACGCCGTCTTTCTCTATGGTGTAGGTGACCATTTTGTTTCGCACCACTTTGAAGTTTCTATTTACAGCAATGAGAGTTTTTCGTTGGCGAAGAACATCCAAGAAGTCGTCTGGTTCCTGAGGGTTTTGTTTCTTCTGTACGCCTTTTGCACTCCATTTTTTGGATTTTCTTTCACCGGTGTCGCTGACTCGATCGTAGCAAATGTAAGTCTTAGGGTTGAGACTTAGGATCCCGTCACCTTCCCACTCCGCTTTCATAAGCCCCGAAGTTCTCAGATCGTGAAGGTACCGTCTCTCACAACATCCGCCGGGCGGCGGACACCATTCTCGCACTCTTTCCATTTTTGTCTTCACGAAAAGCTCTAAGTGATCGTCGCACACCGCTGTCGGAAGCCACTTTCGTTTCTCTCTGAAGTACGTCTCTCTCAGGCAAGGTTTGACTAGGTCATCCAACGTGTCACCGCTGAGAGCCATGTAAAGACTGTCGGTGTCCATTTGACAAAGGGCATAATCGCGCCGATCGACGAATCTATCCAAGAAGTCGTATGTGAACTCTAACATTTTCAACTTCGCGTACTGGTATACCATGAACCCTATTTGAATAGGGAGGTTGTTCTTGACTGTTTTCGGTTGTAGTTCGACTTCAAACAGATCGGAACTCAACTCGGACGCCTTTTTGAAGCGCCACGAATTGGCCAATAGTTCGAACTTCCGACTGTCAGTGTATCTCACCGCCGTGTGTTTTTCTTTGTTGCAGATTGTTTTACCGTACGTAGCGTTTCCCATTAACTTGTAACAGTCTGACAGAATTTTCTCGTTCTTGTTCACGTCGCCACGTCTTCGCGCCGCCGTTACTTCGTCCGCGAAACCGGCAAAGGAGCGTTTAGGTAGGTATTCTACCACCAGCTGCACTTTGGTGACTATCAAACCGTGCTCTAAATACCACTTGAGAAGCGGCGTTCCCAAGAGAATATTTTTTCCGTGGTAACTCCCTATCAGACATCTCTGAGGCGTGTTCAACAGCTTTTCTTCCTGCGCAAAGTCTGACATGTGAGGTCCTATGTCCGATTTTGAAACGGTCGCGTTCTTGAAAACGGGGGTCATTTCTTCGAAGTAGTCTCGTAGGTGAGGCGGCGTAGTGATGTCCACTTGAACTAAACCGAACATTTTCTCCTCTTTCACAGCGGAAAGGATGTCGCTCTCGCTCATCGCGTTTCGAGACACTTTCAAAGCGTCAACCTTCCAGCGTTGTTGGGAGGCCTTGACCCGCTCATCTCGACGCTTCATCTCTCGCCATTCGCACTCCCACACGACGACCAGCTTGTGACCTAGCGCTTTCAAGTAATCGCTTACTCTGGTCGTTCTGTCGCGTCTCTCCTCTCTCAGTGAAGCGCACTGATATCGGTGCGACGGTATGCACTCGTGAGCGTGGAACCAACACCCGTGAAACTGGAAAACCGTATTAGAGGCCGCGTGAAACCCGTCCACGCGAATTCTCCGACAGCCTACAACCATCTCGCCGCCGTTCAAAGCGTGGCGCAGTTTCACTTCGCGGTCGTGCTCTACGAAGCGTAACCACTCCAAAGCGCTGTGAGAGTTTCTTTGCCTAATTTCGGGCTTGAACTCGGTCTCGGGCCGTCTCACCGCGTAATAGCCCGTGCAGTGCGCTTCGCTCATGCAGCGCAAGTACAGAGAGTTAGCGTCTAGTCCTAGGATGTGTTGGCACGGTCTCGCTTCTTCGCCGTACTTGTGCTCCCTTATCCGCGTGGTGCCCTTCTCGTGAAATCTATGGAAGATGATGGAAGGACCGCCGACTAGATTTTCTTTGATCAGAGCGTGGAGGATGGCGTCGAACTGGGGGAACGTTGTGAACGCGTCTTCTAGGTTTTGGAAGAGGAACCGTAAAGTCAAACCGGCGAGAGAAACTCCGTCTTTCAACATGTCAATGCCGCGATCTTGGAAAAATTTAGCGTGATTTTTCAGAGCTTCTATGAAAGGTTTGACGTCTTTGTTGTTGTAGTGGATCAAGTAGTCTTCCATAGTTTGCATCTTCTCGTCGGACCAAACTTTCTGACATGCGGCGTAGTCGGATTCGGACATTTTGACGCCCGTCAGCTCGCTGTCGAAAGCCGATCTCGGTGGCAGCGTTCTGTTTGCCAGTTTCCTGGTAGACGTCATCCATTCGTAAGGAAAGTGACCTTTCTCTTCGTTCCTGGTGAAAGCTCGCAAATAGGTCGCGTAGTTGTAACCGGGTGCCAAATAGTTGACTACGTCCAAGAAAACCGTGTGCTGTGTGTAAACCGCCAAGTATTGATTGCTTCTCTTTATGACGCTGAATTCTTGGTTTCTTCGGTCTCCGGAGGCGAAGAACGAGTGAAGGCGTATTTTGATCAGGTTCAAGTCGTAACGCCCCGAGTTGAAGCCCACGACTGGAGCTTGACGGATGTATCTCAGAAGACGCTTCTTCAGTTGAACTAACGGGTGTCTGGTCTGAGCCGCAGCGAAGCCGCCTGGAGAAGGGGTGAACGTCGCCTCCTCCAGCAGGAGAGCTTCACCTATCGCCGCATCTAACTTCGCTAAGGTCGGTCGGTAAAGTTCTAGCACAGCTTCCCCGATGACTTTGGCGTTCTCGTTTATGTGATTTAAAACTCGGTCCAACAAGGGGTCGGAATCTGCGTTGGATTCTCTGACGAAGCAGACGGGCCCCTCCCACCCCGGAAAGTCGGATGCGACGCTAGCCGACAAAGGGACGTGATCCCACAGCAGGGACACGTGTTCCGTCGACGGTTCTTTGCACGGTCTGAAGAAAGCCTCGAAATCAAAGGCGATCTTGTAAGGGTAGATTCCGGAATGTCCGTCGGGGGGAAAAATGGAGAAGTCTGCTAGCGCTTCGAAAATCGTTCTCGAATTTTGGTAGATGCCACCTACGTAGCGCAACTTGACTTGTCGGCAAGAGGAAAGCTGGTTCCTGTGTCTCTTCAGCAAGAACTCGGTGGTGAACGCAGCCTTACACTTGCAACATTCGTATATGCCCGCGTACGCGTTGAAGTCCGTGACGAGAGAGACGTGCAAACCGCCTTTCGCCGTCAGGTGTAGGTTGACTTTACCTCGGGCGGCCAGAGTTCTGGAAGGCGGTCTGATCAGAGTAACGCGTCTTCTCAACTTCTGCCCCGGCACTTGACGCGACGCGGTGTAAACCGCTATTTGTACGTCAAACAAGTTCTCTAACGCGGGTAAGTCGCGGATGTTCAGACCCGGAAAGGATTCAGGTGTGGCAGCGGGACAGAACTGACGTAACAAATCTGAAGCGCGCTTGCTGGTGTTGTATAAGTGAAAGGAAATGCAGCGGAAGATGCAGAGGTTGTCCTTGTTGGGAAAATCTAACACGCCGCTTCTCTTTCCAACTCGACCGGCCTGAGTGATCCTACCGCCTATGGGGAATTCCCCCGGTCCCATGTAAACGCAAATGTTCAAATTGGTAGGAAAAAGAACGTGCCACTTGGTGTCAGCGTCGCAAAGTTTCCGTACTTCCTCGCAAGCGACGGTGTTTTCCATCTTTGAGAGGAGCTCTTCCAAAGTTTCTGAATTAGTTATAGTAGGGAGCGGTTGTATGAGAGTTGCGTTGTTCTGGGAGGCGTGAAAGTAGCGCAGTTTGCTCTTGTCTTCTCTGTGTTGTAAGAGTAAGCCTACCGAGAAACCCACTTTGTATCTGAATCTTTGTGTCAAGTGAATGCGACGCATAGTATCTACAGCGTCACTCAACTCGCCGGTTGGTAGCCTGAAGTTTGTTACACTCACGCGAGTCCCGTGCATCCTGACGCCCATTTGTATCGCAGGCCAATTCGCCGTGAACGTTTCCTCCCCGTTCGGTACAGCACATATGCGCGGAGGGACGGTCACCCCGTCCAGAGATTCGCGTCGACAGGCGATCTTTCGGCAATCGCCTTCGCCGCATAGAGGGCAAAACTTAGGTACTACTCTACAATTTTCTACGTGTCTCTCGTGGTTGTACGGTCTTTTAAACATTTTGAAACACTTTTCGCATACGTACTGTGTCATGTTTTTTTTCACTCAGTTACCAACTACTTAGCCGTCTAACTATCTATCTATCTATCAATCTATCTGTCTATCTATCTATCTATCAATCTATTGTCTATCTATCTATCTTTCTGTCTGCTGTCTGTGTATCCGTCTGTCTGTCTCATACAGCGTACGTCAAACGCTGTGTGTGTGTGCGCGCGTGAGCGTTGAGCGTCTCTCATTCCGAATCTATGCCGAGATATTTCAGAATGATCTCTGTTTTGTCATCCAACTCTTTGAGCGCTCTGGCGGACAGCGTCACCCCCTGCTGTGTGGGTTTTTTGTCAGGACCTTCATACTTGCGCACGTGGACGAGGTTCTTACCGCTGTAGTAGCTCACAGCTGCGTACACTTCGCCCTCCTCATCCAGCACTGCGAACCAGGGGGTGTGATTAGGTCTTCCTTGCGCGGCCGCTGTGTCGCGTATGCGCACCACTGCGCGGATATCGGCGATGCGTGCTATTAGCTCGCGCAGCGCGTCGGCCGTGAAGTGCACTCGCTTGCTTCTGGTCAGAGACGCCTCTTTCACCTGGCCGTCTTTTGTGTAGCGCGGCCTCCTAGACAGTCTAGCCACGTCCTCCCAGATCTCCAGCGTCAAAGCTCCGTCTAAGCAGAACTCTAACCCGAGAAGACGGGAGAAGGTTTTCTCTGCTTCTTCTCGTCCATCTCGTTCTTTTTCTTGTATTTTTCTCTTCTTACTAGGCCTTGTTGTTCTGGAACTCACCTTAGAACGTTTCACACCCGCAGGATGAGTAACACCATCAGCGTGAGCTGAATCAGCAGCAGAACCGATAGCAGGAGCAGCGTCAGCGCTGGTGGTATCCGAGGCCTCGTTGTTGGAACAGAGCAGCCACACGCCGTCGGTGCTGAGTGTAGCGGTAGAAGATGAAGCGCCGCCGCCCTCGTAAGGTGGCGGTGAGGGCAGTCGCCACGGACCGGACGGGGCGCTACTAGTGGAAGTGAGGTCGAAAGGTCGAAGAGGGGAGCCGAAAAACGTACCGCCCACCCCTTTCCCTTCGGGTTCTTCGTACGCCTCGTCGTCAGCGTCGTTCTCTGTCTCACCCTGTTGCTGCTGCTCCTCCTCCTCCTCCTCTTCTTCTCGGTTTAGGGGCTGAGTGTCCGAATAGCTGTCACTCTCAGCGCGAGCGGCGTCGAGGGCGTCGGTCGATGTAGTGGTGGAGGAGAGGGGCTGTGCAACGTGCGGCAGGTCATCAAAGTCATCAACAGTAGTGGGGAGGTAAAAACCCGGTTGCCAGTACTGCGCTGTGCCAGGAGCGTTGTCGTCAGTAGTAGTAGCGGTAGCAGCAGGTGCAGCAGAAGCAGCAGCAGCAGCAGCAGCAGCAGACGCAACAGTAGCAGGCGCAGCAGCCTCAGCAGGCGCAGCGGTAGCAGGCGCAGCGGTAGCAGGTGCAGCAGCAGCAGCAGCCGCAGCAGCCGCAGCACGAGGATCACCAGCAGGCGGGGCGGCAGTAGCAGCGGCAGCGCGCTTAGCAGCAACGTGTACCGTCGCGAGTGTAACAACGTCGCTAGCACGACGACTACTACCAGTAGTACTACTACCACTACTACTACTACTACTACTACTAGTACTACTACTGCTACTACTACTGCTACTACTACTACTACTGCCGCGAGCGCTCGCTACAGCGGGAGGGTGATAAGACCAAGCGGCTGCGGCGGTAGTCTCATTTTCAGTAGCAAGAGGAGGCACTGACGCTAAACGAGCGCTGTTCCGCGTAGTCTTCTTGTTCTTGGACGGCGCTAGGTGTTGTCTTTTGCTCATGGTGGTGACTGTAGAGAGCAGCAAAAGAATGAGTGAGTGAATGGAGGTTTCCAGGCCCCTTATATACGCCTTCTCGCTTCTAGAGCTAAGCTACTTACTGACCCTGTTCAGCTGCCGCCGGCTGGCCGGTGGCCATTCACAAAGAGAAACAAAAGACATAAGGCATGACGTTTTCAGCTGGATCCCTTTCCCCCCTTTTGAGAGATCGACTGTCATGAGCTAAGCCGCTTACCACCCTGTTCAGCAATTCAACGCGCATTAGCTGTATAAAGGATTAAGCGGTTGCTGCCGTCGACTGACCGGCGGCCATTCACAAAGACATAAGGTATGACGTTTTCAGCTGGATCCCTTTCCCCTCTTTTTTTTGAGGGATCCACTGTCATGAGCTAAGCCACTTACCACCCTGTTCAGCAATTCAGCGCGCGTTAGCTGTATAAAGGATTAACGGTGATGAGCTTAGAGTGTGTATACAAAAAAAACTACAGGAGGCGTGTGGCGTGAAGCAGGACCCCCCCCCCCCCCCTAAGACGAACGTGTCTGTCTGTGAGTAGAGGCGTGTGCATGTGGTGAGCGACTTAAGTGTAAGACAAAAAAAAATCACCACCTCCTGCCGTGGTGAGTAGACCGGGCCGGCCAGGCGGCGGCCGGCTAGTTCAATAGGGAGGGGTGACAGCTGACTAAGGCTGTGCATGAAAAAAATCCGATTTTCACCTGACCTCTGACGTTTGTTACAATGAATGTCAGAGGGAGGGAGACGTCCTCAGGTAGGGGGTAGGAGGTAAGGCTATGGATGAGGAAGAAACACCGTTTTCAGCTGGTCTCCACGGATAGCGATGACATACCCCTCGTCATCTAAGCTCTTAAGGAGCGGAGCGGCTGAAAAAGCGTCATGCGGACAGGTCGCTAGACAGCTGGAGTGCTGTTGGAAATGGGATTAAACTCCCTCTGTATAAAAGCTCTGATTTCTGTTGGAAAAAAACCATATCGCCTCTGACCACAGTAACGTCTACTACCACCACCGCCGCCGCCGCCGCCGCCGCCGCCGCCGCCGCCGCCGCCGCCGCCGCCGCCGCCGCCGCCGCCGCCGCCGCCGCCGCCGCCGCCGCCGCCGCCGCCGCCGCCGCCGCCAAGACGAGACGAGATGGCTCAAGCTATTCCACTTTCAAGCTCGCCTTCACCGCCTTGTCCACCTGAAAAAAAGTTAATGCGGCTTGACGACGTGAGACGCGCGAGGCAGACCGATGGGGAGAACAGAGAGGTAGGACAGCGGCGGTTAGCCTATAGCGACGCCTTGCTTCGTCAACTAGGTAAAGAGTTGAGCGGCTGTTGGAGAGAGTTGGGCAGTAGCTTAAAAGTTACCGCCGCCCGTATGGATGCTCTAGTAGAGCGCAGTGTCAAGACACCGGAGGAGCTGTGTACGGCGATGTTCCGAGTCTGGTGGGGTGAAACCCCGCATCGTCATAGATGGGGAGAGCTCGGTCGCGTCTTCACCCGCATTAGACGCGTGGAACTGTTGGCTCAGTGGATGTCCCTTCTCCACAGACAGGGGTTGGATTTCGAAAACCCCGACTCGCGCGCGATGCATAAGCACTTGGGCACCCTCGGCAGACGTCTAGGTAGCAGGTGGAAAGAGGTGGGGGACCATTTAAAATTGTCGCCTGAGAGGTTAGATAAGATCGCTGAAGAATGCGAATACGGAGGAAGTCCCGCTGAGTGGGCCTTCCGAGTGTTGAAAATGTGGCAAGATGAAGCTGACGGTGCCGGCGGTACACCTTTTGAACTCCTTCGAGTGTTGACTGAGGACATGGGAAAGTTTGACCTCGGCATCGCGATATTACTTGACTTTATCAAGCAAGAAACAACGAGAACGACGGACATGTGAATTGTTGTGTTTTATTTTCATACGTCTTCTTTATTAGTAAGTAAAAAAAAATATCATAACAATTAAGACGCGCGCCCTCTTAAAGTGTCACTTCCTCCAGTCGCAGCTGATCGCCTCATCGAGGCACGTGATAAACAAAAAAAAATGAAGAGACACGCTTCTTCCTCTCGAGAGGAAGAAGCGTGTCTCTCGATTGAAATCTTTTTCTTTTCTTTTTTTCTTAAAAGAGACAAACGCCCCTTAGAGTGCCCCCCCACCCCCCTAGAGTGCCCCCCTCCCCCCTCCCCCCCTCCCCCCCTCCCCCCCTCCCCCCCACCCGCCCCATGCATCCTAAAAGCGCCCCCCTCCCCATGCATCTTAAAGGGGCCCCCCTCCCCTTCCCTCCCCTCCCCTCCCCTCCCCCCCCCCTTATACACTCTAAAGAACGCTTCTACCTAGTTCAATAAGTCACTTCCAGTCGCTCGTAAAACAATAAAAAATGAAAAAAAAAAACAACTTATATCGTAGTGTTTTTTATTAGTTTACCGAAAAAAATAAGAGACTCGCCTCCTCCTCCTCTCCTTCTCCTCCTCCTCCTCCTCCTCCTCCTCCTCCTCCAAAAAAAAAGATATCACATTTTAAAGCGCGTGACCCCTTAAAGACGCTCATCTCTTCATTAAGTCGCGTGACGTCACTTCTTCTTCCGGTCACGTAATCAATCAGGTCACTTCCGGTCACGTGATCCTCAATGAGGTCACTCACTTCCGGTTGGCCATTAGGTCATGTGACGTCACTTCCGGTCACGTGACTCATCAGGTCACTTCCGGTCACGTGATCCTAAATTAGGTCATATGACGTCACTTCCGGTCCCCTAAGTAGGTCATATGACGTCACTTCCGGTCCATAAGTAGGTCATATGACGTCACTTCCGGTCACGTGACCAAATGGCGGCCTCTGATTGGCTAACTAGGTCACGTGACGTCACCACTAATCCCCTAAGTAGGTCACTTCCGGTCACGTGACCAAATGGAGGCCTCTGATTGGCTGCAGGTCGATTGAGTAATAAACAGTACTTAACTATAGTCCCGTTCCGATACATACTATACTACTTTAGTGTCTACCCCTGAATTTATACTACACTAGCTCCAGTCATGAAGAATGGGTAAAAAGTCATACCTGAATATATGGAAATACTAGATAATTATGACATTGTAACGGGTTGACTATAAGTCTAACTGTTATTGTTGTATATCTATTGTATGTTGTATGATGTAAGACAACACGGTTCTATTGTGTTTAATAACTGTTTTATTCATCTAACTAGTGTCGTCGGTTCGTTACATACACCGACTCCTCTAGTTCGGTTATCTATACGGTAGTGTACCGGTACCACCTTCGGTTACCGTCGGTAGTTGTTACATAATCATTTTTACATAACTAAACCTAACAGGTGGCGCTGCTAGTACGGTCACGTGGCTACGCAGCGCTGTATATAAGACGGCTGCTTCCCCATTGGAAGTCAGTCAGGTTTGGGACTGTCGTGACATGACCACCCTGTGCTCACGGGCTTAACTCTATGCTATAGGGTTGCCCACTGTATTATATATCTGTTCTGATCTCGTATATCCGCTGGTTATACTTGTACTATAATACCCAAGAGTTACCTTTACAATAAAGTCGCCGTATATTAAAGTCTAATTTACCTTGTCTGGTTTTTGTACTCAAGTGTTACATACGTAGTAAGAGACCAACTACATTGGTGCCGTGACCACTTGACGAACCGACCATTGATAGGGTATTAAATAGACTTACAGTATATGGATTACCTATACGATTTTGTCAGCTCGTTCAGCGGCAGGACTAAAACCCCTGCTGAGGAACGTGAAGAAGCCGTACAGAATGTACGCTTCTTCACAGGCAAATCTAATAGGCGGGAGGGCCGGGCAGCCTTGCAGGTGCCCGGGGACGACCTCTCCCAAGAAGCAATAGGTGATCCTATTGTGGAAGCCTTTACCAAAGGAGAGGATGGGGAGCAATCTCCAATCCCAGGACCCTTTGATATAAGCTCCAGGAGATCGTTGGACTCCCTTTCCACGAATCTTTTCTGTCCTGAGGGTCAGAAAATACCGGGTAGAGAGCCTAAAACTCTCGGCCCAGCTGCCTTCGGTTCTACACCGACGGTAGCAGATCCTTCATTGGATCCAGACACGTCGGTTTTCACTGATGGTGCCACTCCTACACCGAACGGTATGGGGGGTGGCGGGCCATCAAAGAAAACTAACGTGGCAACAGAAGCTCCTGGTAAGGGGTACCCGCCAGCAGTAGATGAGCCATCCAGTTTACCACTGGATGGGGACCTACTAGCTGCCATGGGTATCCCCACCAAGAAAACTGAGTTGCATGAGCTCGCTGAAGCCCGGAGGGAACTTGCTTCCATCAATCAAACTAGGAAGTTATTCCTAAGGGAGGTTGATGAGAAGAAAAAGTTCCTACTGGAACTCCAGAACGAGATGGCTTCCCACAAGGTGGAGGTTGACAAACTTTTGCACCAGAGGGTGTCCGGCGAATGTGAGGTTGCAAGCTTAACTTCCTTGGGAAAGGATTTGAGCACGCAGCTCCACTTAGCCAGACAGGACCTCGCAAGCTTAAGGCAAGTCAATCAGGACCTGAAGACGAAGTCGGAGAAAGTACCACCACCTTCCACGGTAGTACCTCCAGTCATACCCATACCCAGTGTATACACGACAGTGACACCTTCAAGTGTCCCGCCGCTAGTACACACCACGGTAACAGGTATGACACCTCAGATGGGGGCTAGCTATCTACAGACTCCGGTCTGTGGTGGCGCCTTTGGAGGCACGGCAACACCTCCAGGGTACACCCACCCATCTACTGGTTCAACAATGTTGAACCAACAGCAGACCATGGTCTCAGTTCCAGTACCGAAACCCAGAGCTAGACAGGGCTTAACTCCTGTCCAGCGGGCTAAGTACGACCGGAACCCGGCTATTGAGAAGCTGGGGACAGACATCGTCCCGCGGGACATCGATGAACTGGATGAACGGTATGCTCCTTTCAACTTTGGGGAGATCAAACATCCTGATGCAGCCCGTCAAAAGGCCATCGATATTCCGCCTTTCACAGGGTCGCCACCCTGGAGGAAGTACAAAGTTCGGTTCAAGGCTATTGTGGAGAGCAATCGCTGGAACAATCAGCAAGCGCTGGTTGCTCTGAAGCAAGCACTCTGCAACGGGCCAGGTGAACCAGCCCTTTTGGCGTTCGAGAGAGTGAAGATCAAGACATTGAGCTCACTTGAAGAAACGGCTGAATGGGCGATTGGGAAGATTGGTGAGCATGACCCAAGGACTCAGCTGCTCAAACGTGTCCAACGCAAGGACGAGCATCTGAGATCCTACGGATTTGCTCTACAGGAACTGATATCCGAGTGTTATCAGGGATGTAGACCTGACACCCCCACTGTCATCCAGGAGTTAACCTCCAGGTTTGTCAATGGAGTCAGAGACACCAATCTCCAGGCATATCTGCGGGAGAAATGGCAGCCGGACTTGTCTCTGGCTGACCTTTTTGACCATGCGGATGTATATGACACCAAACAGGCTGTTTTTCCTAGTGGAGGAGTGTCGGCAGCTCCATCTGTAGCCCCGAAAGGAGCTCAGGTAGTAGAGGCCGCCACAAAACCACCTAAGAAAAAACAGCCCGCCTCTGAGGAGGTGGCGGCAGTAATGCCTGACAGGGACATGGAGAAGATGATTGAGGGTTTGTTGCGGAAGCACTTGGAAAAGAGCTCTGCGTCCACTTCTGATTCTGGATCTGGAAAGAGAAGGAAAAAGAAGAAAAAGGACACGAAACCTCAGCCATGTAGACGCTGTCAGAAGATGGGTCATTGGGCTAGCGAATGCAAAGCCCCTGCACCCATCGCTGCTAAAACCGAAAAGGAGACGGAAAACTGAATGGGGCCCATCCTCTTGGCAAGGATGGCGCCCCTACAGTTAGCCATGCCTGTAAGGGATTAGTAGACGGTGTTAACTCTTCCATGAACCAAGGCCGCGCAGAGGCAGAAGGGTCTGTACAACCTGTAAGCGTCTGGCAAGGCGGGGCTGGCAAGGACGAACGGAATCCGGAGGATTCTGTAGTCGCTGGCTTAGAGGAGTCTTGGTTAGAATCAATTGCCCAGAGCAGTGTGATTCAAGACTCCCCGAGCGACCCATGTTGGGATTATCTCCTGACAAAAGGGGTTGCTATGGATGGAGGGGGAAGCCCGATGCTGACCTCTGAGTGTGTCCCTTTACGGGGACAGCGTTGGTACCTGAGTCTGGTTATTTCCGGGACGCGTGGTGAATTTTTGGTCGACACGGGTGCATCTCACACCTTGGTCGATCGTAAATTCATGGCCCGTCTTTGCAACCAGCCCGAAGCTCCGCTACTGGGAGTAAAGGCTCGGACTGCTACGGGAGATAGTATGCAGACTTATGGCAGAACTGTGAAACCTATGTTGGTTGATGGCAAGACATACTGGATATGTCCAACCATCACCGACATCACTGATGATGGCATACTGGGGATGGACTTTGCTGCTCTTTACGGGGTAACAATGAACACCGCAACGGGCCGACTTCAGATTAAACATCCTTATAAACAATCTGTACAGTGCGTTTTAAGGAATGGTTCTTCTGTGGCGTCAGTGGCACAAGACACAAAGTTGGCAGCAGGACATGTATCTGATGTCCTAGTCAGCTGCGTGGGAGTGCAGGCCAAACGGCCGGGAATGTTTGAACCAGAAGATCAAAAGCTCTCTGAGTTAGGTCTTGCTGGCTATCATACTTACCTGGCCAACGCTCGGTGGGGGGTGATACCGATTTGTAACTCGAGTAGTAGAGAAATCACTCTACGAAAGGGGACGCCTATTGGTAACACCACTCGAGCATATGGGGTAGACTCACTAACTACGGACTTTGTGGAAGTAGGTGTGGTGGCGGGAGACTCTTCCCACGAAGAGGCTCTAGCTAAATCCAACCTACCGAAACATTTAAGGTCCCTGTTGTGTGAGTCACACCTCACAACCCTAGAGAGCGAAATGGTGGCAAATGAGCTGTCGGAGTTATCTGACGCCTTTGCGCAACCAGGAGATCCTCTAGGGCGTACCAATACGGTACAACACCGGGTTGACACTGGGGACGCGCTTCCCAGTAGAATCCCCTACCGTCGGTTACCCATGGCTAAAAAAAGTGCTATGGAGGCTGAGGTAGAAAAGATGTTGGATGAAGATGTGATTCAACCTAGTGAGAGCCCATGGTCAAGTCCTGTGGTGATGGTCACCAAGAAGGATGGTTCCTGTCGATTTTGTATCGACTATAGGAAGTTGAACGGACTCACTAGGAAGAATGCATATCCTCTACCTCGGATAGATGAATGTGTGGAATCTCTGGGTGGGGCGAAATGGTTCTGTACACTAGATTTACAATCTGGTTATTGGCAGATCGGCATGGACCCCCGGGACCGAGAAAAAACCGCATTTTCTACCCATATGGGACTATTTGAGTTCAACGTCATGCCATTCGGGCTATGCAATGCCCCGGCAACCTTCGAGGCAATGATGGAAACCATGTTACGGGGTTTACTTTGGAAAAAGTGCCTAGTATACTTGGACGACATCATCGTCTTCGGTGGTTCTGTGGAGGAAACTCTACAGAACCTCCAAGCTGTGCTGAAACGCATCTTATCATATGGTCTGAAATTGAAACCTTCAAAGTGCAAGCTTTTTAGGAAGTCAGTTGAATACCTAGGTAGAATTGTTTCTGAACATGGCATCATGGCTGATCCTCATAAGATCGAAGTGGTACAGAACTGGCCTCGTCCGATGGACACGAAGGAGATACGCTCTTTCATCGGGTTTTGTTCATACTACAGAGATTTTATACCTGGATTCTCGAGAGTCGCAGCTCCCTTACAAGAGCTGATGATTGGAGAGAAGAAGGCTAAGGCTAAAATAGTCTGGTCTCCAGCCGCAGAACAGTCTTTCAGTGAGTTAAAGAGACTCTTCTTAGAAACACCTGTTTTGCACTACCCTGCACCTGTTGGTAAGTTCATCTTGGACACTGATGCTTCTAATACAAGTATTGGTGCTGCCTTGTCGCAGATCCAGGATGGGCGAGAAGTGCCGCTGGCATTTTCGTCCAACAGTCTAAGCAAAACACAACGTAACTACTGCACAACCAAGCGTGAACTCTTGGCAGTGGTGGTTTACACAAAAAAGTACAGACATTTCCTATATGGTGGGAATTATCTCGTACGGACGGATCATTCATCTCTGCAGTGGCTCCTTAACTTCAAGGACGCTGAGGGGATGATGGGTAGATGGTTGAACCACCTCTCTGAGTTTGGCATGACGAATGAGCATATCATACACAGGAGTGGAGTAGATCATGTGAATGCGGACAGCTTGTCCCGCTATCCTATCCGGAACTGTCACCGTGTAGACTGCCGAGACTGTGGGTCTCACAATGCAGTGATTGCGTCTGTGGGTGCGAAAGTTCCTAACTGGACGTTAAATCACTTGAAGGATGAGCAGCTTGCAGATCCGGCTATTTCGAGGGTGTACTCCTTGAAGTTGTTGGGCCTGTCCAAGCCTGTTCGCCCCGCACTTTCGCTGGAATGTAAAGAAGTTAGACAACTGTTAGCTCAGTGGGATAATCTTTTTATACGGAACAGTGTATTGTGCCGCTGGAGGGTGCAACCTGGCAGGAAGAGAACAGCTCAGTCTGTAGTGCCTCTATCACTCAGACTACAGTTGCTCAATTACTGTCATGGCCACCGAACTTCAGCACACTTTGGCAGACAACGGACTGAGGCGAAGATTAAGAGTAGATATTACTGGCCTGGTATGACTTTGGACATACGGCGTTGGGTAAAGCAATGCCCCCAATGCTGTTTATCAAAGCCTGGACCTGGTATCGGTAAACTACCTCTAAGTCAAGAGCTATTCGGTGTTCGATTTGCCCGGATCGCTGTTGATATCATTAGTGGTTTCAACACGACCCCCCGTGGGAATACCTGTATGATGGTGGTACAGGACTACTATACCAAGTATGTCCAAGTATATCCGTTGGTAAATCATACAGCTGTTACCTGCGCAGAAGCACTTTTCGAGAATTGGATCCTCACGTGGGGAGGTCCTTTAATGCTTCACTCCGACCAGGGTCGTGAGTTTGAATCTCGACTGTGGGCAGAACTGTGTAGTAAAATACACATCTGCAAGACGCATACGAACCCCTACCGACCTCAATCGGATGGTATGGTGGAACGTTTCAATCGGACGTTGATCCAATGTCTCACGACAATGGTTAATGAGCACCGGGACGATTGGGATGAGCACGCTCGCTATATCTCCCATGCTTACAATGCTACCGAACATGCGTCGACGGGCTGTACGCCTAATATGCTCGTAATGGGTGAAGACATAGTCATGCCAAGTGACATGGTCTATGGCGTGCAGGGACACCAGCTCGAGCAACCCTGCACAGTGATGTTTGTTGAATCACTTCGACAATCATTACGCGAGTCCTATGGAGTAGTAAGGGACAACTTGGAAAAATCTGCTAGTTTGCAGAAGGTGGGCTATGACACGGGCCTTAAACTCCGCCAATTCAAGGTGGGGGATAAGGTCGCGAGATTTAGCACACCAAATTCCAAAGTCAAGACCCTGTACTCCTGGGATGGTCCGCATACGGTTACTATGGTGGTTAGTGAAACTACTGTAGTAATACGGTTGAAAAAAGGGACTCTCACTAAATCACATGTGGCTAGACTCCGACCTTGGTATGGAGTCCCATATATAGATGACGGTGAAGATTCCCTCGGTGCTGGTCGAGTACCAGCACCAACCGACCCTGCGCTACCGAAGTTACCGAAGGCAGGACCAACGGTCATACCGTCGGTACCGACGGTAGCGCGCCGAAGGGGTCGTCCTAGGAAATTACCGATTGAACCACAGTCGTGTGTTACCAAGCCCAAGCGCGGTAGGCCTCGTAAAAAAGGGTCAGCTGTGCGTAAAGGACTAACCGTAGACACCGGTAAACAAAGCAAGGTGAAACCTCCGGTGTCACCATTGCTGGACATACCGGTACAAGGTCTACGGAGGAGCACACGTGTCAGAGAGCGAGATAAAATTGTGTAAACATTTTTTTCTTACCTTGTTGACGACATTTAGCTGCTGGCTTGATTAAATTTCCATGGACAGTTCCGTACTGGGCCGGTGGTCATTGGCCCGGTACTCGATCACCAAAACACAACGAGAAGAGACGGGTTATCCGGTGTGGTTATCCGTTGGAGGTAGAAAAGCACGTGTTCAGGGCGGGTGGCTGGCTTTGCCGATTAGTTCTAAGTATGGGACTAGTTTTGACCACATATTGCTTAGCAACACGCTGCTGTGTATATCCTCTAATGCCGGTATATCATTCCCGGGTTATCCGGTGGCTCCGCCACGAAAATTGTAAACAACAGTGGGAGTTCCCACCGTCGGATATGCCAGGCGTGGGAAGGGCGCTGCCCGCGTCACCTGATCGATTTCTCCCGCCAAATGAGCCGTGAGAAATTGGGTCACCTCGGCGCGTCTTCGGGACGCGACCCCTGATTGGCTGAGAAGCCGGTCAAGGGGCGGGGTCAAGGGGGACGGGTGGGGTATATAAGCCCCACAGGCAGCCAGGCTTCTTCAGATCAACACGTTTGCCCGTAGGGTAGCGTGTTGATCAGTGGTGCCTAGGTCTGCCCGGCAGTACCTACACTATTGTTTACTGTAGCTGTGCTACTAAATGCTCGGGTGAGTGAACCGTGAGGTTCACCTACGCCTGAGCTAACAGTATGGCAGCCCGTGTAGATGGCAAATGCACGGTCCCGGAGAAGGCTGAGGCCTCCGATGGGGAAGACCGAGTTCTCGAGTCTGACACGGAAATGGACACTACCGGTGCTCCAACCGTCGGTCAAGGCTCGGCTTCGGTACCAACTGAACCTAACCCTGAGGGGTCGGGTGATGTTGTTCCGAAGACAGAACCTGGTCTGGGTGGTAGTAATATCATCCAGGAGGAGAACCCTGCAGGGGGATCTTCTCCGAAACCTGCCGGTGTATTGGCACAAGAACCGACGGTCCCTGATGATGATTCATCAGACGGGTCCACGGTTCGTGCTAAGACCAAACGGAAGCGGAAGCGTAAGAGGAGGATTGCATCTTCCCCTGAGACTCCTGCAACCGAAGAGGTCGCACCGACTGAGGCTGATAGACTCAAAGCTGTTGCTGACAGAGTGGCCAAGGCGGAAGCCGAGGGCTGGTCTGTTGCAGAGAGCAGAGCCAATCGACGCCTCCGCGCCAAGGCAGCGCATGTCCGTCTAAACCTGTGTCTCCGTGATGATGACCGGGAGAACCTGAGCCTGACTGATTTAATTCAGGAGAATGGCAAAATGGCTCTTCCTGCACCTCACACGGTCGACGGTTCAGACGACGAAGACTGGTTGACAGGTGATTCCCATCCCATTGACTGGTACCTCGTGTACCTCAAGGCAGTGTTGGCGGGGAATAAACCTAACATCCATAGGTCATGCCGTCCCAAGCTGAAATATGCTTGGAAGAACTACGTGCCAGGGGATCCCTGCCCGTACGTTCGCTGTCAGCGCCTGAAAGGGACTGCGACAGCAGCAAAACGGTGGCCAAACCTTTTCAAGTTTGCCCGTCATTTGGTAGAGAAGCACATGAATGTGCGTCCCTACTTGTACTGTGTGAGTGGAAGTACGAGTACTTCCTGCCCTGAGTACAGTGACGGGGAACTATTCCGTAGCCAACGGAGATCTGGTTTGGTGAGGCATCTCTGCGATAATAAGGGCGTGCACAAGCGCACTATTACTCGTGGAGTTGAGGCTGCACTGAAGGTTTGGGGGATCCACAAACGTGTAGGAAATCTACAGTTTAAGTGGAGAACCAACAAACTTAAACAGTGGAACTACCTCACGGAGGCTGACTGGGAGAGGTTGTGTAAGGGCGCCAAGTGCGAACAAACCGACCTGGGACCAGCTACAGAAGCTCCGATGCCCACTGTCAAGAAGGGTACCCCCCCTAAGAAGAAAAATCTAAAAAGGGGCCGCCAGTCATCCAAAGATGATACCAAAGGTGGACGCGACCGTTCCCGCAGTGAACCTGCGAAGAAACGTGTCGCCACCGCCACGGTAACATCTGAGGTCGACCGTAGCCAAACCGTCGGTGCCGTCACGGTATCTTCGGTTGCATTACCCTCGGTTGCTGATCAACTGCCCAGGCAGGAGAGACAGAAACTGGGTGATGCACTGGCTATTGTTCAGAACTCATTGGGTGACGAGCAGGCGGGTCAAGTCGCTGCTGACTATGTCAAGCAGTATAAGTGGAGTCAGAAGCAAAAGAAAGCTTCAGCCCCACAGGAGAGTGTCTCACCTGTCAGTGACGCTGAACAGGTAGAGGTACAACAGCCGGATGGGGCGTCAGCCCAGCCGACTGCTCCACCCCAGCACGGAGCAACCTCTGACCCCGCAAGGGATGACGAGGTAACTCCAGACCCTGAGCACAGGGCTGTTGACGAAGGGCTAGCAGGGTTACCTGTGTTGCCTGGAGACGGTCCTGCCTTTGATACTGGATTCTCTGACACTCTAGTCCCCGGATTTGAGTGCTACAGAGCTAAGATGGCTGAAAACGCAAGTAAGCTACTCCAGTTTCAGGTTTCCTTCTTGGAGAAGTCGTACTTTGAGCAGTACAAGTTGCTCAGAGAACAGGCTATCCGAGAAGGGAAAGCTTGGGTTGCTGAACGCACCAGAGTCCTTGCCGAGCGCGAGGCGAGTCTGGAGCAAGATCATGCCTTCTGGAGGGCTACGATCGACCAACTCGAATCAAGGTTGACAACTTGTGACGCCAAGTTCTTCCGGCAGTTCGGGTTTAAGCTGACAGAGTGGGAGAGATCTGGTTTTCCAGATCTCCAGTCCAGGTTGGGGCTTGCCGCAAGGCCTGCTCCTCCTGTGACCCCGGTACTGTCAGTACACCCACCTAGGTATGAGATGCCATTTTCTTTCATGGCACAATCTACCCGGGTGGTCAGTGGCGGGGAGCCTACTGCGGCGCCGAGTACCCTCTCGGTGGCCCCAGGTGGAGCCCTTCCTCTCCAGGTGGAGGCTGCTGTGGTTTGCACCACGGAGGCCCCTCCTGGAGGAAGTCCTGATGGGGAAGGAAAGCCATCCGGCGGTGTCCCTATGGACACCTAAGGTTGGTCCCCCGTCAGGCCCTCTGGGGTGCACTGTTCCGCCCCTCGGAGGTAAAACTAAACCATCGACGCAGCTACACGCCCCTGGACAACCGTGGACAACCGAAAGCAGACCGACGGTGCTGTCGTGACTTAACTGAGTCTCTACTGCCACCACACTGGAAGCAGCCTGATGTCTTCAACCGTGGTTTACTACTAAGCCACAACCGTCGGTGCTCTACTACTGTCCAGGGCTCCTGATCCTGTGGTCACATTCTACTATTGTGACCTATGAACTATTATATGGATCATCCTCCTGTGATAATTATTTATAGGGAGGCACGGACCTACCTTTTTATATTTATATTTCACAAGAGATGGAAGTACTATACCGGTACTGGACTCTATCCATCTCTACCACCATAAACTGCTAGGTACTGGAGTACCGCCCCTAATAAGGATGACGATCTATCCCACCTTATTTAGGATACGCTATTATGGATTTTTATATATAAACTTTTCTACGCCAAAGGAAGTGGGAACTACTATAGTTCCAATTATAAAACTTTTCTTCGCCAAAGGAAGTGAGAGCTATTATAGTTCTATTATTTATATATAAGGACACTAACTCCACACGGATTCGCACCATTGCTGAATGAAGTAGGTGATGTGTTGAGTTTCCAAGGTGGTTATTTGGTGCCTTTACTATTAACTGATACTAGTCTAGGACTATCAGTTGGACAGTTTTTATCATGTGCCTACGGGACTATGGTTTTACAAAGACTATATTGTTGATATAAACTGTTATGTACATGTTAACTTGTATGTTCATGTATGTATGCCTGTTGTTACTATGAGTAGAAATGTTACTTGTTGATAAATAGATATACGTGGTATATAATGTATCCAAGAGGTATTATTATTATAAAACCAACCCTTCCTACATTCTAAAGGGGGGTAGTGTAACGGGTTGACTATAAGTCTAACTGTTATTGTTGTATATCTATTGTATGTTGTATGATGTAAGACAACACGGTTCTATTGTGTTTAATAACTGTTTTATTCATCTAACTAGTGTCGTCGGTTCGTTACATACACCGACTCCTCTAGTTCGGTTATCTATACGGTAGTGTACCGGTACCACCTTCGGTTACCGTCGGTAGTTGTTACATAATCATTTTTACATAACTAAACCTAACAGGTGGCGCTGCTAGTACGGTCACGTGGCTACGCAGCGCTGTATATAAGACGGCTGCTTCCCCATTGGAAGTCAGTCAGGTTTGGGACTGTCGTGACATGACCACCCTGTGCTCACGGGCTTAACTCTATGCTATAGGGTTGCCCACTGTATTATATATCTGTTCTGATCTCGTATATCCGCTGGTTATACTTGTACTATAATACCCAAGAGTTACCTTTACAATAAAGTCGCCGTATATTAAAGTCTAATTTACCTTGTCTGGTTTTTGTACTCAAGTGTTACATACGTAGTAAGAGACCAACTACAACATGATAGGGGCCCGAGCGGAGGTAATACAGAGCGCACATGCTAGGTGATGCATTTACTTTTTTATATGTTATCTTTTACCCAAATAAAACACTTTAAAAAAACAACTTTGTCTACATCTTCTAGTTAAATGACATTTATTTGATGACCATATGACACACAAAGGACGTTTTGATACCTATTTAAAGCCAATGCATCATAGAATATGAATATTTCATTGAAGAATGACGTTTTGAAAAAATCTGAATTCTTTTGCAACAAGCATTCTAAAATGTTGAAATTTCAAGATGTTCATCGGTTTGACCGCTGGTCCAACATGTAATTTTCAATATAGGACCACTGAAACAATCATTTATATTGAACAATACTATTATTTTTTGTATAATTGATTATGTGAACATAATTAAGACATGCCTCTCAAGTATCATCAGTTGAGTATAAGCCATTCCTCTCTTTTCAATCCATCTTAATCTCAATCCCAAAATGGTAAGAAATCGTACAAACTGCATTGCTATCCTTTGGGACGTATCTAATTTAATTACCCACACATTAGGTGTCTTCAAGTTACTTTTGACAAATAATTAGTGGTTTCATGAAGTAAATGGCACTTTTAGATATTGAATACACCAAGCCGTACGCTGAGCCGTGGCAGGTCAGTATACAGCAACAAGAACTCACAAGAATAGGAACACTGACATTATTTGCGTCTATACTACTATCGATACTATAATATAAATTAATACTATTCTAATCATATAAGCCCACGTCACACGCCAAGGTAACCAGATTGTAATAACGGTTACAAATCTAATAAATATCATGAAGATGATTATGATTTGTTAAATAAAAAACAAAAAAAAAAATGTTTTCGTGGGTGCACGCCTAACGCCCTCTTCCCCTCAAGATGGAGACCCCCTTGTCATGTATAAGGGCATTTCTCTCATTTATATTATGTTTTGATATTGAAGAAAAGAAAACATCCTAATCTGTGGAAGGAATCCATTTATAGATACTTGATAGGTCATATTAATATGTTGTTGTTTTTTTGGCCCAGCTGGGAAACATGACGGTATATGTTGAAAAATTCTGAAATCTCTACATTTCTCATTGTCAAAGAAAATAATTCTGTGGTAACAGGCTATTAAAGGTGTCTTTGTCCATAATACATTAGGGTCACCGTCCACGGAGCATAAATCGGCCGTATACGGCCATTCTATACACAATTTACATAGGGAATGTACGGCAATTTTCTTGATATACGGCCGATTTATGCTCTGTGGACGGTGGCCATAAGCAAACATATGGACCAAGGGTGATTATACATGAATCATGTTTTAAAGCTTTCTGAAAAGGGCGTTGCACCCAGAATACACAAAGACATGTTCAATATAGCCTTCATTTATTATATTAACCTTAGATATCCCACAGGAAGAAGCATGGTACAAATTGATTCCGGGTGGTTGGATGTATTGTACAGAGAGCTATTAGGTAGGGCGTTAGGCGTGCAAAGTTAAAGAAGCCAAGCAAAACATACACATTTAATATAAAGTTATGAAAACACAAGACTCAAGTTGTACGGTGTCACATTTAAACAGAATCAAATATTCAAAGTTTATAAATCATGTGTATTCTAAGCCACATTTAAAGAGTTAGGTGAGTCATTACTGTAGACATGAAACATAGCACCAAGTAAAGGCTTACTTTTGCATGCAGCGGAAGCTAGACGTGTATAGTGTCGTGTATAGTGCAGTGTTTTCAGAATGTGTTGTGCTCCGTTGAACATGATAAGACCACACCCTAGGCCTGTGGCTGCTTGGCAAAAGACATAAAGAGTGTTTTGTTTTAAGCGGAGAGGGGCGCAAAGATGGTGGTCCCATCATGGTGTTGGATGGGGGTAATGTCATCCCTCTGAGTTGAGTTTGAGTTTGAGACTGAGTTTAGATATTTTTATTTGGCTCAAGATTAGGCCTGTGTCCACTAGCATATATAAGGCCGTTTGTCGTCCTTCAAAACGTGAATTTGAATACAAATATGAAATATATGTTTTCTCTCCCTGTGGACACAGGTGGACGACAAAATTCTCAAATATGATTTCAGGATCCAGCCCGTTATCTCTTGGGGACACTATAAACAATATATTAATAGTTAACGAATCATTTAATAATCGTCCATTTCCATATTGGAATTTTACAGACAGGTAATATTCAAACATATAGAACATGTTAAAATTATGACGTATAAGATAATTGTAGAAGGGATAGAGACGGGTCCCCTGACCTATTCTAAGCATGGTGTGTTTTTCTCTATTCTTTATTTATATCATAAGTTCTAAGTTCAATTTGCAAAGTTTCAATCCTGCAAACACGAAACATATAAAAATACAAACAATAATTTTTGTTTCAATTAAAGAGAAGATTGACACATACAATGAATCATTTTTGCATTCCTTAATATAGCATCTTAATAGTGCATGTGAAATTACGAAAAATGCATTTATGGTGATATTACTTGGGATCAAGACATAATCAAGGTATCATACGAAAAAAAGAAAATCAGCATTTTATATTACTGTCCCATAAACCAGGTTATCAAAATACATTTTCATAAATCACAGCTTGGATAGTTTGACTATCATTTAATGAGATGGTACTTAAATGAAGATAGATACTTTAGTAAAAGAACTCGTTTAGTGTATATATGCAGTAACCTCCCTAGAGGAAGTCACTGATATTATATAAGTTTGCTAGCCAAGAGAACGTTTATTGGCAGTATGTTCATCACTGGAATTTTGGACTGATGAAAAAAAATACAGGAATCATATATTGCAATTACGGGGGTGTGAATTGGAGCTCATATCTGCAGGGGGTGTTCCTATATGTGGATTTGCGAATGCCATGAGTTTTTGTGTTTCTAAAGTGTCTGTATACTTTGTGCATTCGCACCTGCATTAGTCAATCCTGTATTCGCAAATCCAATCATTTTATACTTTTAGTAGCAAAAAGCAGTTGTGTTTCTAATGAATGTGCGAATGCACTGTGTAGCTTCCACATTCAATGTGCGAATACCAAATTACTGTTTCTAAACTGATAGGGCCGCCTACCTCAAGGGGTAGACATGGTGCATATAAAATAGAGAAAACATGCAAAATAGTAAATGTAAAGTATGTTGTATGTTTTTGTCATCATCTAGTGAAATATGTATACAATATTTATGCAATAAACATTATAAATGACGTTTTTTAATTGGACTTTTGCATTCGCACATCACTAGCTTTCGCACATCTATCCAGGAGATACATGTATACACTAAAAACTCTATGGGGAAAAAAAGTTATCAAGAGTGATTACTTTTTGTCATCACAGTGATGACGACACATGTGATTACTTAGTAATCACTAGAGTAATCATATGTGATGACCCAGTGTCATCACCGTGATTACTTTTTTGAAATCATCTATGATTAAATTCATATAACTTATTTCTCTGTTCAACAAGGTATCAATCCCTAATTATCAATAACACCTCCCCCCCTTCACCTGTCATCATACATTGATTGAAAGCACTTCTAGCCCTTATAGCAAGCCCAACAAGGCCTATATGTGTATAGTAACCAACAGTATATTCTTGCATAAGTAAATGTGGTTTAAGCCAGACAAAAGGTGTCCATGTGTACACATATGTCTGCTCTTGAGAAATTTGGTCAAAACTTAACTGTAAATTACTTGAGTTTCTAATGTGATGATATTCTTTAAATGTTTGATTTTATAAGATCCTTTAATTAGAGTTAATAAGGATATATATCTATAGATGGCTTGGAGTAGGTCCTGCACATTCGATTATTGTCTAGTGGTGCCCTCTGGTGGCAAATATTGTAATCGAGATGATGACTTGGGTCATCACGGTGATGACTTTCAGTCATCACCGTGATGACTTTACTCTTACTAATCAGCATGATTACCCAAACTAATCAGTAGTGATTAGTTACAGATATGTCTAAGTTTTCAGTGTACTTTTTACAAGCCAGACACAGACATATAATGTATATGAAAGCTGTGAGATACTCAAATTCATCGTGGGCGACTTTTGTCCATCCTGCTGTAATATTATGCATGTCATGTCATCATGATATGTCCCTCATGTCATCATAGTTAGTCCTAGGGACAGAAGGAGCGAGAATGTTTACAGTAACATCGTTTATCCATTAAATAGTGTCCCCGCATATTTACCAAAAGTAGGGGAGTGCCGCCCTCCCTCAAGGATGATGGAGCAAATGTGCGAATGCCAATCCTATTTGTGTTTCAGAATCAACTTTCACAAACTGAAATAAGATACTCTATGGCGAATGCAAGTATGAAAGCACATTTAGAAACACAAAGTATTTTCAAGCATTTGGCATTCGCAAATCTCCTTTTATACTACTGGCAAATGCCATCCAAAATCCAAAGATATAGGAACACCCCCCAGGTGGTGTCGAAGTACAAGACAGTTTATAGAGACACATTTTACTTAGGTATTATAAACACAAATGCATTGCGTAACTGGAATTAAAAGAGTTATCAGAGATAAGCTACCAGCCCATGCTTAAAGAAGAAAACAGCGATACTTGAGGAGATGTGTATAAAGTAACAGATATTCTAACCTGATAATAGCACTTCCCAATCAGAACATCAACGGAGAGAAAAGGGAAACAAAGATCATGCCACTTTCAAACTCATGTGCACAGAATAGCGTGCATAGCTAGGCCTAACAGTCTAAGTATGTTGTTTTCAATCCCCACTGACAAGTACCCCACACATCATTCATCTTCTTTTTCTTCTTGTGCATCCTCCACCTTTTTCAATTTAAAGAAATGGGCCGTTCCCTTGAATACTGCAAAACTGGTGAAGAAATTATTTACCCTTCTCTAACAGCAGGTGGAGAAAGGGGGCAATGTATAAAAACGTGTACCGGTACATGATTACATCACATATAGTTGTGATTCAGCGAACCAAAACGGGGACGTTTTCTAGGACGGCACATGTCTCATAACTGGGCCTCTACATCTTTAAGGTCAAATCCCACAATGCGAGAGAGGGTCAGAAAATGTTTGTGAATTGGTCTTATTGCCGATTTTGGGCCCTATTTTGGCTAAGACAAGCCCAAATCGGTGAGAAAGGGTGGCTTTTGTCTTGTGATTTGGGAAATCATAAGGATCAAATGAGTTAGAAATTTGCCCTGGAAGGCCTAAAAAATGTTGATTATTGGAATATGTCAATGATTTGGCTTATATAAGGGGGACACTCCACATATCTTTAGGCTAATTGAGAGGGAATAGTGAGGACAAATCATACTGTAAAGTAACTCCCCTCAAACAGATCCATTAACACTTTGCTTGCCTATTATTGACCACTGTGGGATTTGGAGAGGCATAAGATCATGGGACAAGTGTTGCGATTTACAATCTTGGCAACCGTTTCCCCTTGCTTTTACGTCAATAATCAACACTTTCTGGCCCATTTTTCGCGTTGTTGGATTTAAAAATTCCGGGGGACCGGTATGCATCATTATCTAAAGCTTTGGTCCTATCCAGTTTCTGCCATTTGCGGGTGGTTCGATCGAAACGCTGAAGCCCCCTAGTTACGGGCCTGAGTCCTTCACAACATAATTGGTGCCACACCCGTCCACAGAGAAGTCGGAGGACCGGCCCCAGACTCCATATAAATATACACCGGGTGTTTCTGGTCGTTTCTATTACTTGGTCTGATTACCAAGTGTGTCGGGAGATGGGCGAGACGAGTTCTATGAAGCGACGTGTGACGGTCATGGTTCGGAGGCAGTCCACACCCAGCAGTCCAGCCCCCTGTCTTTGTGCCTATCTATATCTTGCCTCCTCCTGCAAAACACCCAATACGACATAGCTATTCCCCTTCTCAGTCACTCTCACTTCCCCACGGACCTGATCAGAATAGGAGTAAAGGCCATGGCACTTTGGATACCAAACATATTGAGACGGATAGTCATGCTTCACTATGTTTTCTGGAGTACCCTTGTGCTAATGTCAAGTAAGTAATTAGTTGTTTTTTATTTGTTTTTCTTTCTCTACGACAATAAAATTCTGTGAAACATTGATCGTGGATACCAAACATATTAAGAAGGATAGCCATGCTTCACAATGTTTTCTGGGGTACCCTTGTGCTAATGTCAAGTAAGTAATTAGTTGTTCTTTATTTGTTTTTCTTTCCCTACGACAATAAAATTCTGTGAAACATTGATCGTGGATACCAAACATATTATTAAGAAGGATAGCCATGCTTCACAATGTTTTCTGGGGTACCCTTGTGCTAATGTCAAGTAAGTAATTAGTTTTTTTGTTTTGTCTTTCTTTCCCCACGACAATCGAATTCTGTGAAACGTTGATCGTTTCCAGAATCTATTGAAATCAGGCTATATACAGCAAATCAATGTATTTGAACTCAGTTTATGAGAAAGATAATGTTGTTTATGTGCTGCAGTGTAAACTGACTGAAGTTCACTACATGCATTCGCGGTACAAATACACTGGCCAATAGCCACACCTATAGTAACTGATATGGGGAGAGGGCGGTGCCAACGTGTGGAGTAAACACCCTGTGGACAAACACGATACATGGTTATGCACATATATGGCAAACTGCGATCGTTGCACATATCTTATACATGTTATTGTTACTGCTATATTTTCACATGAATCAAGTTAGGGAAACCTTCAGACCCATTGCAGAGCTTTGACAAAAGAAACATAGGATTAATTATGTGGTATTGTATTGGATAAAGGGGCTGATCTTATATCGAGACATTGTATCGGATGAAAAATTAATTTTATAAATTAAACTAGGCAATTAGGGCAAACTGTGATATCATAGTATAAAAGACAGTACTGTCAATAACAATAATATATATTGACACCCACACACAATTATTAACTGTTAACAGTAGTCAGTATTCATGGGCCCATTGTAGATTACTGCTGTATACGTCAGTGCCAATGCCTAACATGTCCCAGATATCGAGAGAGAAAAGGAGATGCATTAGCAGAATTGGAGACAATTATATCTACAATTACAGATATTCTCTATAAACGACAAAACACTATAATTAAAACTGTGTCAATTTGATGCCAAACGGTCTTCCCATCCCAGCTAACCACTTGGTCACGGCATAGCTATATAGGTTAAGTATGTGCAAGGCCATCATCACTGCATAATAACTAGAATGCCACACGACCTAAGGGAGTGGTGAAATTTCGCTGGAAGGCGCAAACAATAATGTTGGCCGACTATTGACAGCTGCAATTCACCACGATCTTGCTTTTGCTAGTTCAATTTGACAGAATAGTGGAAAACGTTCCTCTTATTAAGTCCTAACGACAGTTCAAGCTGTCAACAGTGGGATATTATACTGTTATTGACAGTTCCCTATCATAGCTGGCGTATCTGTCAATTCTGACACCAATGTAGATTTTTGACACCAATATCAACTTTAAATTGACAACAATGTTGATTATGTCGACTTTTGATCCCGATGTCGATTTTGGCTCCAAAGCCGAATGAGTTTGACTTCAACGTCGATTTTGCCTCCAGGTCGAATTTGAGTCCAATGTCGCTTTTGACATCAATGTTGATTTTGATCCCAAGTCGATTTTGGCATCAATGTCGATGATGTCGATTTTAAGATCTCGATTTTAACGCCTATGTCGATTTTGACGCCACTGTCGATTTTGGTTCCTAAGTCGATTTTGGCTCCATAGTTGATTTTGGCTCCACAGTCGAGTTTGACTCCAACATCGATTTTTGCCTCCCATGATTTTGACTCTAGGTTGATTTGACTTAAACTTAAAAGGTCGATTTTGACTGCAAGGTCAGGTGAGAATGTTTTAATGAGACAGAAATCTTTCACAATTTACTGTTTGCTTGAGAAACTGTTAATAACAGTACCATTTTTCATTGGAAGCTGCAATGAGGAATTTGAACTAGAAGCTGAGTGTACACTCCATCCCCTTGCCAGCTGCATAGTACTAAGTAGGTGGAATGAGGGCGGTACCTGTGTAGTTACATATATACAGCATGCTAGATAGCTGATGCTTATGCTGGTCATAGCACCATAAACCACTGCTCCAGCAAGTCGGTGATGTGTATCCAGCATGGTTAACACGGTCTAGCATTATACAGCCCCTCCCTCCTGACTGGCACATAGCCATATGTCCTTGGTTGAAACGCTGCATAAATGCAGCCCATGTGAGTCTACTCAAGACAAGGCTGCATTTATACAACAGGCCGACCCTTCGAGAGTGCATCAATCCCGTTCAGTATTGATGCGTGAATGCAGCGCTCTCGATTTACTCTCCCATGTTGCTTGCATGCATCATGACGACCAATGGGCACAATAAATTAAAGCACTATGCGGTCATTAAAGGGTTATATCAGGTGTATAGGCAACAGCTGAGGTGAAAGTAACAAATTACACCAACCTGATTAAGACTTGATTCCCTTTTTGCAGAAATGTACGTATACATTGGATTGAATTAAATGCATGCATCTTAGAAAGTGGAAAAAACTGCTAGAGGCAATGTTTTGAATGCAAAGATTAATATGTAACGGCATGTGAATGCAAGTCAGCTATGTAGTACCTAGTCAGATATACAAATACTTTATATACAAATATGTATTATAATAATACTAACTATATTGATAACCTAATTCTATGAGCAATCTGAGGTAGATACACTGTCTTGCCCTGTTTTGTCGGTCATTTAATTAGGGGAAAAACACGTTTTTTATGCAATTTTGAAGATTTGAAAATTATTTTTACACGTTTATGGCGTCAATATTAGCTTTACAAACATTTTGAAAAGATCTTTCCATTTTTACACTTTCTTGGTTAATTTGAGGGAATGTAGAGGGCCTTTAAAAAAACCGTTTTTAAAAAAATCCGACCTAGCGACTCTTCCCATGTTACCTGAAACAACTAAATCAACAAATAAATAGCATGAGCATTACACTATGTAACTCTCTGAGAAATAAAGTAGAGCATGGCTCTTTATTCAAAAAGAAAAATCCATACATTAGCGACAAAAAGTTGAAGGGCAGCCACCTGTATTTCCAAGGGAGGTTTGAATGGCTGTGTTCTTAGATAAATGAATTTAATACGGCATCTAATATAGATTAATGCCACACATGAGATTTGATTCTAGTTAATCATAAAAGTAGTTTATGGAAAATGCTATGTACATGTATTTGGTTTTAACATGACCAAAATAGTTGTGGTGGCCACCCATTGTGTAAGGCAATCTCTGAAGGGGAAGGCGGTGTCTTCCAAGAAAGAAAGTAATAGTAAGTTTCTCTGTGTATTACCATTCTTCATAAACCCCATCCATATCAAAATAATTCACCTAATCATCATTCCTGATAAAGGTTTCCAACAGTTTAGGATTATTGTTTGCCATTAGCTAGACTACCAGTGGAACCATGCAGCGACAATAAACCACCGCGAGATTATTGCTTTCGGAATTTAGTTCAGTATTTAATTTTTACGTTTAAAGTGATTTAATCTTAAAGGGGCACAATCACCAAGCGTATCCCACTCACAATTCTAGTACTGTACAGTACTGTTCTAGTCTACTATGACTTGTGGTTAAGTGCGAGTGGTGAGAATGCTCCTTTAATCCTATTTTGTTTCCATGTCAGAACGATAACTAAGTTCTTCTGTTTGTCTCTGTGCTGGAAACCCAAGAGCCGTCTGTCATGGGGCTAGGTTATTCAATGTAGCACTCTGGTAGTTAATAGTCAACTACAGAATTGAATGAAACTATACCCTACATGCAGTGTCCTGGGGCGTTACGGTGGTGTCAATAATAATAACAGGGACCAGTCAGTTGGCCATAAACGCACACAACAACCGAGTGATTAATCCCCTCTGAGTTTAAGCTCTAATAGTCGTACATATGGCTTTAACAGCAAACCTCTCCCGGAACATGTGTTAAAGGAGCATTCTCACGACTCGCACTTCACCACATAGTAGACTAGAACAGTACTAGAATTGTGAGTGGGATACGCTTGGTGATTGTGCCACTTTAAGAAGCAGTATCACCACAGCTACCACATATAGGAGACTAGAACAATAGGAGAGGCCGGGGTACGTTGACCACCCGGGCATGTTGAGCCGCCTGCTATCTTTGCTATTCCTTTGGGAATTTTCTGGCAGTTTGCCTACTCATTACCCCTTTATATAAACAGTTTAGAGCAGCAACATCATGATCATTTTGGCATGCTGATGAGAGAGTTAGACAGCATTAAAGGATTTATGGGCTTGAAGTAAAATTTGTAGTTGTTAAACTTTTGTTCTTGTGTCATCAAAAAACATTGCTGGCCTAAGATCTCTATGGAGGTCAAAGTATACACATCAATTTTATGTATGAGCATGGTTCAAGGTGCCCCAATTTCGGGACTTTTTGACAATGGTGTTTAGACAATTAAATTACTTAATATTGATACAATGTTAATAATGTATCAATGGCAGATAATGTGGATAAAGACATAAACAAATAATAAACAATTTGGTTATACGACTATGATAGAATAGATAGTTTGTGGATGGTGAAAATAAATTCTTTTGTAGCATATTTAGAGTGTCTTTATTCCCAGATTTATCATTTTTCTGAGACAGAACAGTGCATAACATTATAGAAGAATGTAATCAAAGATTTATTCAGACTTGACAAATAACAGGAATACTCTTAGGCTGGTTTACGTTGACCCTATAAGAATCTGTAAGGTTCAAACTTCTAGTCAATTCTATAGAAAAATATAATTGAGTGACTTTCATGCATCAAATATGTAATGTGTACATTCATTCCTATGCAAAAGTAACAATGGCAACAAATTCCAACTGAAATTTCAATTATAGATCTATATTGGTGATTATTTGGATTGTTCAATGCATGTGGTTCAAGGTGCCCCAGTGGGTGGATCAACCTACCTTGGGCATAGGGCTCATTGAACCACCCTAAGATTTTATTTTCAAAAATCAAGAAAAATTGAATAAAAGACCACATTTGCCTTGCCATAGGTTCTCTTATATCGCAATGATACAAGGTAACTGCTTGATACAAAATCAAAGTTCAGATCCTTTTAACAAGGTCAGGAAAAAAATAAAGGTGCTAAAGCGGTGCAAAGTGTTCCGGTCCCCCCTACTAGAATTGTGAGTGGGACACGCTCAGTGATTATGCCACCTTGGGTTCTCAGAATGGGGTGTCACACCCACATGTCAGGACAATGTATGGATGGATGGGTGTATAGGGATATAGGTGACTGATATACTATGTGTGTATAGCAGGTGGGAAGGGTAGCTGGTAGGGTAGGGCTAGTACATGTGATATTAAATATTATTGGTAAATGGTAATTTGGCTATTTTTAACTTGATTTAGTACATTGGCTAACTTACAAAGGGATCATCCTTGGAATACTATAGACATCATTTTTGCCCTATTTGAACGATCTTTTTTTGAAAAAGTAAAATAAAGTATCATACAGTTACCATATGCTACAGTGCATGGGGATCCCTAAACGGTAATCTGGTAACTGCAGTTACCATAGACTACTTCCTCACAGAGCTAAAAAGGTACATTTTTGGACTATAATCATTTCCTATTAATGAACAAATCTTAGTATTATTCATGTGCAATACAGCATTGTGGGCAGTGGTTCACTACGGAAAAATCATGAAAATTTCACATTTTATCACACTTTATTTTGGCCACAATAGAAAATACTCTTTTTCTTCAAAAATCCCGAATTAGGAATATATGACCGCTTCAAGACTCCCTATGGTAGTTTACCAATTACATAGCGTTATCTTTTGGCAGAATTTTACAGCAGCAGCTAGTTACATAGCGATATACCTAACACGAACAAGTACAGTAAAAAGTGGCATGGTCCGATGATTAGGGCTCAGAAATGCACCAGAATATGGACATACTTCATGCCCTCAGAATTCAGCTTAGAAATCAGATAATTGTCAGTTTTTTACTCTCAATTTAAGACTCTTGGAGAGTACACTTGAAGGCAAACCATTGAAAATACACTGTAAAAGACTACACCTGTGCTCATGGGATCCTCTAAACTGGCTCTTATTGCCAATCAAAGATTATATCATTAATTAGGGGCCGTAACTAGTCATGATACGCATTGAAAGGTGAAACATTGAAAGTTGAAATACCATGAAAATGCATGATAAATTAATTTGAACAGGCTCATGAAATAGTTATGGGACAAGTGTTAGCCAATACACATGCTTCTATAGAATTTATATAAGGATAGTTACACTGTATTAATAAGCTGGCACTCACGCATTAAGAACACCGTCATTTTATGGTGGAACTGTTTGAGTTTTATGGTAGTTTTTTTATTGACTAAATTCCGCAATATACATCCCTTCTCTCAAATCAAGCCACTGTTAGCAAAAGGCTAATCAAACAAGTAGATACCATCCTATCGCTGAGACAGCACACACAGAAAACACATTGCTAAATAAACCGTCGGACAGCAAAAAGGTGGAGGAGGACAGTATAGGTGTCATAGTAGCATACACTGATACATTACAGCGACTGAATGGTTGATTCCATGGGGGGTAACAGCAGTGATAATGTAGCATTTCACCATAACTCGAGTACATAATTACCGGTAGCAACTTCTAAGTACTCTCCCAAGCTACTTCACACTAAGATTCAGTACATTGTTATAATACTCTAGTATCCATAGAAAGGCCTTAATACATTGTTATAATACTCTAGTATCCATACCCTCATAGAGATTGTGTGTTTAGTGTACAAAGATATATCTTAGATCATCAGACAAATAATAGTCAGGTCTAGTAATTCAATAGATACAATTAAGCTGTGCATTTTTCACCGAATGCATGAACAGTCTAAATGATTTAATATGTTGAACTTCGGGCTTCAATGTATCACATGGTATCCTACCGCTCTTTGGGTATAGCGCAGCCTTAGTTCTTTAGACTTCAATAAGTATCTTCACATCACTGCGCAGGCACACTCAGATTCTCGTTGTGCCTGCTATGTTTGTACATAACACCCAACATGTGAATACCACGACGACTGACTAGTCTGTCAATAGTATATGCTTCATGTAAAGCAGATTTAGTGATCAGTCTCGGGTCTCATACATGTCCATACAACAGCGCACGAAGTGATTCTGTATAGTTTGTAGTGTGTCAACAGTACCCTCAGAACATAACATGATTTATTGAAGCCTCAAAGCTATAGGAAAGGCCTTATCTATTACACTGTCAGGACTTAAATAGGAAACACCTCAGGTGTGACCATCTTCAACCCGTAGGATAAAGTTCATGGAGTGTTTTTTTTATGGAGGCAAAGCTGGTTCAGTGGTAATTCTTTTCATTATTATCTTTTTATGCACATGCTTTTTATGCTCATTTATATACAGAAGCACATTCAGAATGTATTTCTGTATATAGCTGAATTATAACATATAATAACCCGTGTGCGAGTAAGACCTGCAGCGCCCCCATCGGCCGTTGCTAAGGGCCCACTGTTGCTACTGCTGCCAAGCTTTCACCCTCCGCCATCTTGGTCCCCCCTGTACCATATAGGGTCAGACTGGAGGATATTCCTTCAGCATCTGCACCTGACCAGTCTTCCTTGAATAAAGTCTGTATAATGGTATGTCTACTTAATCAGACACCCCAGGCATGTCATGACACATTTTATCTATAGTGTCACTGAAGTGGCATACTCAGAAAGTGTATACCCATGATATAGGGACTTCAGAAATATAGGGTGCATTACGGGAAGATATAGCACCCACGGGAGGAAGGGGGTGAGTACTCCCACCCCTCGGCCCCAGCTTGATCTACTCACGGCCAACAGTGACCAGCAGAGACTCACCAGGCAGCCCCTGCCACCTGACTGGTGATACTACAGTACGCCACACTAGTACTAGTGTACATCATGTACATTTAACTGCCTAGTAGCCATACATATCTAGTTTAGTACATCATCTACCTATAGCCTGTAGGTTGGTGGGCATGTATTACAAAACATAATACATGCAGGGGCTTTGAAGCCCCAAGATCCCATTTATAGCTATACATATAGGCATATACATACATGATGATCGTTCAGCATAAGTGCCCTACCAGATCTCCTCCAATAAAACTGTAGGTTTTAATACCTATAATACCAGACTACCCAAGATGGTTTATCCATATATTACCTAGGTATTGCTAAAATCTTGATAATTTGAGAGGATTTTGCTACAGTCAGCACGTATTGAAAGATGGGGTGTTTCACGGGAACCTAGTATCCACGGGAGGACGGGGGTCAGCCCCCTTCAGGCCGGGTACGGTGATAGCCCCTCCCGACAACACACTGACCTTCCTCCAGTGAGAGGGGTGTCCAGCGGTACTGCTTGGCCGCACTTCGGTGGTTGCTAGGGGCAACCGCCTCCTGCGGCCTACTCGCACATAAGTTATTATAAAGCATGCGTTTGTTCTTGATACCTAATGGTCACCGTCCACAGAGCATATAAATTGCCCGTATATATGATTAAAATGGCCATATATTGCCTATGTAAATTGCGAATATAATAGCCGTATAGGGCCGATTTATGCTCTGTGGACGGTGGTCATAACAGCTAATAACCGTACATTTTGGGCTTCAAAGTCGCCCTAATGAGGATGAGGGTTGTCAGAGGTCCGGCAGCACCTAACATAATGTGTAAACGATAACACTAGTACTGCCAACAAAAATACGTTATTGTACGTCAAAATAACGTTTTTAACGTTTTGCCACTCTAACCCAGTAAACACAACCACGTCATTAGAACGTAATTTCACTACGTAAAACAACGTCAGAATGTAAGGGTTTATTTAGGTTATTTTCCCTAAATTAACGTAATATAACGTTTAAAACACGTTTATATGACGTAATTTGCAGGTTAATTTACGTAACATTATTATGTCAATACAGGTGGATTTACGTTTCAAATCGGTTGAATAAATCATGTAGAAAAAAGTACTCCCCTTTGTGCCAAGGTAGGATTCGAACCTGTGATGCCATCTTTTAATGTCATTTAACAAGTGAAATAACGTCCATTTCATAGACTCTATTCAACGTTAAATTAACATTCAACATTGGGTTACAATATGTCAATAATTCTAATGCAAAAATGCTCACAAACTGTCCTAGATATTAATTACACTTTATAGTAGCTCATTACGCTTTACGCACATGTATATACCAATTGCAAAATACAACTATACTACACCAGTGGGGATCGATCCACCAACCTTTGATTGTCCTTGGATGGACAGTCCCACGCTCTACCACTTAAGCTAACCAGGCACTTAGGTTTAGAAGGTAAATGGACTAATATAAGATTAATATAAGTGGAGTCGACTGCATGAAATCAAGGGTAAACTATGGCCTTTAGTATAGATACCAAAACGATTTTGGGAGAATAGGAATATATTTATTATTCACACCTCATCGCCACCTCTCTTGATCCCTCTCCCTGTCTCCCCCCTCTCTCTCTGTTTCTGTTTGTCGGTCTATCTGTTTGCCTCTGTCTCTGTCTGTCTCTGCCTCTTTGTCTGTCTCTCTCTTCACTGGTCTCTATCAGTAGATTCTAGTTTCCACTCTTGTGGGAAGTGAGCCTGATTTTACCAAAGACCTCATTAGCTTAAGCAGGAGAGCCTGGGACAGGCAATCTAAAGGACATGGGTTCGAACCTCAGAGGGACTTTTAGTGTACATGTAACTACAATGGTCATCAAAACCAAACCAAACCCCCTGCAAACCTTTTCCAAAGGTTTTCTAGACATTTAAAAAACGTTCGTCAAAAACGTCTTGGAGAGTGGAAAGGTTATGCGGACTAAAAATGATGCATATTCTCATTGTCCACCTCTGTCCGTCAGTCAGACTAGCTCAATGTAGACTCCTGATTAATGTTTTCTTGAACCTCAAACTACGTCAATTCATTTACTGGGATGTACTTACGGTATATGATTATGTGCAGAACATTGAATTCGGATAATAATCTACAATTCGTCACAGCTTCCTTCATGGCTCAGTTGGCAAGACTTTAGACTCTGGACTCCATAGGTACCCGGCTCAATCCCCACTCAGGTAGAAATGTATTCCCTCATATGCATGTGTTCAATGGGAACCTGCATATTAGTTGGGAAAGAAAGGAAGGAGCCATAAATGTACTTTATATAACGTGTTTTTAACGTTTTTTGTTTACTGGTATGGCTTCAAAACTGGCTCTACATGTTTTAAAGGCTTTGGGCCATTGATAAAATAAGTTGGAAAGAAATGGAATTACAGTAAGGCACTTATACGTGTTTCAGGTTTTAAGGGCGGCTACTCCCATAGTTTGGGGATTTGTTGCCTGTCTGACAATGATAAGATCAAGGGTTCTAGTCCCGGTCAGACCGCTTCCCAAGATTTTATCATTTTGCTCACTACCATGTGATAACCTACAACACAAGACCTTTGGCAGGATGGTGAACTGCAGCTGGATTTTCAACGTTGCCAGTGCTCTGGTGCTCTGTAGCGTGAAGTCATGCTAGAATATACTGACCTAATACAGAAACACCATTATAGACATAGGGCACATAACCTTTAGGAACACTGTATTAAGAATTGCCATCAAAGCAAAGTACTCTGAAAATATCAATTTTAAACTACATCAAACTCAAATTCCAATTGACTCAAAAAGTGATCTAATTAATGGAAATATATATTGAAATGTACATGCATCAATAGGAATGGTTCTCTCAATCTGATTTTTAACAAAATAATTCAGTGTAGGATGACATTTGGTGGTATCCTGTAATGACTTTAGATATACCATTTTACTTCATAAAGACGGCAATCTCTAAAACAAATGCCTTTTGGTTAACGTAATGCATCTTTTTATTCTGTTCTCCAAAACACTCCTGGACCAGTTCTCCCGGGCGTCAGTTATTACAACGCCTTTCGATGAAATGACAGTGTTCCAATTCTTCCTTTCAGATGTGATACCAACCGTTCAGCCCCAAACCTACCAGGAACATACTATTGGGGTCTTAGCGTATGTTGACGATGGAATATGGAAAGAGTAAGTGTCAATATACTAGGTCTTTAGGATACATGCTATATCTTTAGGGTACATAGTCTTTAAAAATCGTTGGAATCATGTGAAAACAAAAAAGGAATAGCCTCAAACTATAGCCATGGTAATTGCATGATTAACTCAGCATTATATTCGTAACTGATATTCAATATATTTCAGATTGCCTACTAGTATTGTTATTCCTTTTATATGTACGCATCATAATGCTAAGTAAACTGCTCCTCAATGTGTCATAATCATGTTAGATTTCTCTTGCATTCAAGATGGATATCGTTATACAATCAAGATGAAACCGAGGCCAGCTATAGAATTAAACAGTATTTTGTGCAAGTCATAGATAAGGTAAGCGAAATTATTCAGGCAATTTTATCCAAAGTCACAATATAGACGAGGGTGGCTTCATAGGGCAATATAATGTATGTATGTATGTATGTATACATATATGTATACATGTGTGTATATATATATATATATATATATATATATATATATATATATATATATATATATATATATATATATATGTATGTATATATATATATATATATATATATATATATATATATATATATATAATGTATGTACGTGTGTGTGTGTGTGTGTGTCTATTATATCTATTATATATATATATATATATATATATATATATATATAAATATATATATATATATATATATATATATATATATATGTATATATATAATACACGCGCGCACATACACACCTGTTGTTTATACACTTTGGGCCAAACAGGTGCAGGGTGTATGTGGGTGCTCTACACCCCCACCCTCCCCCTTACAATAATTGGTGATCGCATTTACAACTAACGCAGGGTTGGACTCTGACAGGTCTGTATGTCCATCATTTAGCCTATATGTATATATGTGTACACCTCCTACAGTAATAGTCCCGTATATTGTTGGCCTCCTTAGTCATCCTAATAATAATGCGGCAGGAGTGACACCATTGCAACTAAGGGGCGAGTCATTTAATGCCAGCTGGGGTGGGGGGGGGGGTCATAATGAAAAACAAGCCCTCAGAGGGGGTCAAAATTTGATAAGCCTCCATGCTGGGCGCGGGGGGGAGGGTCAAAATTAAATTCCCCCGACAAGGAGTAATTGCACCAGTACATATGAATTAATTTTCTTTTTTTGTTGGGGGGGGGGGATGATTTCGCATAAGTAGAAATTAGTGGGGGGTGGGGTAAAATAAGTTTCAACTTATTGGTGGGAGGTCGAAAAAAAATTCCATGTTCGGGAAATCCACCAAGCCCCCTCCACCCCCCCGCCCCCTAGTAATGAATGAGTGGTCCCTAAAACCAGCCATGCAGAGATCATTGCCTGTACCCTGTACCTTGTACCTGTATCCCATCTGTACACAACCTCTACAGTACCTAGTTGCGTGAGTAGCCTTTTGAGATCAACAAAAGGTGTGCAGTGTGTTAGAATAAAATGTGTTGAAAGTGGTGCTTCGAGCTTCTAGATTGCGATATAATGATAATTATATATCGTAGCCTCAGCCTGATTCTAGATAGATATGGTTCTTAATGTTGTTCTTAAAGCCTTTGAATGTGATAAAAGGTAAAAAGACATGCCCTCGTTATTAACTTCCAAATGTCATAATGTCTCACCTGTCCTGGAATAGAAAACTTATTATTGAAATTATTGAAATCGTTTTTAGAATGCCAGAGAAGGTAAAGAAACAACAGTATCTGATCCATGTTATATTATAACTATTTACGTTTGTAACCGAGTTATTTGATTGATTTGATGCTCTCATAATTAATTTATTTACCCTGCAAGACAGTGGGAATAGTGGGGTGTTTCACAATGGGAAAATAGATACAATTGAATTAACATGTTTTCTAAGACCAACTTACTATCACACAATGTTAATTATAACTTAGTGTTTCACAAGATTCAATTGTATCCATGGTTAGTTACAATTGTAGATAATAATGCAGCTTGTGAAACACCAACATAAGACTAACATTTGATAAAAGTAAGTCGATCTTGATAACCATGTGGCATCAATCTTAACTACTCTCCTCTTGTATGATGATTGCATAGGATCAACATAGAATGTTGTTTGACTGTGTATACCCAGCTTATTTTCATCCTGAATGAACAGATCTTTTCAGGGATTCATGTGTATTATGACACATATATTACGTGCAAAGTATGGGAATAAATCTATGAAGAAAATATAAGTGGGCTTCGTATGAGCTGCATGCTAATATGCATTGTAAAACACTTATACATTAGTTGTATCTTGATTGTAGGCCAAAGACCCTGACTTACCATCTTGGTTATAAACCTTTGTGAAACACTTTTTATAAGCAGTATACAATTGATACGACCAAATGTTGGTCTTTATAGTTATGTACAATTAAGTCCTCCCATAGAAACACTTATTCTACAATTAATTGTATATACCCCTTGTGAAACACCCCACAGGTCCCATTAGCGAATTGTAGCTCTAGCTCTCCCCCCCCCCCCTCTCTCTCTCTCTCTCTCTCTCTCTCTCTCTCTCTCTCCCTCTCTCTCTCTCTCTCTCTCTCCCTCTCTCTCTCTCTCTCTCTCTCTCTCTCTCTCTCTCCCTCTCTCTCTTTCTCTCTCTCTCTGCACCGTTCCACTCATAGAGGCGGTGAATCGTGATAAAGGTGAATAAAGGAACCATCATGTCTGCCAAGGGCTGTCGTCACATGTAGGCAGGAAAGGTGTATGTCTCCAGTAAACACCCTAAGTAATTCCGACATAGCTCAGAGGCTTCTTCACCCTGCTTGCACCACTCGTCTGAATTACCGGGTATATCATTATTATTTACAACTGACAACTTTCTCGTCACCTTTACATAACATTGCCGTTATAAGACGAGCTGTGCTAGCTGGGTAAGCAGATATCCAACAAAAAGTTTGAGCAACGTAATTCTGGAAGGTTTATGAACGTCAAAATATAAATGTAAATAAAAATAATAAACCTGCGTAGATCTATGTTTAAAGACAGAGTTTTTCAACTTTAATTGAGTATATAACTCCCCAGTGTCACACTAAGTGCCAGCACTATCAGGTATGGACAGAATCTTACAGCTCTTTAGCAAATCTACCAGATTCAAGCAGTAAGTTCTTATGTACCCGTACTTATGACTTCATTTGATAATATGCAAATCAACCGCACATCATTCAATATATTCATAAAGGACAGTATATCAAAACATTAGACATAAATATGTGCATTATAGAACTTTACTAATGGGACACTACATTGGTGGTAATGGAAGAAATACAAATCCTCTCTGCAGCCAAAACCAGGCAACAGATACTGTCAGGCTGTTCAGTTACGCTATGTACACATGATATAGAATGAAATGAGATTTAAGATTATAGCAGTTATTTTATGAATAACATTCGTGAATCTCTGGTTGAATGTGGATTTATATCTGAGTTACATAATAAAGGAGACCTGCACGTTTGTGAGTGATGAATAGACCTTAACGTTTTGGCGTCCATAAACCTTGTAAAAGTATGTAGTTCAGACCCCAAACAAACGTAGATTTACGTCTGAACTACGTGATTGTGTTCATTGAGATCTAGCCCACCAGACCACCAACTTGCCTTTAAGGGCCGCACTGTGATTTAATGCATTATGTAATTTATCGTCATGATGCATGAATGTGGCCCTTTGCGAGTTACTCACCAGTCCTGCAGTCAAGAATTATCCGACACAAGGGGGTATGCACATTCCCAAAGGGTGAGGATGAAGCATTGATGCAGCCGTGGCGAGTACACTCGCCAGCGCTTTAAAGCACCATGCAGCCCTTAAAGTTAATGATGGCAATGGTCCAGGTGTTGATACTGTTTTTGTACTGGTGTTATTCTATACCGAAGTGAGGGGTCCCTTACCTCATAAACAAGTGCGACTGGATCATATGATAAGTTCATCAATGCCAAAGATGTCACATTTGTCTAAAGGTTGATGACCTACACGTATGGAGGAACAGGCCTGGACCTGTGGTGGTGCCACAAAAGGGTCGGGCTATCAAAAACTCTGACTCCTTCATTTGGAGGAACAGACTTCTCGATTTTTAGTGCCTTTAAAGACGCAAAGTAGAAATAGATAAGAACAGAATATTAGAAACTACTTGAAATACAGACCCACTCTTGCTACTGTAGTTGGTCTCTTACTACGTATGTAACACTTGAGTACAAAAACCAGACAAGGTAAATTAGACTTTAATATACGGCGACTTTATTGTAAAGGTAACTCTTGGGTATTATAGTACACGTATAACCAGCGGATATACGAGATCAGAACAGATATATAATACAGTGGGCAACCCTATAGCATAGAGTTAAGCCCGTGAGCACAGGGTGGTCATGTCACGACAGTCCCAAACCTGACTGACTTCCAATGGGGAAGCAGTCGTCTTATATACAGCGCTGCGTAGCCACGTGACCGTACTAGCAGCGCCACCTGTTAGGTTTAGTTATGTAAAATGATTATGTAACAACTACCGACGGTAACCGAAGGTGGTACCGGTACACTACCGTATAGATAACCGAACTAGAGGAGTCGGTGTATGTAACGAACCGACGACACTAGTTAGATGAATAAAACAGTTATTAAACACAATAGAACCGTGTTGTCTTACATCATACAACATACAATAGATATACAACAATAACAGTTAGACTTATAGTCAACCCGTTACACTACCCCCCTTTAGAATGTAGGAAGGGTTGGTTTTATAATAATAATACCTCTTGGATACATTATATACCACGTATATCTATTTATCAACAAGTAACATTTCTACTCATAGTAACAACAGGTATACATACATGAACATACAAGTTAACATGCACATAACAATTTATATCAGCAATATAGTCTTTGTAAAAACCATAGTCCCGTAGGCACATGATATAAAACTGTCCAACTGATAGTCCTAGACTAGTATCAGTTAATAGTAAAGGCACCAAATAACCACCTTGGAAACTCAACACATCACCTACTTCATTCAGCAATGGTGCGAATCCGTGTGGAGTTAGTGTCCTTATATATAAATAATAGAACTATAATAGCTCTCACTTCCTTTGGCGAAGAAAAGTTTTATAATTGGAACTATAGTAGTTCCCACTTCCTTTGGCGTAGAAAAGTTTATATATAAAAATCCATAATAGCGTATCCTAAATAAGGTGGGATAGATCGTCATCCTTATTAGGGGCGGTACTCCAGTACCTAGCAGTTTATGGTGGTAGAGATGGATACAGTCCAGTACCGGTATAGTACTTCCATCTCTTGTGAAATATAAATATAAAAAGGTAGGTCCGTGCCTCCCTATAAATAATTATCACAGGAGGATGATCCATATAATAGTTCATAGGTCACAATAGTAGAATGTGACCACAGGATCAGGAGCCCTGGACAGTAGTAGAGCACCGACGGTTGTGGCTTAGTAGTAAACCACGGTTGAAGACATCAGGCTGCTTCCAGTGAGGTGGCAGTAGAGACTCAGTTAAGTCACGACAGCACCGTCGGTCTGCTTTCGGTTGTCCACGGTTGTCCAGGGGCGTGTAGCTGCGTCGATGGTTTAGTTTTACCTCCGAGGGGCGGAACAGTGCACCCCAGAGGGCCTGACGGGGGACCAACCTTAGGTGTCCATAGGGACACCGCCGGATGGCTTTCCTTCCCCATCAGGACTTCCTCCAGGAGGGGCCTCCGTGGTGTAAACCACAGCAGCCTCCACCTGGAGAGGAAGGGCTCCACCTGGGGCCACCGAGAGGGTACTCGGCGCCGCAGTAGGCTCCCCGCCACTGACCACCCGGGTAGATTGTGCCATGAAAGAAAATGGCATCTCATACCTAGGTGGGTGTACTGACAGTACCGGGGTCACAGGAGGAGCAGGCCTTGCGGCAAGCCCCAACCTGGACTGGAGATCTGGAAAACCAGATCTCTCCCACTCTGTCAGCTTAAACCCGAACTGTCGGAAGAACTTGGCGTCACAAGTTGTCAACCTTGATTCGAGTTGGTCGATCGTAGCCCTCCAGAAGGCATGATCTTGCTCCAGACTCGCCTCACGCTCGGCAAGGACTCTGGTGCGTTCAGCAACCCAAGCTTTCCCTTCCCGGATAGCCTGTTCTCTGAGCAACTTGTACTGCTCAAAGTACGACTTCTCCAAGAAGGAAACCTGAAACTGGAGTAGCTTACTTGCGTTTTCAGCCATCTTAGCTCTGTAGCACTCAAATCCGGGGACTAGAGTGTCAGAGAATCCAGTGTCAAAGGCAGGACCGTCTCCAGGCAACACAGGTAACCCTGCTAGCCCTTCGTCAACAGCCCTGTGCTCAGGTACTGGAGTCACCTCGTCATCCCTTGCGGGGTCAGAGGTTGCTCCGTGCTGGGGTGGAGCAGTCGGTTGGGCTGACGCCCCATCCGGCTGTTGTATCTCTACCTGTTCAGCATCACTGACAGGTGAGACACTCTCCTGTGGGGCTGAAGCTTTCTTTTGCTTCTGACTCCACTTATACTGCTTGACATAGTCAGCAGCGACTTGACCCGCCTGCTCGTCACCCAATGAGTTCTGAACAATAGCCAGTGCATCACCCAGTTTCTGTCTCTCCTGCCTGGGCAGTTGATCAGCAACCGAGGGTAATGCAACCGAAGATACCGTGACGGCACCGACGGTTTGGCTACGGTCGACCTCAGATGTTACCGTGGCGGTGGCGACACGTTTCTTCGCAGGTTCACTGCGGGAACGGTCGCGTCCACCTTTGGTATCATCTTTGGATGACTGGCGGCCCCTTTTTAGATTTTTCTTCTTAGGGGGGGTACCCTTTTTGACAGTGGGCATCGGAGCTTCTGTAGCTGGTCCCAGGTCGGTTTGTTCGCACTTGGCGCCCTTACACAACCTCTCCCAGTCAGCCTCCGTGAGGTAGTTCCACTGTTTAAGTTTGTTGGTTCTCCACTTAAACTGTAGATTTCCTACACGTTTGTGGATCCCCCAAACCTTCAGTGCAGCCTCAACTCCACGAGTAATAGTGCGCTTGTGCACGCCCTTATTATCGCAGAGATGCCTCACCAAACCAGATCTCCGTTGGCTACGGAATAGTTCCCCGTCACTGTACTCAGGGCAGGAAGTACTCGTACTTCCACTCACACAGTACAAGTAGGGACGCACATTCATGTGCTTCTCTACCAAATGACGGGCAAACTTGAAAAGGTTTGGCCACCGTTTTGCTGCTGTCGCAGTCCCTTTCAGGCGCTGACAGCGAACGTACGGGCAGGGATCCCCTGGCACGTAGTTCTTCCAAGCATATTTCAGCTTGGGACGGCATGACCTATGGATGTTAGGTTTATTCCCCGCCAACACTGCCTTGAGGTACACGAGGTACCAGTCAATGGGATGGGAATCACCTGTCAACCAGTCTTCGTCGTCTGAACCGTCAACCGTGTGAGGTGCAGGAAGAGCCATTTTGCCATTCTCCTGAATTAAATCAGTGAGGCTCAGGTTCTCCCGGTCATCATCACGGAGACACAGGTTTAGACGGACATGCGCTGCCTTGGCGCGGAGGCGTCGATTGGCTCTGCTCTCTGCAACAGACCAGCCCTCGGCTTCCGCCTTGGCCACTCTGTCAGCAACAGCTTTGAGTCTATCAGCCTCAGTCGGTGCGACCTCTTCGGTAGCGGGAGTTTCAGGGGAAGATGTAATCTTCCTCTTACGCTTCCGTTTCCGTTTGGTCTTAGCACGAACCGTGGACCCGTCTGATGAATCACCATCAGGGACCGTCGGTTCTTGTGCCAATACACCGGCGGGTTTCGGAGAAGATCCCCCTGCAGGGTTCTCCTCCTGGATGATATTACTACCACCCAGACCAGGTTCTGTCTTCGGAACAACATCACCCGACCCCTCAGGGTTAGGTTCAGTTGGTACCGAAGCCGAGCCTTGACCGACGGTTGGAGCACCGGTAGTGTCCATTTCCGTGTCAGACTCGAGAACTCGGTCTTCCCCATCGGAGGCCTCAGCCTTCTCCGGGACCGTGCATTTGCCATCTACACGGGCTGCCATACTGTTAGCTCAGGCGTAGGTGAACCTCACGGTTCACTCACCCGAGCATTTAGTAGCACAGCTACAGTAAACAATAGTGTAGGTACTGCCGGGCAGACCTAGGCACCACTGATCAACACGCTACCCTGCGGGCAAACGTGTTGATCTGAAGAAGCCTGGCCGCCTGTGGGGCTTATATACCCCACCCGTCCCCCTTGACCCCGCCCCTTGACCGGCTTCTCAGCCAATCAGGGGTCGCGTCCCGAAGACGCGCCGAGGTGACCCAATTTCTCACGGCTCATTTGGCGGGAGAAATCGATCAGGTGACGCGGGCAGCGCCCTTCCCACGCCTGGCATATCCGACGGTGGGAACTCCCACTGTTGTTTACAATTTTCGTGGCGGAGCCACCGGATAACCCGGGAATGATATACCGGCATTAGAGGATATACACAGCAGCGTGTTGCTAAGCAATATGTGGTCAAAACTAGTCCCATACTTAGAACTAATCGGCAAAGCCAGCCACCCGCCCTGAACACGTGCTTTTCTACCTCCAACGGATAACCACACCGGATAACCCGTCTCTTCTCGTTGTGTTTTGGTGATCGAGTACCGGGCCAATGACCACCGGCCCAGTACGGAACTGTCCATGGAAATTTAATCAAGCCAGCAGCTAAATGTCGTCAACAAGGTAAGAAAAAAATGTTTACACAATTTTATCTCGCTCTCTGACACGTGTGCTCCTCCGTAGACCTTGTACCGGTATGTCCAGCAATGGTGACACCGGAGGTTTCACCTTGCTTTGTTTACCGGTGTCTACGGTTAGTCCTTTACGCACAGCTGACCCTTTTTTACGAGGCCTACCGCGCTTGGGCTTGGTAACACACGACTGTGGTTCAATCGGTAATTTCCTAGGACGACCCCTTCGGCGCGCTACCGTCGGTACCGACGGTATGACCGTTGGTCCTGCCTTCGGTAACTTCGGTAGCGCAGGGTCGGTTGGTGCTGGTACTCGGCCAGCACCGAGGGAATCTTCACCGTCATCTATATATGGGACTCCATACCAAGGTCGGAGTCTAGCCACATGTGATTTAGTGAGAGTCCCTTTTTGCAACCGTATTACTACAGTAGTTTCACTAACCACCATAGTAACCGTATGCGGACCATCCCAGGAGTACAGGGTCTTGACTTTGGAATTTGGTGTGCTAAATCTCGCGACCTTATCCCCCACCTTGAATTGGCGGAGTTTAAGGCCCGTGTCATAGCCCACCTTCTGCAAACTAGCAGATTTTTCCAAGTTGTCCCTTACTACTCCATAGGACTCGCGTAATGATTGTCGAAGTGATTCAACAAACATCACTGTGCAGGGTTGCTCGAGCTGGTGTCCCTGCACGCCATAGACCATGTCACTTGGCATGACTATGTCTTCACCCATTACGAGCATATTAGGCGTACAGCCCGTCGACGCATGTTCGGTAGCATTGTAAGCATGGGAGATATAGCGAGCGTGCTCATCCCAATCGTCCCGGTGCTCATTAACCATTGTCGTGAGACATTGGATCAACGTCCGATTGAAACGTTCCACCATACCATCCGATTGAGGTCGGTAGGGGTTCGTATGCGTCTTGCAGATGTGTATTTTACTACACAGTTCTGCCCACAGTCGAGATTCAAACTCACGACCCTGGTCGGAGTGAAGCATTAAAGGACCTCCCCACGTGAGGATCCAATTCTCGAAAAGTGCTTCTGCGCAGGTAACAGCTGTATGATTTACCAACGGATATACTTGGACATACTTGGTATAGTAGTCCTGTACCACCATCATACAGGTATTCCCACGGGGGGTCGTGTTGAAACCACTAATGATATCAACAGCGATCCGGGCAAATCGAACACCGAATAGCTCTTGACTTAGAGGTAGTTTACCGATACCAGGTCCAGGCTTTGATAAACAGCATTGGGGGCATTGCTTTACCCAACGCCGTATGTCCAAAGTCATACCAGGCCAGTAATATCTACTCTTAATCTTCGCCTCAGTCCGTTGTCTGCCAAAGTGTGCTGAAGTTCGGTGGCCATGACAGTAATTGAGCAACTGTAGTCTGAGTGATATAGGCACTACAGACTGAGCTGTTCTCTTCCTGCCAGGTTGCACCCTCCAGCGGCACAATACACTGTTCCGTATAAAAAGATTATCCCACTGAGCTAACAGTTGTCTAACTTCTTTACATTCCAGCGAAAGTGCGGGGCGAACAGGCTTGGACAGGCCCAACAACTTCAAGGAGTACACCCTCGAAATAGCCAGATCTGCAAGCTGCTCATCCTTCAAGTGATTTAACGTCCAGTTAGGAACTTTCGCACCCACAGACGCAATCACTGCATTGTGAGACCCACAGTCTCGGCAGTCTACACGGTGACAGTTCCGGATAGGATAGCGGGACAAGCTGTCCGCATTCACATGATCTACTCCACTCCTGTGTATGATATGCTCATTCGTCATGCCAAACTCAGAGAGGTGGTTCAACCATCTACCCATCATCCCCTCAGCGTCCTTGAAGTTAAGGAGCCACTGCAGAGATGAATGATCCGTCCGTACGAGATAATTCCCACCATATAGGAAATGTCTGTACTTTTTTGTGTAAACCACCACTGCCAAGAGTTCACGCTTGGTTGTGCAGTAGTTACGTTGTGTTTTGCTTAGACTGTTGGACGAAAATGCCAGCGGCACTTCTCGCCCATCCTGGATCTGCGACAAGGCAGCACCAATACTTGTATTAGAAGCATCAGTGTCCAAGATGAACTTACCAACAGGTGCAGGGTAGTGCAAAACAGGTGTTTCTAAGAAGAGTCTCTTTAACTCACTGAAAGACTGTTCTGCGGCTGGAGACCAGACTATTTTAGCCTTAGCCTTCTTCTCTCCAATCATCAGCTCTTGTAAGGGAGCTGCGACTCTCGAGAATCCAGGTATAAAATCTCTGTAGTATGAACAAAACCCGATGAAAGAGCGTATCTCCTTCGTGTCCATCGGACGAGGCCAGTTCTGTACCACTTCGATCTTATGAGGATCAGCCATGATGCCATGTTCAGAAACAATTCTACCTAGGTATTCAACTGACTTCCTAAAAAGCTTGCACTTCGAAGGTTTCAATTTCAGACCATATGATAAGATGCGTTTCAGCACAGCTTGGAGGTTCTGTAGAGTTTCCTCCACAGAACCACCGAAGACGATGATGTCGTCCAAGTATACTAGGCACTTTTTCCAAAGTAAACCCCGTAACATGGTTTCCATCATTGCCTCGAAGGTTGCCGGGGCATTGCATAGCCCGAATGGCATGACGTTGAACTCAAATAGTCCCATATGGGTAGAAAATGCGGTTTTTTCTCGGTCCCGGGGGTCCATGCCGATCTGCCAATAACCAGATTGTAAATCTAGTGTACAGAACCATTTCGCCCCACCCAGAGATTCCACACATTCATCTATCCGAGGTAGAGGATATGCATTCTTCCTAGTGAGTCCGTTCAACTTCCTATAGTCGATACAAAATCGACAGGAACCATCCTTCTTGGTGACCATCACCACAGGACTTGACCATGGGCTCTCACTAGGTTGAATCACATCTTCATCCAACATCTTTTCTACCTCAGCCTCCATAGCACTTTTTTTAGCCATGGGTAACCGACGGTAGGGGATTCTACTGGGAAGCGCGTCCCCAGTGTCAACCCGGTGTTGTACCGTATTGGTACGCCCTAGAGGATCTCCTGGTTGCGCAAAGGCGTCAGATAACTCCGACAGCTCATTTGCCACCATTTCGCTCTCTAGGGTTGTGAGGTGTGACTCACACAACAGGGACCTTAAATGTTTCGGTAGGTTGGATTTAGCTAGAGCCTCTTCGTGGGAAGAGTCTCCCGCCACCACACCTACTTCCACAAAGTCCGTAGTTAGTGAGTCTACCCCATATGCTCGAGTGGTGTTACCAATAGGCGTCCCCTTTCGTAGAGTGATTTCTCTACTACTCGAGTTACAAATCGGTATCACCCCCCAACGAGCGTTGGCCAGGTAAGTATGATAGCCAGCAAGACCTAACTCAGAGAGCTTTTGATCTTCTGGTTCAAACATTCCCGGCCGTTTGGCCTGCACTCCCACGCAGCTGACTAGGACATCAGATACATGTCCTGCTGCCAACTTTGTGTCTTGTGCCACTGACGCCACAGAAGAACCATTCCTTAAAACGCACTGTACAGATTGTTTATAAGGATGTTTAATCTGAAGTCGGCCCGTTGCGGTGTTCATTGTTACCCCGTAAAGAGCAGCAAAGTCCATCCCCAGTATGCCATCATCAGTGATGTCGGTGATGGTTGGACATATCCAGTATGTCTTGCCATCAACCAACATAGGTTTCACAGTTCTGCCATAAGTCTGCATACTATCTCCCGTAGCAGTCCGAGCCTTTACTCCCAGTAGCGGAGCTTCGGGCTGGTTGCAAAGACGGGCCATGAATTTACGATCGACCAAGGTGTGAGATGCACCCGTGTCGACCAAAAATTCACCACGCGTCCCGGAAATAACCAGACTCAGGTACCAACGCTGTCCCCGTAAAGGGACACACTCAGAGGTCAGCATCGGGCTTCCCCCTCCATCCATAGCAACCCCTTTTGTCAGGAGATAATCCCAACATGGGTCGCTCGGGGAGTCTTGAATCACACTGCTCTGGGCAATTGATTCTAACCAAGACTCCTCTAAGCCAGCGACTACAGAATCCTCCGGATTCCGTTCGTCCTTGCCAGCCCCGCCTTGCCAGACGCTTACAGGTTGTACAGACCCTTCTGCCTCTGCGCGGCCTTGGTTCATGGAAGAGTTAACACCGTCTACTAATCCCTTACAGGCATGGCTAACTGTAGGGGCGCCATCCTTGCCAAGAGGATGGGCCCCATTCAGTTTTCCGTCTCCTTTCCGGTTTTAGCAGCGATGGGTGCAGGGGCTTTGCATTCGCTAGCCCAATGACCCATCTTCTGACAGCGTCTACATGGCTGAGGTTTCGTGTCCTTTTTCTTCTTCTTTCTCCTTCCGGATCCAGAATTAGAAGTGGACGCAGAGCTCTTTTCCAAGTGCTTCCGCAACAAACCCTCAATCATCTTTTCCATGTCCCTGTCAGGCATTACTGCCGCCACCTCCTCAGAGGCGGGCTGTTTTTTCTTAGGTGGTTTTGTGGCGGCCTCTACCACCTGAGCTCCTTTCGGGGCTACAGATGGAGCTGCCGACACTCCTCCACTAGGAAAAACAGCCTGTTTGGTGTCATACACATCCGCATGGTCAAAAAGGTCAGCCAGAGATAAGTCCGGCTGCCATTTCTCCCGCAGATATGCCTGGAGATTGGTGTCTCTGACTCCATTGACAAACCTGGAGGTTAACTCCTGGATGACAGTGGGGGTGTCAGGTCTACATCCCTGATAACACTCGGATATCAGTTCCTGTAGAGCAAATCCGTAGGATCTCAGATGCTCGTCCTTGCGTTGGACACGTTTGAGCAGCTGAGTCCTTGGGTCATGCTCACCAATCTTCCCAATCGCCCATTCAGCTGTTTCTTCAAGTGAGCTCAATGTCTTGATCTTCACTCTCTCGAACGCCAAAAGGGCTGGTTCACCTGGCCCGTTGCAGAGTGCTTGCTTCAGAGCAACCAGCGCTTGCTGATTGTTCCAGCGATTGCTCTCCACAATAGCCTTGAACCGAACTTTGTACTTTCTCCAGGGTGGCGACCCTGTGAAAGGCGGAATATCGATGGCCTTTTGACGGGCTGCATCAGGATGTTTGATCTCCCCAAAGTTGAAAGGAGCATACCGTTCATCCAGTTCATCGATGTCCCGCGGGACGATGTCTGTCCCCAGCTTCTCAATAGCCGGGTTCCGGTCGTACTTAGCCCGCTGGACAGGAGTTAAGCCCTGTCTAGCTCTGGGTTTCGGTACTGGAACTGAGACCATGGTCTGCTGTTGGTTCAACATCGTTGAACCAGTAGATGGGTGGGTGTACCCTGGAGGTGTTGCCGTGCCTCCAAAGGCGCCACCACAGACCGGAGTCTGTAGATAGCTAGCCCCCATCTGAGGTGTCATACCTGTTACCGTGGTGTGTACTAGCGGCGGGACACTTGAAGGTGTCACTGTCGTGTATACACTGGGTATGGGTATGACTGGAGGTACTACCGTGGAAGGTGGTGGTACGTTCTCCGACTTCGTCTTCAGGTCCTGATTGACTTGCCTTAAGCTTGCGAGGTCCTGTCTGGCTAAGTGGAGCTGCGTGCTCAAATCCTTTCCCAAGGAAGTTAAGCTTGCAACCTCACATTCGCCGGACACCCTCTGGTGCAAAAGTTTGTCAACCTCCACCTTGTGGGAAGCCATCTCGTTCTGGAGTTCCAGTAGGAACTTTTTCTTCTCATCAACCTCCCTTAGGAATAACTTCCTAGTTTGATTGATGGAAGCAAGTTCCCTCCGGGCTTCAGCGAGCTCATGCAACTCAGTTTTCTTGGTGGGGATACCCATGGCAGCTAGTAGGTCCCCATCCAGTGGTAAACTGGATGGCTCATCTACTGCTGGCGGGTACCCCTTACCAGGAGCTTCTGTTGCCACGTTAGTTTTCTTTGATGGCCCGCCACCCCCCATACCGTTCGGTGTAGGAGTGGCACCATCAGTGAAAACCGACGTGTCTGGATCCAATGAAGGATCTGCTACCGTCGGTGTAGAACCGAAGGCAGCTGGGCCGAGAGTTTTAGGCTCTCTACCCGGTATTTTCTGACCCTCAGGACAGAAAAGATTCGTGGAAAGGGAGTCCAACGATCTCCTGGAGCTTATATCAAAGGGTCCTGGGATTGGAGATTGCTCCCCATCCTCTCCTTTGGTAAAGGCTTCCACAATAGGATCACCTATTGCTTCTTGGGAGAGGTCGTCCCCGGGCACCTGCAAGGCTGCCCGGCCCTCCCGCCTATTAGATTTGCCTGTGAAGAAGCGTACATTCTGTACGGCTTCTTCACGTTCCTCAGCAGGGGTTTTAGTCCTGCCGCTGAACGAGCTGACAAAATCGTATAGGTAATCCATATACTGTAAGTCTATTTAATACCCTATCAATGGTCGGTTCGTCAAGTGGTCACGGCACCAATGTAGTTGGTCTCTTACTACGTATGTAACACTTGAGTACAAAAACCAGACAAGGTAAATTAGACTTTAATATACGGCGACTTTATTGTAAAGGTAACTCTTGGGTATTATAGTACACGTATAACCAGCGGATATACGAGATCAGAACAGATATATAATACAGTGGGCAACCCTATAGCATAGAGTTAAGCCCGTGAGCACAGGGTGGTCATGTCACGACAGTCCCAAACCTGACTGACTTCCAATGGGGAAGCAGTCGTCTTATATACAGCGCTGCGTAGCCACGTGACCGTACTAGCAGCGCCACCTGTTAGGTTTAGTTATGTAAAATGATTATGTAACAACTACCGACGGTAACCGAAGGTGGTACCGGTACACTACCGTATAGATAACCGAACTAGAGGAGTCGGTGTATGTAACGAACCGACGACACTAGTTAGATGAATAAAACAGTTATTAAACACAATAGAACCGTGTTGTCTTACATCATACAACATACAATAGATATACAACAATAACAGTTAGACTTATAGTCAACCCGTTACACTACTATTTGGCCAGGAAAACGGCACCTTTAACTTCTCCATCATAACCCCCCCCCCCCCTTACCCCACGCCCCCTCCCCAGCCCACACAAATATCCTTTGTAAAATGGCATTCACCTATGGCGCATGGTCTACAGATTCTAATAGTTTCCAGGTCTTCACGCGATACTGTTAAGGTGTGTCCCATACGCACTACATGACCAGGACGTGATACACCTATTGGTCATGGGAGGGAGAGGTGTATAGTGTAACATAATTATATACCATTGCCGAAACTTGGCAACGGTGTCTGTAATATTGAGGGAAAAAAGTATATGTTTGGATGTTTTTAATCATATCCTGTACATTATATTTCCTGTGTTTTATGCTCCGTTTTGCAACATTTAACAATGTATATAACAGAGCGGCAACATTCCGGGGACAACATTAAAGGACATTCTTTATATAATCACATTAAAATATCGTTATCAATAGGAACGTATTACTTTAAAAGTATTCACAAATGATATCACAACGTTTCGGCTTTAGTGGGCCTTCATCAGGACAGTGATTAGGGACATTAAAGGGTGTGGTGGGATAAAGTATATGTGCATCCCCTCCCCCCACCCCTCCTTCTCTTGCTCTCGCCCCCTCAGTGTTTGTGTCTGTGTCTCGATCTTGGACTCGGTCTCTCTCTGATTACTATATACATTGGATGTAAGTGGGGCTCTGCAATGATATATGTGAATATATAAATAGCACTTATGAAGATATATATAATGATTTTAACCATCCTAATCACCTATGCTGATGTTTGTGTGATTTGGTTGCCTTCTAGATGAATACCCATTATGCGTCTCTAGGAAATTACAATCTCGGTGTATCGGTGGTTCTACAGAGGTTAGAAATAGCCACGGTACGTATACACTTCATCTATCAAGTCCCTCTATTTGCTGAAGCCCAGAGGGGTCAGAGAAGTGTTTTTTTTAATTTCATGGTGAATATGGCAGCCCCATTGATTTAGCCAAAGAACGCCGTATTTCACAGCGCCCATGAAATAACCCTCAGCCATATTTCACGGCCTGTCCAATCACAATAATAATCATCTAACCATTATAGAATAACCTTTTTCAGATGAATTAGGTAACATTTTGACAAATATTGTTAATAATGGCATGAAATAAACACCAAGGACACTTTTCCCTAATTTAGTCTGTATTGATTCATCGGTGAACTGAATTGTATGCCCACTGGCAAGCTGTAATTCCAAAAGCGGTTTGCACTTTTTACTCTTGGTCCCCTCTACTCCTCATGTTTTTCCTGTCGTTTGCCAATCCCTCTTATGAGCAAGACAAATATTCCAAAACAAAAACGCTGTTTTTGGGGGGTTTGTAGGACCTCCATCCCACACAGCACTGCGAAGATTTAGATATTTTTCCTTGCGTAAATGAAAAGCTTCTGAAATTTGGCATTTTCTGTTGCATATAAACCTGGATTTGTGGATATATTGCAATGGAGAGGCTCCTAAATCGCAACAGGCTCAAATTGTTGAGGTTTTGGAGACGTGGAAATGATCGTAGGATTTCATTAGAATGGATGGACATCATCGATTAATTGATGATGCATAATGCCTGACCATAATGTCTGTGACCTGTGGATATTCTTACATAGATTTAATTCCAAATAAAACGTTTCTATCATGTATCATTCACAGTCAAGTTCGAGCGCGCCGTGGTCCAGTGACAACCAAATAGAGAGCACGGGCAGAGACCTACTCAACGCCACTCAGGCTATCACAGATCTCTCCAACGAAGTGCTAGATAATGACGACTTTCAACAATATGATCACATCATAGGATTCACAGGGCAAGTATTCAATAGTGACTATACGGTAGCCCACGGCTGCTATACACAGTATTCATGAAGGGGAACTTGCGCTTTATGTAAGCAGCCAGGCGAAAAGAATAAGATAATAGGTGCCTAGCGGAATACAATTTAGACCAGTGAAGTAATTCCCCAGCCTTCACTGAGGAATTCTTAGGGTGCATCGTGTTACAACTGTTCCCCATTCTGACCGCTGTTATCAATATTTAATCTCCCTGGTACCAGATCAAACAATGACCGCCCGCGTTAGAGATCCCACTAGTCAGGAATACATGTGACATCTATTGGTCGCATTAGAGAAAGCTAAATGTGATTTGGGACTGGTGTTTTAGTGGTCGGAGGTTTTGTTTGTTTGTGTAGGTAGTTTAACGTCCCATTGACCATGCAGAGGAGACTTTCTAGAAGTGGTCGCGGGATGAGGTAGTCGAATTAGAGGGGTGGTCGCATTAGGGAGAGTTGTTTACATTAAAACAAAGTGAAAAATGATTTGGACTTTCCGAAAGTGATCGCAATGTCGAGATAGTCGTACTGGAGGGGTGGTTCGTCTGGGGCTGGTCGTCTTTTTTTGTTATGCACATCATAACACGTTTATTGCCATGATTTCCGGTCGTTAAGTGAGTTATAGAGGTGGCAAATCTATTATCAACAATCTCCTTTTGTTTTCAGATACGACCTGTTTTATGATGACCTCACAGAGACGAGTAGAATCAGTAAGTTATCTTAAAATCTATTAAATACATGTTTTGTAATCTCGAAATAATATGTGTTCCCTTGAAGCGGACGTTTTATTGAAGGAAATTGTACAAGATATATCATGTTACACCTCTAAAATTAATGGAAAATGGTCCTGAACAACCGAAATTAAGAATGGCGGACCTGATGGGTTTCGGTTCAAGTCCCTATACAACTGCTCCGCTCCCAGCCAAATTCACGTCCACGGGTGTGGCAAAATTGATACACTATGTCACAGACTGCAAGTCAACAGCTATTTATGTTCAATTTGCAGGTATTGGAATGGCCGAAGGCTTGTGCTCTGACGACGGCAAAGTGTCTATCGTAGAGGACCAGATGGATTACATGAGTGCTATCTACGCATCCCACGAAATAGCACACAAGTACGTATTATAGGCTACTTCCTTCATTCTATCAACGTTAATACATTGCACAGAGTGCTTATACTGTCAATGATAATAGAACTCGTCTATCCTCTGGCAACTGCAACTGCCGGAAACAAGTAGGCCTAGACATGTACATGTATGATTATATGCCCTAAAACAAAGAGCCTTTTCCAAGCAATTGAGGCTTAGGCCAAATATTTTTTTTAAAAGGTTTGTTTCAGGTAACATAGAAAGAAACTCTAGGGTCAGTTGGTCGGATTTTTTTTTACAGCCTCTCTACATACCCTAAAATTGACCAAAAAAGTGTAAAAATGGGAAGATTTTTTCAAAAAATTGTAAACCTTAAATTGACCCCAAAAAAGTGTAAAAATATATAGATTTCTTCAAAATTGCATAAAAAACGTAGGGTCGGACTGTTTAGATAGGGTCGGTTGGGTGACCTGAAACAAACTTTTTCTGCCTTGATTATCATACTCCATGTTACCATAACTGATCAACAATAAATACTAGGTAGGCCTACACTTTCTTGGTGAAATTCCCTCACCCTCAACCAGCTTAATGTCTGACGCTCTACCGTTGCGACGGGAGTCACCGAGGGAGTCATGCATCGAGCCCTAAAGTGGGAGGGGAGTGGGCCGTCAACCTTGATGATGGCCCACAATACAGTCCAACATTTATTTAGCCGTTTATGATTCAAGGGTCTAATAGTGCTTTAATGGACTGTGTCAATTGTAGTCATGATGCTCGAATGCAGCCCAGGCGAGTAACTCCGCAACCCCGTAGTTACTCGCCAGGGCTGTATCCATGCATCATGACGACAAAGGCCATAGTGCATGAAAGCATAATTTATTATTATAGCATGCTGACCTTCCTTTTCATTATTTTTTAACTCTCAGTTTTGGCGCTGAGCATGATGGGGACGGTAATGCCTGTTCTGCCGACGGCACGTTTATAATGGCGGAGGAGGTGGAAACTGCCATCACCCTTGAGTCTGAAGTGTCCGCTGGACTCTACTGCGAGTTCTCAGAGTGCAGCGCAGGTTATATCAACACCTTCATATCATCATTAACGTAAGTTAATATTGTGTTTATAGTGAAATAATAATATAAACACAGTACCATAAGAGTCCCAAGATACAAATAGTTTTTATCAGACATATTTGTGAATGGTGTTTTGTCAGCAGAACCCACAGGTTGAGGCTGATAATACACAGTTCATAAAAGAAATTGTATCTGGGATGAGTATGGTAGTGGATTTATTGTGGTCAGACTGCAATTTTCTCTCTTTTCGGTTGAAGAGTACACGATGGACTGTTTCTTCTTTATTTTATGTATCAAGTTTGCCAAGCGATAATGATTTGTGGTTCTAAGACAAGTACCCCCTGGACATCCACCCCCCTAGGACATCTACCCCCGGGATCTACCCTCTAGTACATCCACCCCAGGACTTCTACCCCTGGGGGACATCCACCCCCTCCCCATGTCCATATGGTTGAGCCACATCATGTGGAGGGGGTAGATGTCCCTATGGGTAGAAGTCCTAGATGGTAAAGGTTCAAGGGGGTAGATGGTGGACTTGTTGAAATATAGTTGGATAACCAAGGCACATGGGTGGACACCTTTTCTGTGTTCTTTGAAATTGTATAAGAAGAAATTCTGGCTTTGGGCTGATATCACATCTGGGCCCTCCTGGCTAGGATAAATGTGTCTGTACGGAATGGAAAATGCCTGCAAAGTGTCTTTCACAGAGCAGGTGTTTCTTTCCTATGCAGAGTGGCTATGGACATGTCATACATTGACATGAAAAGGACATAACTTTATGATGTCTACAATCTCTCTCAGAGGTATCCTTATTATCCTATCTGATTTATAATCACTACTGGGGAGGGGGTATACTCAAAACTGGTATCACTATGTCATTTTCACGTCATTTATGACCAAATCTCGCTACAAAATGGCAGCCCCCTTGCTAGATGTATTGGGCTTGATTTTGGTGCTTTAAAATAGTTTTGTAAAATTGTGAATAAGCAAACTGAGGAATGCAGCTCGGTTTGAAGTTTATTGATATACAATGAATCAATAGAACTAGACTTTTGGCTATGCCAGTCTGTTTTTTTTAAGTCCAAAGGTATCACTGATAAATATCTCTTTATATAAATATGTTTATATAAAATACACATAAATATTGTTACATCAAGAACCCATGCAAAAGGACACGTTAAAAACTTCTTGCATATGTGACGTCTTGGGAACGAAAAATGATATCATGAAATTACTAGTTATTTTTATGTAAGGTGCTAGCTGGGTAACGATTATCTGTCTATGCCGCCCAACTGACCCTCCAAGCTGATCACAGGCTGGTACAATTAGAAGTATGAAAACAAGCTGAACTCTCCACGATTGATAGGTAGTACCTTTATACACATGTTAGTGATACATCTCACGTGATAGAAATAATTATGTGAGTTCATTATGTGAAAAAGAACCTTATATTGCAGGTTGCATTCAGGTCCATTTTGGTAGATCATGCCCCTACCATCTCCTACGTACATGTATCTATTCTTTTGGATTTGCGAAAGGGTTAATTCAGAAACACAAAATGGATTGGCATTCGCACATCCCCTACCTAATGTGTGAATGTCAATCCATGGGATACTCAAGCCAAATACAAATGTGCTGGAGCAATAAACAATGCATTTGCGAATGCAGCTTTAGAAACACAAAGTATATTTCCCATTTGGCATTCGCAAATCTCCTTTTATACTACTGGCGAATGCCATCCAAAATCCAAAGATATAGGAACACCCCCTGGTTCACGCTCCAACTCTTTATTAAACCTTGTTCCCGCGATTTTCTGTCGGAAAAATCTATTGTAATCGCGTTTTTCTCAGTTATATCAGATCTACATGTATGAAACACAAATTAGATATTGTGGATGTGTTAGGTCATGCCCGAGCGATAGATACTTTATTCTATTTTAAATAAATACAAGAACTGAGATAATTGCGATTGAGGTACACATGACAAAGACAGAAAACCCCTGCAGAGACAACCCCGGAATAGGCATCCCAGGCACGTGGAACGACAGCCTTGATGGAGTGTTAATTTTTTAGTTACAGGGGGGGGGGGGGTGATGGGTTTGGGGGGAGGGCGTAAAAAAAACTGAGAAAAAAACGTCTCCGTAAAAAAAATATTTTTATTGAAGACATGTACTTATGATAAATCGACTTGAAAAGAATAAAAATGTGGATCAACAAGGGAAAAGGGACCTCCGCGGGGGATTTTTAGTTCCAACTTTGGCCACCAGGGGGCTCCATATAGCCAAAAAGGACAAACATATAGCAAAAACTTATCTATACTACTTTTTTATGTAGAATATGATAGGCCACGTTAGAAGATTACATCTTTGGTGAAAACATTCCATATTTGGAATGGAAAAGAACGTTTTTGGGCCTAAATTGGTATTTTTGCACATGTTGGTTGCCATGGAAACATGATTTTCATTCTAAATCGAAAATTTTAAAAATTTGAATGAAAGAAGGCCCCAAAACGATTTCTATGCTGAAAACAGAATGTAAATACCATTTTTGGATCAAAAGCTGTGGCCAATTGTTTGAAAACGTTTGGATATTTGGTAATTAGCATAATTATGCTAATTAGATAGGAATATCTCTAAAACAAAGGAAGATAGAGCTTATTGGCATTTAAGATTGGACAGTGACCACACATATTCAGAGAGCCAGTACTCAAAAACTAGAAGTGGTACCTGCTTATAAAAGATATCACTGGAAAGCTAATGACATCAATTTTATCATTAAGTTTTTACCTTGGAGGACCCTTTTACCTCGACTGTCCACAAATATATGAAACATCTACTTGTTGTGTTATTTCAATAAAATAAATAGTGTGTATCTGCGTTGGAACTATAGCGGTCGACAAGAGGACAATCACAGGTCTGCATTCGATAACGTAATCAAATTCTGAAAGGGTTTCATTTTTTTTTGCAACCAACCTCTTCGACCAACTTCTCTTCTCAAGTTAATCTTTTTTTTTTAAATACCAGAGGCCCGACGGCCTCTGGTATTTTCTTTTATCATTTCACTCTTATTTTTTCTCTCGCCCCCTTTAGGGCCCCCCACCCCACCCAGTTTTTAAGAAAAAAAAGCCCGCTCGTTACTATAGTTCAAAGCGGGGGGGGGGGCGAAAAAATTTCGGTGCCTTCGGCGAGGGGAGGCATGAAAGGTTGTACGCGCTCTCGAGGTGGGGGGACGTAAAAGATGTCTAATTCCCAGTTTACAGCGTGGTTACCTGTGTGTCTTATTTGCAGGGATAACTGTCTACTGGACGTTCCTGAGCCGTATTTCACCCAGGAGGAAGTCGATCAATATCTACTGGACGTTCCTGGACAGAGGCAGACTCTAGATGAACAATGTCAGGCACACCTTGGACCTGAAGCTTCATATTGTGGGGTGAGTAACTTAATCAATATATTATTATCACACATAAAATTTCAAGAATATCCGAGCAGTTTTATTCTTCACCTATATGAGACCACTGGTGACCTCCGTTCGCGAGAGCTGACCTATGCACCTATGCATTGTGAGAGCTGACCTATGTACAATACCGCCCTATTGGGTAACTCGCCAGTGGTGCATTCATGCCGACCCTATGGAGTTGATACACTCCCGAAGAGTCGGCATGATGCGTGAATGCAGCCGAGCTGGCGTTGGCGCCAGGGCTGCATTCTCCCAACGAGACAACAATGGGCACAGCCCATTAAAGATCATTTGATTAGCAAAGGTAGTTTTACATAGGAACTTTACCTTTACGGGCACACCCTTACTGGGATGAACTTTGCAGGGTTACCGTTAGGCCCTATCCTCTAATTTCCTACCTTTGGATACACTGTCAGTTTTCTATCATTTCTGTAAATCCACCAGGATTTCTACGTGGAAAGGGTGCTCCAAGTAGGGGTGCACAAGTCATCCTTTATCCCCGTCTGCTCATCGTATCGAATAACAATTCAAATCTAATAAAAAATGTAGCTTTAAATATCTCTGTGTGTATAACATGTCTTTTTTCATATTTCATTTTAGATTTTGTTTTAAAAAGAGGAGACATCTAAATCCAGCAGCTCAGTAAAAAGAAAAATGCGCCCGTGTCCACCAACGCACCTCTGGACAGTGAAACATAACCAACTGTAATTGTTTATTTAGGATTCAAATGTGTGGGGTGGGCTGCGTGTTAATTCAGGTGACCAATCCAAACCCCCAGAGCAAAGACGCCAAGCTTTAAATCCTGAATGAAATGCAACTTTTACCTATTTTGGGCCTTAATTAATGCTGGCATTTCTTTTTCAGGAATTATACGGAGATGAACTTAGATGTGACATCCTGCAGTGCACGCCTTCCGTTTCTGATGACTGTGACGATATTCCTGCCGTCCGGGTATTTGATGGAACCACATGTGGAAATAAAAAGGTACGTGTTTTGTTAATCTTTTCTTTTGATTTTGTAAGAGCATTTAATTTTATTGTCAATAATGTTTCCCGAATACAGTTCAATACATCGAAGTGTGTGGAAGGCATTGTAGTGCGACTAAGCAGTTTGCTTTTCCACACGCTAATAATTTTGCTTCTAACCTGCTAACATACACCTAATCTATTTGTCTAAGCTATAGAGATACTCTAGAAAGGGCACACCTTATGTAGAAATGGTAACTAATAGAGTTTTCGTCCTATACATCATCAAAAGCTGCTGGATTTAATCAAAAAGATATGGCAGGATGTCAGGGAGAAATCCATGGCAAAATGTTATAAGCCTGCCCTGTGCATAGGTCTGCCTCGGTACTAAACATGTACGTTTATTGAAAGACTTCATAGTATAAACCACCAAGTTATTGAACAAAGCGCTATTACTCATTACTGAATGCAAATGTAACACATTTTGTGTGAATAATGAGCAGCTGGATTAAACCCCCTCTATATTTGATTTACAGTGGTGTGTCAAGGGTGTGTGTGTCTCCAATACGCGGGCTCCTTCATTGGAAGGTAAGTCGGTCTCTCAGTGACATTTACTTACCTCTGCTATATAGAAGAGATTATTTGTTGGTATCAACCAGCATGGTATTAGGTGGGAATCCTTTGCGAGAAAAAAACAAAGATGAGAAATGGATATAAGGAAACTTTACTCACAATTGCCTCTAGAACTTTGGGAATGCCAATTCGATTCCCTACTACCTATGTGTTGGGGAGAGTAGTGAGTAGAGAGACTGCAGGTGCACCATCTGGTGAGTTGCCCCAACATCAGGAGAGACAAGTCTAGTTGCTGATATACATGTAGCAGCTAGCTCTGCTGGTAGAACTGTTCTCCTACATTAGGTCAAGATTTAAAATAAGGTTGTCTCCAGGCATCGCCATAACATAGCCAAAAGAAATAGGATAGGTAGGTCGATTTCCTTTTCACAATAATTTGTAGGGTGATTTGGTGAATGCTTTACCACATTTGGCCCCAAAATATTTTTTCCAAAAAATGAATGGCCCAAAAAGATTTAAGGTAGGTCGGGTTACCTGAACACAACTTTATTTAGGACTTCTGTAAGTCTACATTTAACCTGGGACGAGGGGCTGAGTCACATAATCAACGCAACTGTTATCCACCAGAAGTCACCGCAATTCAAGGCCATCCAAGGCTCAAACTATATGAATGCAGTCGACCCTAACTTCGTCGAATTTGGAAAAGGCAAGGAAAAATGCCTGAGGAAGCAAATTATCCGAGGAATAAAGTACAAATATAATGAAAGATATTAGAGCAGGTCCAGGGGAACTGTCTGAGGAAGTGAGAGATCCGAGGTAGTAAATGTTCGAGGTAGTGAGGGTCGACTGTATGTGTCAGATGTTGACGTATATATTGTATCCTTCAAGCGGCATTATGCATAATACAGTCATGTTCAAGGATCGATTCCCTAATAGGTACATGCATATTAAATAGCCAAAATAATTCCACTAAGTTAATACTTCATTTCTTGTATTGTACAGACGGCTGTCTATATGGAGACGACCAGAACGGCCTCTGTCAGCGCCAAGACATAGGAACGCTGTGTTATGCATCCAACTATAGAGAACTCTGCTGTGACACATGTTCTGCATTAAAGCAGCCGCTAAAGCCTAGTATGTTCCTTAAACGCTAGTTTTTGTCAATGATTAACCCTTTAAGGACAGTCTATCGCCTCAATGTCCTTTGCCGTCATGACACGTGAATGCAATTCTGGCGAGATTACGCACCAGGGCTGCATTCATGCATCATGTCGAGTATGATTTAAAATAGAAGTGCTGAATTCATAGGAGTTTGAACTCCACATGATTTTTCGGCCATCGTAAATGCACTTTTCGTCTAATGAATATGCAATATGAGAGGAGTTCATACTGACGAGTAAAGAATCAGAACATTCGATAAAGAGTATTCCGATGTTACGGTGCATTGTTATACTCACCACAATGTTTTCATTTCAGAATGTTTATATGGGGATCGATTGGCAAGCTGTCGGAGAGTCATAGAGCCCCACCATTGCTACTCCGAGATCAATTCCTTCCTCTGCTGTGAGACGTGCAAAGAGTACGAACACCTTTTCAGAAACGCACCCAGAAGTAAGTAACTACTCTGTAGGGAAATATGTACATGTATGTGTATATATATACATATATATACATATATATATATATATATATATATATATATATATATATATATATATATATATACACATATATATAATATATATATATATACATGCATTGTACACCCCATAAACAAGGTGTTTTGATTTTAAACTTATATCTAAATTGTGACACTTTCATTTTCGAAACACCAAATAATTTTATCGAAAGTGTTTTAATTTGAAAGTTTGTCATCTCTAATATTAGTAAACCAATTTTCTAGATGAAAAGAAACCTTTCTTGTGTATATTGACTAGGAGGATACGAGGATAGAAGGGACAAACGGGGGATAACTGCAGATGGTCGAAAATATAGACCGGCCTATTTATTAACAAGTAATAACGAAGTAACGAGTGTAAATGTATATATTAGAAAAAATACTGAGTTCTGTCCTGGCACCCAGTAGGGTGGACATAAAGGCACTGGCTGGGGTAAGGGGCCGCAGGTGGCCCAGGTAGGTGGTGAGAGTGGAGCCACCTGGGGAGTTCTTCCGTCAATACCCCAGCCAATCCTGTATAACATATTGGTATTATACTCTCCGTATGACTCCAATTAATTGCGTATAATAATCAATTTCATGTCTTCCTCTTTTAGGCTGTCCGTTTGGGGATCAAGTCCCCCCCGGCGTGTGCCAAACACGGCACTGCGAGACGTCCCCCGATGTGTGCTGTGGGACGTGTTACTACGGGCAGGGCTACAGAAGTTCATTGACGTCCTACCCAGGGTTACCCAGGGCTTCATCCTCCTCCAGGTCCTCTATACATATGATCCTCATCCTGTTAATTCTCGTGGTTCATACCATGTGTCATAGTGTGCAGCGCACTCGTCACTAACCCTCTATGGACCACGGGACGCCACATCATCATTTATTAACCCTTTAATGGACACGGAATGCTGCTATTCTTCATGTTCAATTGTCGTACATCATATGATGCACCAATGTAGTGACGGCGGGTGAATTGATCGCCAGCGCTGTGTGGGTGCATCATGCCGACCATTTAGGAGTGTATCAATACCTCAGAGTCGGCATGCAGTAATGCATTGATCCATGCATCCAGCACAACGGCAGTTATACATGATGTATTAAAGCACTACATGTAAATGACCCGTGATATTTTGGGTTATATATGTGTCTCCATTATGTCTAATTGTGATATCATCACTAATGTGTTTAACTCAGTAACCCATCTTGGTCACGGTGCACATGTACCGAGAGGGTCCTGCAACAGGTATAACGATTGGCGAAAGTTTCTGTGGATAACGTTATTCAATGTTATATATATATATATATATATATATATATATATATATATATATATATATATATATATATATATATATATATATATATAGAACGTTACTTTCTTTTATAGTGTACATCGTGTGCATGGTACAAAATTTGTACCAATCTTACATCCATGTTTATTGATATCAAAAGACATAAAATAACGTTTTGATAACGTTGTTCTTCCAAATCTTAATATACGTTACTTGATTTCACATTGAATCACGTTTTATTACTGGTTTTTTTAAAGTTTTCCACACCGTCAGGAAACATTTGTCCACCATAATTGACGTGTTTTTGTTGCCTGGGCAATGTTGGCAATGGCCCAATCTTTTAGCGATAAAGGTTATTGCCCACGCCATCTCAAGGTGGTACCACACGGTCCACATACCGGGTTAATTATGAATGCACTAGACCCGGTGCTTCTTCTTTGATACATCATGCTGACCTTTCGGGGGTGTATACTAACCTCGTAAGGTCGGCATGGTGCATGGATGTAGCACTGGCAAGTTGCTTGCCAGGGCTGCATTCATGCATTCATGCATGAACGCATGTTGCGACCCTTAAAGGGTTAACTGCTGGTACATTTACACGGCTACTTCACCGAATTTAATACCTGTTGCATTGTACTGCCATAGCAGTTGGACCCTGGCATTGATTAAAAGAAACAACCACAACATCATAATTTAACATTGTTTTCCCCTAAACATACTGGACGTGGTTGAGCCAATGTATTTTCATCATATTGATGTAATCAAACACTTGGGAGTGTACATACATAATTATACATGCTGTATTCTATTTATGTCCCTGACCACTAATTTCCCCCCAAGTTCTTCCTAATGGACCTACCGTTTTCCATTGACGGTGGAGAAATTATGCCAAGGCATTTTCCTTTTATGTGTAGTGAAGGGTATTTATGCCACCGACGACCCTTTGAATATGACATGATGAAGGCAAGAAACATTTTTTGCGGAAAGCCACTCAACTCCATAAGAGAGGGCTAGATGCATGGCTTCCCCGGTACCCGGTACCACCAGGGGAAGATAGACATTAGAGAAATTTTCACCGAAAAATGATAACCAGTGGAAAGCAAGAAACATGAATACCAATATTAGGATTAGGATTTATGATTATAATTTATGATTAAAATTTATTATAAAGCTTGAATTGTTCATACAGGGTCATTGTTATTGAATGGGATTGAGAATGCTGGGATATTTATCTTAATTCTAGACTTGATTTATTCACCACACCTTAGGTGTGAATGACCAGCTCCACCCCTTGTGATAATGAAAATACTCATTTTCTTTTCTCCACCCTCCCCGCTACTGCTCTCCCTGCTTCCGCTCGCCCCACTGCCCCGTTTCCTTTTTTTATGTGCGTATTATTAAGTCCACAGTGTGTTTGTAAATAGCAGGCCTTAAAGGGTTGATGCTGCAGAGAGGTGTGATAACAATCAGCTTTCTGTCAATGCTATGGGTGCCATGCTTTAATGACAATGTTTGTTCGAGGTCTGAAGGCAAGTGACGGCAGAGGGCGACACAAACACAGGTCGCACTTCCTTAATCCACCTTTAGGGATGGCAACTTTCTGTTGACCATGGATCCGTTCAATATTTATAACCAATGCGCTATGCTTTAATGCATTCTCAATGCTCAAATGCGCTCTGGGTGCTGGTGCATTGCCATTGAACCAAAATCTCCCTAGATATTTGTTCAATATCCATTGAAGCTCTATGTTATAAGCCATTCATATAGTTTAATGTGCACCAATGGAACACAATGTCATATTGAACCAATTTCTGGAGCAAGCAGCCTCTTTGTTCCTACGTGCAATTGGCCAGTACTTAGGCTTTGTCCTGAACAATAAGACCAGATCCACAAGTGGAGCTGGTCAATAACCGAATGTTGGCACATATTTAAAATCCAATAGCAAAATTCGATAGACATTTTTGAATGTTGGTGTCAATTTCTAGTTTGTTTCTGAGAGGTAATAATCACAAGGTTTTGGTTTTACAAATTTACAAAATGCCACTTACATGGAAACGGGATTGTGGTACATTGAACATATTTCCTTTGGAATAAGATTCTTTATAGGTGTCATAACAAATTATTCACATAATCAAGAATTGTACATTCATATCAGTATGCCTATTGTATGCCTATTGTATCTGTATTCCTCAACTTTTGGCTTATGTGATAACATCAGACAAAATGCATAAATCATAACATGGTAACAAGTTAATATGGTGCGTCAGGGTATGCTACAAAAATAGATCGGTGATTAAAATAAGGATTTACAATGTTGTCATTTGTATTATACTCCATGTACAATATAAGTTTCCAGATGTTGTTTTAACTCTTCCTTTACCAATTACGCACTAATGCGTAATAGGGGCCGATTTTTGGCCGATTTTGAGCATTCTGTACTTTTCTCACCTACAACCTTTTGGATTCTCACTATTTGCTATATTGTCTCTGGGGAACCCAAACCATTTGCCTCTGCCTTCCCAACCTGAGAGAAAATTACTTCGATTTTACCCCCAATTTAATGGATTTTTAAGGTAAAAATCGTAATAAATGTCATTTAATATAATTTTTGTAATGGAAATTCACTTTAGGCAGTTTTCATGTAAAAAAATATGGCACCGACAATTTTGATATATTTGGGTGTAATATTGACAAAAATATTCAAAAATATTGGTTGCCATAGCAACAGATACACTAAAAATGACAATTTTTGGTAACTGTGATTGCCATGGTAACCAACTAGAACATATACGTCATGAGAATTCCACATGAAAAATCTAAAAGTACTTTAACCTATCTATAATATAAAATTTATTTTGTCAAAATCGGAAAAGGGAATCCTGATATATAGCCATTTGAAGTTAGGCTAAAGATTGATTTTCAAATGTATGATTGCAATTTTGTGCCTCTACATGAGTACCCACAAAATATTGACCGTATCGCCGTGTCGGATTTAAGCAAAAGGGCCGTGTCACTGTGTCGAGTTTTAGCTATATAGGAACTTAGAGAAAAATCCCTGTGGGTCGATTTTTACCCCCAACTTTCCTGTGTCTGTCGATTTTTAAAAGGGCCTAAAACGGCCGTGTCGCCGTGTCGCCCGTGTCAATTTTTACCCATGTAGAGGCACAATTTTACTACTCTCATATCTCCTTAACTAAAATAGATACAGGAAAATAGGATTCCGTCCTTTTTATGAACAACCTTAGCTCAATCTATCACTCCTTCCCTTCTACATGGAATATTCACATGATAACTGAAGTTCTAGAAAGCTCATCTCATCCCCTATAAGGAGAAATTTTACCCAAAAACATTCTGGTAGAGGAAGAGTTAATGTGCACTCAGTGAATTCGATTTCCTCCGTATTGATTGTTGTTCTGACAAACGGTGGGACACATATGAATATAGTAGGACCTAATGTATGTGCGTGTACGTTTATAGGTATGTATCTATGTACCTATCTATATATGTATATATATATATATATATATATATATATATATATATATATATATATATATATATATATATATATATATATATATATATATATATATATAGTGGCGAGCATGGGAGGAGTCAGGTGGGACCGATGGGACTGTTGAAGGATGGGATCGAAGCTAATGCCGGGCTCCCCCATGGCGCCCGACCGATGGATAACATCGGTCCAGTGAGGGTTTATAGGACAAGTGTTCGGTGTCTCGGTACCACACTGCTATATAAGTTGGTACAGGGCCACCGAGTGACTGACCATGATAACGGAGATACACGGACATGAGATCAAGAATTAGATGGTGTGAGCGGACCTAGTGCTCAGGAATAAATATTCGTCAACTGCACTTACTGTGTTCCGGTGTTGTGACTTACCTTAGGCTGAATTTCACTACAATATAGACTATACACACACACACACACACACACACACACACATATATATATATATATATATATATATATATATATATATATATATATATATATATATATATATATATATATATATATATATATATACATATAAACGTTAATAGTTCAGCTGTTATGCATTGAACAAATACAATGAAAATCTGACCATGACAACCACCAGTTACACGCCCTCTAATGACAGGACTATATACATGTGTACTTTATTTTGAATTCAAATGTAGTTTCATCGATACCATCCTATAACGTACAGCAATTTTAAAACGCAGCTATTTAGATCTTGGACTTGGACAGCTTGAGAGTTATTTGTAAATACTAACAAGTATTACGTTAATGTCTACTGGGTACTCTATGATAAGTTATAGTTGACATAACCTGATAGCAGTAACTGTTGAAAATGGAAATTTTCAGTCAATAGATGACCAGCACCACTTTAGACCATAACAACCAAAGTACATCCATAACATGTCTGCAAAAGATGTCACTTGAGGATATGATGTATCTAATTACATAGGATAATACGTCATTTCTGATAAACTCCGACAGAATAGGCCTGTAGATGACTAGATGCAAGAATAGATTTTATTAGTTCAACAGTTGTATTATGCTAGGGTCAAATAGATACTATAATCATCTACTTCATTGAATAACCCTTTTTCATGCTACATTGTATCACAGAAAGATGACTAGAAAGCTACAACCCATATTGATGACTTAATTTGACCGTGTCAATGATAGATATTATAACTATATTGTGCCTGGGCCAAAGAAAAGTGGATCAGGTAACATTTTCTTTTTTTTTCAGTTCTTCTTACCATATGCCTTAAAGGTACCGGCAAGCGCTATTGTCACTCCACAGGATAGCATCGGCCAAAGGTACCCAAAAATTGACTTGCAGATTGTAATACCGACTCTCGGAATGCGACCTTGACTCATCGACCATTAAATTGACTGTAAATGGCCCCGTTTTGATTATTTAAAAAACCCTTTAAAATTGGATCGAAATGTCTAGGGTTGAACCTGTTTTTGCAGTTAGTGACGAGTAACAGACACCTTTTTGGTTCCTTATTCCAGCTGTTCTAGTGATTGTTCCACTGCGGCATCATTTTTTTCTCGTTCCGTTGGCTCTTTATACAAATCAGTGATCTCCCTTTTAATGGCTGTCGAGTCAAGTCTCATGTCTGCTCGTGAGCTGTTCAAGGCTACCCTCGGAGGTGCTCCCACTGCCTCCACCCTAGCAGTGTACACCCCTGAGCTGCTCACCTGCTCAATATCCCCTGTTAAAGCGTGGTCAGGGTCCAGCTCACCTTTAGTAGGTAAGGTTACGAAGGGTGGGGGAGTGATAGTGGGCAGCCCATCCTGATCTTCCACGTCGACACCACTCACAGTGAGTACCCCATCACTCCTCATACCAGCTGATACAGCCCTCCTCTGTTGGCTGACCAGTGCCACTGCCCTCTCCCCCTGTGACATCCCATACAGCTCTGCATTGCTCAGCCTACGTTGTCTACGTATGGCATCCTGACTAGTGTCTCCTAGAGGGACAAAGTAGGTGCCTGCCCCCTCTGCGTCTCCCGGTTTAAGACCCATTTCTGTTTCCAGCAATTGAGGGTTGGCTTTAGCATTGTGCCGCTTTGTCCTGTTAACATAGTGTAGCTCCCTGCAGTACAGACCGAGGCAGAGGGCCATTAATGACGCACAGATGATGATACACAGTGCCCCTAACACCAGGAAGGCTGTAAGTGAGAGCTGGGTGCCGTGGTAAAGCACTCCTGCCCCCAGTGCTAGGCTGCCCGCAGCCACACAGAGCATGTACACTTTGCTCCTACATGATGTCCTGCTCACTTCGATCTCCACGTCCTCATCAATGGCCAGGCCCTTTAGACGCGAGTTCAGCGCCTCTAACCTCTTCCTCATCGGCTGCCTGACATCCATTGTGATGGTGGTAGTTCCATCCGGTGGCCCCAGAGGCGCCACCTTGGCTGTTCGAAATGCAAGCAGATCGCCATGGCTGGAGGAAGTGGAAGCGCGAGACTTGGGACGGGAATCTCGTTCGACTTCTGGTTCTACAGCCATAGTGCCTAGCTCAGCGCGGATTGGCTGATGAGTAAAGGCAAAGGTCCTACTGTAGAGCCCGTCGGTGGGGGTAAAATACATTTATCAACCATGACTGCAGAATTGATGCTCAGATCGTGTGGCCATTATGATACACCTGGGAAAGAATGAAACAATATGATCATTTTAATACAGGTGATAGCGTTAATTGCATAGGGAATTGCTAATTGGCATAATAACCCTTCAAGGTGGGTAGACCCAATGGTCTAGAAGTATTTAGATTTCGTCAGGATTTTCGCCATGATGCCCATATTATAAGTAGTCTCAAATGGTGTAAAGAAAATTGGGGGGTCCCGAGCTAGTTTCTGAGATATCTGGCTTTGAGTTTGGAGTGATCTGTAATAGGATCATATGGTGATAATACATATAAAATGTGCATGAAATAGCATCTTAAAGTAATTAACTTTCCCTATAGTTCTCTCAGGATATAGTCTATAATCTTTTGCACCCAGAAACAATATTTTGAACATATGGTCCCCTGCATATTTTAAAGGTTTTTGGTGTTTGAAATTTAAAAAAAACATACAAATGGAGCACACGTACAGTCTTGCTGTGGTACAGGTATACCTTTCAGCATGCCAACTATCAGAGCCCCAGTAGAGTAGGGGTAAAGCGTTAGACTCACATGTGGGAGATCCTGGTTTCGAGCCCTGCACTGGTCTTGCAGGGTATTTTTGACTACACATGAAAATATAGCCCTAATGCGCAATGACCTGCGCAGTTGACGTGTATACAATAGGGTCTAGCCACCTTAAGGGCCGTATAGTGATGTAACTGAGTTCCGTAATAAGAACTATGAGGCCACCAGCCAGTCCGTCATGGTTATTCTGACATAATATATTCAGTCACTCATAGGATATCTACTACTTAATGGAATATAATGCGGCCTAATTATTCAGTTTACCTGATAATGAGTCTGCTATATAGCTTCCTCGGAATTCTTATGAGAAACGGCATTCTCCTACTTTAAGTCGCTAGCTGATCAATCAAGTCGTGAAAAGGGTTAGAAACTGAAGAAAAGTAGGAGTATATGGAAAAAGTGGAATGTTGTATGGAGGAACCGAAAAGGAAATTATTTTCAAGGTAGTAATACATGAATTGTTGAGTGAAGGGGTATTTAATAATTTCTTTTTATTTGGTAAATAGTCAGAGGGAGGGTTATCTTTAACAGAATAAGCCTCATCTTTGTCTTGGAAAATAGTCAGAGGGAGGGTTATCTTTAACAGAATAAGCCTCATCTTTGTCTTGGAAAATAGTCAGAGGGAGGGGTGTCTTTAACTGAATAAGCCTCATCTTTGTCTTGGAAAATAGTCAGAGGGAGGGGTATCTTTAACTGAATAAGCGTCATACTCCCTTTCTTATTCTGCTATCAAATCTTATTCTGCTATCAAATCTGACTATTTACCAAGACAAAGATGAGGCTTATTCCGTTAAAGACAACCCTCCCTCTGACTATTTTCCAAGACAAAGATGAGGCTTATTCCGTTAAAGACACCCCTCCCTCTGACTATTTTCCAAGACAAAGATGAGGCTTATTCTGTTAAAAATACCCAACTAGCGACCTAAACCTTTTCACCTACTAGCGACCTATTCCTTCTAACCTTGTATGATATAATATTGTCTATATTATATAAATCAATATGAATAATCCTGCGTCACCTACCTTCTTTCCCCCCAAAAAAGCCATGCCCCATATTTTTTTAATAGCCCCCCTTAAGGGAAACCCTTTCCCCCGGGGGTATATTCCCCTTGGATGTTTTTAGACTCTATTTCAATTATTACTATATAGTAACTCCCACTTTAAAAGAAAAGACCGGCATAGCCAAAAGTCTAGTTCTATCGATTCATTGTATATCATTAAACTTCAAACTGAGCTTCATTCTTCAGGTTGCTTATTCACATTCATACAAAACTCTTTTAAAAGAATAAAATTGAACCCAATCCATCCACCATGGGGGCTGCCATTTTGTAGCGAGATTTGGCGATAAAGGACGTGAAAATGACGTAGGAAAGGACCATCTATGGCATCTGGCAGGCTGCCAAGGTCTTGGGTCTGCTAATGAGGAGGTCCCCCCAAACAATAACAGCACACACGTGCTTCTTGGCTGGCCGCCGTGTAGAGGGGAAGGGGAGGTGGGGGGGGGGCGTAGCAGGTCCCGGCAACTCCGGCCTTTTGCGTCATGGCTACCTCTGCGGGTGTGAGCCATAGCAGCGTCCCCCCCAGCCCCGACCAGTGCTCCCTCTCCCGCAGAGTGGGGGACTAGTGGGGAGGGGGGGGGGGTGCTTAACACTGGATTGATATTGCAGCTTTCTCTAGATACAAAATACTAGTAGACCATGATTGTGCAGTGGGGGGGGGGGGGGTATAGCCTTAGGTTGTTGAACCCTTTGGAACATAGGTCTATCTTAGCTGTTGCCAAACCCACGTGTGTCACACATCAAACTGGTCATTCACTAAAGAAGCCCCATTCTCCTGAGTAAAATGACAGGGTCGCTCACCTGTGCAGGAGAAGGGTCCCGGGAGAAGGATGACCGACTCTTACCTTACCGATGTGGTGAGGCGGGGGCTGGGGGCGGGGGGGGGGGGGGGGGTTGGAGGGCGCTCTGGGGAGGAGCAGTTGTTGCGGCAGGGGGGAGTGAAGTCAGAAGGGGGGGGGGGGGGGTAATAGGCCGTGACACCGCTCAGGTACTGACAATATTGTAGACACTATAATGACTATTGGTAGACTGCTTGATAACCAGTGTGTGTGAGTATGTATGTGGGTGGGTAAAGGGGCATAGGATATCGAGGATTCTGATGCATGGCTAGTTGTAGATGTACCTAAAGTGTAACAGGCCTGCCCCCTGATGGACCATGTCTGAATTATATTTACCAGCAGTGTACAGGTGCTGCCTTCTTATGCTTGCTGCCTAAACAGAATGTTCACTTGTGACATGGGTGGCCCAGAAAATGGCAGCCCCCACTCAGGCACAACAGTTGCATGTTCTTTTCAATTTAACTCATTACATGTACAACCTTTGGATGAATGGCACTCATAGATGTGTAATAGGATCACAGGTGCTTTGAAACAAACTTGGTTGAAAATACGATACTCTTTTCTTTTAAGTCGCTAACAGGTGGAGTCGCTAATGCAATTGTATAATATAATATTGTCTATATTATATAAATCAATATGAATAATCCTGTGTCACCTACCTTCTTTCCCCCCAAAAAAAGCCATGCCCCATGTTTTTCTAATAGCCCCCCTTAAGGGAAACCCTTTCCCCCGGGGGTATATTCCCCTTGGATGTTTTTAGATTCTTTTTCAATAATTACTATATAGTAACTCCCACTTTAAGTCGCTAACTGGTGGAGTCGCTAATGCTACTCTACACTACTTAGAATGCAAGGTTTCCTTATAGTAACTCCCACTTTAAGTCGCTAACAGGTGGAGTCGCTAGTGGAAGTTATCACTGGTTAGAAGAGAAGGTTTTCCTTATAGTAACTCCCACTTTAAGTCGCTAATAGGTGGAGTCGCTAATACCTTTCTTCACTATTTAGAATACAAGGTTTCCTTATAGTAACTCCCACTTTAAGTCGCTAATAGGTGGAGTCGCTAGTACTTTGCTTCACTATTTAGAATACAAGGTTTCCTTATAGTAACTCCCACTTTAAGTCGCTAATAGGTGGAGTCGCTCATGTTATATACTTAGCTATAAGAAATAATAAAAAGTCCGTTTAATAGGAACAGGTTCCTTGTTTTACTTTTACCTAACTAGCGACTTAAAGTGGGACTATGCCTGAGAAACACTCAACCCAAGTGACATAACATCTGTTTAAATGGCAGGAAGCCATGAATGGGAAGATCATTAACAGTGAAATATTGATGAGCGCTTTTTTGCCTATCGGGCAGTTTTTTTATAGCTACTGCATTACACCTGACCTAGTCTGGGATCTAAACTGAGACACTACTAGATCGATTGATTGATAATTCACTTTATTTTATCCTGAGGCTGCCTATAGCTTATAGATCATATTCCACAACTCATCTTGTTGGTATAATAAATATATGTAATAGAAAGGCTATGGTTATGAGAGGGTAACTAAAAAAAGCACAGTAAATAGGCTGGCACCCTTGTAAACCACAGCCAGGTTATGTGAGGGTATGTGGAAACAAGAGGACAAATTCAATGATTTTACAGCAGAGCTGTAGTGGCTTCGGGTTTTTATAGGATTGTTATGAGCTGGAAGGAGAAGGGGAGAGAGGTGGGGAGGAGGAGGAGGAAGGGGCAGAGGGAGGACTTGTGATGGACTTCCTTTAAGGATGGCAAAATGTTGTTGCATGTGTTTGTGTGAGGGGGGGGGGTAATTATGTCTCAGTTCACAGTCTGTCTTTGGGCGGGCTTGAGTGATTTCAAGAGCCACCCTGGACCACTCAACTTCTAGTATAGGTCCTGCATGTACATAGTATGGGGATTACCATTGACATTGACAGCTTGACTTGACATAGGAGTCAATGGTTATTAGGCTGGTACCTATCCTTGCCATTGACAGGCACATTCAAGAACTCAAAATATGGCTGTGAACTGGGTGTCTAGGCCTTACTACAATGTATACTGGTTCTACATGCAGTAACTGAAAACCAGATCTACCGTAAATTCCCGCGTATAACATGCGGATTATATGCGAACCAAGCCTGCAGTGTGAGTTATACAATGTTTTCAAAGTCTAGGTGCGGGTAATACGAGGGTTTTCATAATTATAGTTCAGCACTAAATTGGCGATTTTCAGACCACAGATGAGGGTTATATGACTCTCCCAAAGTAGGTGTGCGGGTTTTGCGCGAGGTGCGAGTTATATGTATTAATTTATGGTAGGTTAAATTAGTCTTGCACACACCTGTACAGACACATGGGGAGACCAGGCCTGGGCAAGGTTAAAGGGCCAACTAGGGCTTTAGCTAACAATGAACAAGGGGACCTATGCCAGTCTTTTCTTGTCATTTTTACCAACTATCACTCTGCGGTCTAGATGGCTTTGGGGACAAGGTCCCAAAGCCAATAACCAAGGTGTGAACTCCCTTGTCTTAGGGAGTGATCATTTTTTTAACAACAGGGGGGGTGGTGGGTTCGGGGGGGGGCAAAAAAATGTGGACCCCTCTTGGGGGGGTCATGCTAGAAAGGCTATAGCTATAATTATGGTTTCCTACTTAGGTTACTTTTCTACTGAGATATTTCACATGATCTGGCTTAGTAGTCTAATTATTGATATGGTACACAGAATCTTGCAAACAAAATTAATCGATGTTAGTTGATATCTTGCATGGCAGTAATTTTAGCTAGCTAGGTTTGGAAAGGCGGTCTCTATAAGAGGTGGGGACTCTGGTTGGCCTGTCGCTCTGCGAACCTCGCTTAACCTGCTGACCAGCCTTCTTCTCTGTATGTATCTGTTCTTCAACCCGCAGATCTTACTGCACGTCCAGTAACAGAGTGCAGTCGGGACAGGTACTCAGCTCTACTGAAACCCTTCTCCCTCATTAGCCTCTGGGCCTATGGATTGAACCTTACTGAGTGTAAACGTCTACAACTGTATTTATCATGGGTGGAGTGTTCCCATTAGGTAGGCTATATTTTGACCATGCTATTCAAACAGGAGATCTATACTAGGGTATGCCATGATTATGCCATGTTTGCGACCGTAGGCTATCAGTATAGGCTAGAGTAGATATAGTCGGCCTAGGTCTACTTTCTTCCACCTTATATATTGTATACCTGTGGGGGTGATAGATATGCCATTGACGAACATGTATGTCCCCTGGTCTTTCGCACTGCATAATCATAATACATGTAATACTACTACACATGTAGTATACAATTTGTACTACTCGGATACAATTTACTTGTTTCACATTCTGAGTGAAAAACATACTGAAAGTGTGTCAAAAATGCCTTAAATTGTCTTGTACATGTATTAGGGAGTGCTTATATCATTTTTCCCGGCTAGCCATCAAAATCACTGAAAAGCTTTCCCAGTTCCCTCTCAAGAGGGATGCAAATGATTGGGTCTCGCCTAGACCTGCATCCTAAATTAGAGTAAGTTCTAACCTTAACATGTAGTCCATTGTATATACATGTCAGTCTATCATGGAAGGCTATACAAGTGTGTAATGATAATACTTACTCCCAATAATAATTATTTCAGCCAAAATGCTCTGAGGGAGGTAACATTGTGAGGTGCGAAGGTTGGGACGGCTTCATCCAGAGTGACGAGTGGGTCAATATGCAGCTTATTTGTGTCCACGGGTCAGGTGATCACCTTCCAAACATATTACAGTGGTCAGCAATAATGGTCGGCGGTCAGAATAGTGGTCATGGCCAGAGTGAGTGACCACGTTTCTCCATGGGCATGCTGTAGTCCACTGGTCTGATGGTGGTACAGGAGTGTGTGCCTTAATACCTGTAAGCCGTATCATAATTATGTAGAACTCAGTGTTGGGGTCAGTCCTCCACCTCCCCTGTAAAAGCCCAGAGTAGCGGTCCTCGCCCCATTACTACTGCTGCTGGAGGGGCAGCAAGCCTTAGGCCTATGTTCTTCGTGCTGCCTGTGTTTACCTTCTGGTACTGGAGTACAGGTACCAACCTGTCCTGTACCTAATCAGTGCCTCTGTAGACTGGTCACCTGTGGGTGGCAAACACGGTACAGGTAACATACATATCTGGATAGGTAGGCCTCATGTTCAAATAGAGGAGAGAATTCTGCTCTCACCTCTCACCTGTGTGCAGGCCCCAGCACACAGGTATACACACCTGTCTACCAGCCATAGTCTACAGAGCTGGTCTCTGACTGACTCCCAGCCAAACTCTATGCCATGCCATGGACTGGGAGCAGACCTTCTATTGAAATTTGTTCCACATTGGTGGTGCAAATTGGTGTGTATTGGGGAATATGCATCAAACTACAGATAGATTCCCATCTAGATCAAAAGCGTAATTAATATAAGGTACACTGTGACCTCATGGGGGCTTCTGTTAATATGTGTATTGGTTGGGTGACAGCTTGCTGCCAGGCTATCAAACTGGTAGCATAGACGATGGCCGAGGCTGAGTGTACAATACCAGGCCGTCCTATGAGCCCACCGGCCATGCTATTAAACATGTATTGTTGATACCCGTTGCCAATGGCGACCATACGTGAGTGTGTAGTAGCAATCAGTGTTGAGAGCCAGTCACTTCTCGTGGAGTGTACACACATGTGATGTCAGTTATTGTTCATTCAAACATCGGTGGCTGGGGGCGGAAAATGTCATAATGGAAGTGATTTTAAATGTTAAAATTACAGTGTATTCAGAAGACAACCGGGGTGGAAGCTGTATTTACCGCTGAAAGCACGAGCATGTCTAGTCGAGTGTATAGGGTAGATTCACCATGAGACGGACACGTTAATTTGTAGTTAATTATGCAATACATCTACAAGGCCTCTAGTCTCTCCTTTTTGTGTGCAAATAATGGCAGTTAATTGGTGCTGATATTCAATACTGGGGGGCTAAGTATAGAATTAGAGTTTAACCAACACTTCCATTCCTGCTATTATTACCACTGCCATCTTTTGCATTATACAATCATAAATATACATATCTATGATACAATGCTTGTTTATCATACGTGTACTGATAAGAAATATTTTCACAATGATATAATACCGCTAGAGTCAGCTGACCTTTAGGGAAGCTGACCGATGATCTTATGTATCTATATGTTGTACACGTATATACATATATGCACATACTTGATCTTCAACCTTTGAAAATCGCAGTGAAGGCCGTGATTACTGCTTGAATAAAAATCTTACACTAAGGGAGTGCTCATCTTTTAGTTCCTCCCTGGGGCTGAAAAGCAGGCCGCATTCAACCCCTTTGAAGTAAAATAACGTGCAGGGTTGTTTTTTTGCTCAAAACAGATGGCACCCCCCCCCCCCCATACACACACACAAAAAAAAACACATTCACCACCCCCTCCCCGCTGTTAAAAAGATGAGCAATTAAAGTGTCTAACTCAGGGTGTGTGTCCGACTCGTGCTGAATCTACCGTACACATGTCATGTGGTATATTATTTATTCAAACATTGCCGGGACTGCAGGTTGTATAATAGGACAGTGGAGGTAATGTTGGACGTGGCACATAACACACGACCGTGCTATGTATTTCACATGGGGTTTTATAGATCACAGACGGCACGAGTATGATATATATTGAAGCCTTAAGTCCATTTTGGTTTCGTTTATGTTTTCTCTACTCTAGTCCCCATAGTCTTCCACATCAAGGCTCTGGTAACCACCATTATGATCTTGAATTTGATGTATTGCTAGGTATGGACAACCTAAACTCCCACTGTGCTATAAAGTATATACATTTGTAATTCCATTTAGGGAGATTAGCACCCAGCGCCATGTGGCAGAGGTACCACCCAGAAAAACAACTCAACTTCTTTTTCAACCTAGAAAAAAAAGTTCACGGTCATATAAACGTAGCGGTGTCTTTCTGGCGAATGGCTGTCGAGAGGTCCCCGGGTGGTTAAAATCTCTCCTACTTTAGTATACAGTTGACTACGCATGCAGTAAGCATAATAATAATGATACATACCGGTAATACTACGTTATACATTACATCGTTCGCAATTTAGAAATATGCGTGCATAAAACCCAAAAAACGTTATTGATTAATTGTGATTTTAATATCTAAATCTATGTGCTGGGAACTTTGATATTTGAATAATGGTCTTGACTAGGCAACACTTTTAGTAAGGACTCCTGAGGTTAGAGTTGACATTTCTGTCATATTGTGGAGGAGGGTCAGACTGATGGCGTGATCCTTTCCCGTTGTACCGATGCTTCCCCTGGTGCAGCGTTGAAAACTAAGTACAACTAGCAAGACCTACTGTGGCCCCATCTTGTGGAAGAAATAGGAAGTAGCACTACCGGAGCTCTCACATACTATGATCTAGTCTTTGCATGCATACTCGGGGGACAAGTCGTGTTCTTCACATACGTCCATGCCAAATTATTAATTGAATTATTTACTGTTTGTTATAGTTTTACTTCAGGAGGAAATATTTGAGTAGGTTTTCAGTTTTGAAATGTCATTTCTTATGGAGACATTTTAAGAGTTATATGAGATAGTTATTCTTATGAACCAGGTGTCGATTAACAACGGACGAAGAACTGTTCAAGTCTAAATCGAAGCCAATAGTTACCGCGCTTTTCATGGCAGCCCAACGGTTCTGATTTGGTGATTACTGATGTATATGTACCTACGCTATGTTATGAATTTCTAAATCAATATCCCTGTTTCACTTTATGTTTGTATTTCTTACTGCATACCCATGACTACTATTATGTCCTGTTAACTAGTATAACAAGCTATAATCCATTGCTAGTAATTATGTCTACTCCCTATTGCCTGTATGTGACGGGTCGAGTGCATATCATGTTATTTGCGTTGTTGATTTAAACATCTGTATCTATGTTGGGCCTTGTACCCATTTGATTGTATTGTCTCTTTAGAAAATCACATTGTGTAATAAAAATTCGTTATGAACTCACAATATATATATTTTAACATTTTTATGTTTGTCAGTTTCGGAGTTGGATTTACCACCTTTAATACACATGTGTAGAGTCTATAAAGTTACTAAATACCGTAAAATTGTCTGTTTCAAGCACACTATGTAAAATGATTTGTGAGATGGTAATTTTGTAAATCCTTGCTACATTATTATATTTTGTTTTATCAAAGGTCAGCTCATCTAATCATGTAGAAATGAACGCCCGAAATTGTATCAGTATACATGCTGGGGAGATGTAGACTTACGAGTATAACATGTTTTATATTGACCGTTTTACTCATATGGCGCAGAGAAACGGACTCTATAAACAATCGTATACTCATAAAAATGCCTATTTTTTCCCAGTCCGCATATTACTCGGTAATTGAATTATCAGACGTTTCTTTGTCCATAATAAAATGACGTTTCAAATGGGGTTCTAAATAAATATTGGTAGAGTAAGAACAAAACACACTTGTTTCACCAAGCTTCATAATAATAGAGCATTTATTTTTGTTTATATATATATACAGTATAAAAGAACAGGCCCCTGCAGACCTTAGCCTGGCTGGGTGTAGTTACTCATATAGATACATTCGAGAACTGTCTATGTTGGTAGGACATGGGTGATAATCTTCACATTGGTGGAGGTACTTTTAAATTAAGCCTTTAAGGGCCGCAAAGTACTTTAATGCATTTTGTCCTTAGTCGTTACGATGCATGAATGCAGCCCTGGTGAGTAACTCGCCAGGGCTACATTCCAGCACCATGCCAACTCATAGGGATCGTATCGACCTATGGTTGGCGTGATAAATGAATGCAGGACTGCCGAGTTACTCTCCAAGGCTACATTCGAGCATCATAACGAGCAAGGGCATAGCGCATAAAACCACTATGCGGCCCCTAAAGGGTTAAGTATAATGGGGCGAGTTAGCTTTATAGTAGCAATTTACAGATTCTAACAATGTACAATATACATGGCTTTGTACAAATCAGGGTTTCAGTTTTAGACTGTATGCGGTCGTTCACTACAAGATAGGCACCGTCAATATATATAGTCCAAGCCATTGGCGTTTGCCTTTTGCTTCTTTCCCCATCTTTGTTAGTACACATTAATTCGGACACAAAGCCGCAGTACCTATGGGTGGAGGGTTCAACAGGGCTGCCTGTTAAAATTCTACCCACGATGGTGAAATTTAGAACTCACTTGCTTTGTATTCTGGTGGGTGAACAGTAGACATGACGCATTTTGGTATAATTTAGTATAGGTATTTTACAGATGGCAATCAACCAAAGACAAAGACCAGTGGCATTGGACGAGACAATTATATTGTCAATAACATAAGGCAAAGATCGACGCCAGTCTTCTACTTAGTATTCTCCATCTTTCCTAGAAAACTTGAAATCAATATCAAACTTTGCATAATTTAGGTTTATCTTATAAATCCCATTTACTGTACCTGCATATCATAACTAATATTTACAGGCACATCATGCTAGAAATAGGTCTCCTACATCGATGTCTGTATATCAAAGTTTCAGTTCCAGAATAGTCTATACAGAAAACACTGTAGTAGGACAGAAAAGTGTTTTTCCATAGATTAGTTCTTCATCACTGAAGAGCTAGAAACTGTTGAAAAATCAGAAACAACGTATGATAAGGCCATCTACTGGTGACAGAAGAATCGGTGTCCTGACTGAGAAGGGAGAAATGGGTGGGAAATACTGATTGGTTTAATGTTTTATGTACTATATATGACAGGAGTTGGTTTACCACTACATACAAATGGCTCGTTCAGTTCACCTACAGTCTTATAGCTCTACAAGGACGTTTTATACATATATAAATAATTCTCTTCCAATGATTACAGTCACTGATCATGTTCAACAGGATATAGATAATTATGTGTGTAATATAATGAACAATAATTAGGGAAACCCCATAGAATTCTGTTTACAACATCACTTGTTGACTTATAATGCATAATAATTAATTTTATCATTTAAAAGTGGCTCCATTTGAAAACGGAAAACACTTGATTATCATTAAACCGAGTTTTTGCTTTGTAAAGTCTCGTTGTGCTATTATTATCATTCATTTTACTAATCAAATACCAATTCTTTAATACACTGATTGACATACACTGATGGTTGAAATAACTGTGGTATATACTCTTGTCACAGGAAACGATGCACCTTTAATATACGCTAATACTATTGTTTAGGCGGTTTGTGGGAATTATAAGCCGGACACGCGCGTCATTCTGCAGTCACAAGTCTCATGGCTCCTGATTGGCTGAGTAACCAGCCAATCACACCGCATATAGACATACTATGTAGAATGAGTAGGTATATGTGTTTTGAAGCACCATGAGGAGGATAGGACACGTGACAACATAGTCCCTGTCCCATAATGCATTGGGGGAATCATATATTGTACTCCATATACATATATATTTATACCATTGTATATCTTTGATTACCTTTAATGGGCTATTATCAATCAATATGGAAAATAATTTAAGTCAAGACCAGACATCTCCAGAGATTCCATGGCACTAAATATATATCTTAAAATCTCAATGTACTCTCCACCATTCACCCTTCTATACACACGCTTCCCTTTAAATTAATCGCTTCTGGAAACGCATAGGTCCCTTTCAAATCAACCGTTTATACACATGACACTAGAGGACAGGAGAAGACACAGTCGGCTCAGACAGAACCAAAGAGAAGTCTACATTGCTGCTTGGACGTCCATCTGTGCTTCTCTAATGTTAACAGACAACATCATCACGCTAGCAGTAACAAAGCCTATAACCCTTTAAAGGCCGCATAGTGCATGCATGCATTATGCCCTCTGTCGCCTTGATGCATAAATGCATTCAATCTTTATGCCGACCCTCCAGGGTTTCTACACTCCCAAAGGTACGGCATGATGCATTCATGCATCATGACGACAAAGGGTAAAGCCCACTAAAACACTCTGCGGCGCAGGTTATGTTGGGTTCATACAAGTGCACCATGGAGAACGACCCCTCTGGATGTCCCACGAACAAAACATCTTGCGATAACCTAGATGCTTATTGACACAGAACGTTTCACTCTCAGAGAAAGGTCATGTAACAACCAAGTAACATGTTTCGCTGTGCTGTGGGTGACATTTTTCGTTGTAACAAGGCATTTTAGTCGGAGCGCATAGTAAACGACTGTCCCCAAGATCCTGAAGATTTTCGATTCCGAATCAAAATATTTCGGTACCATCTAGAGGTGCTTTAGGATTCTTGGAAGATATAATCTAGATTGATAGTATCTAGACAGCCCCGACTACCATGTGGCCATTCATGACAATGATACCAATGATAATATATATGCTGGACACTGTTGTGAACACGTTGATAGTACATTATTAACAACACGTCAAGACGATGACACAACTATCAGGTACATATATAGCACATGAAGGGTAGCTACACTCTACACTGATGGGGACATGCTTGCTTACTTACTTCCCATTAATAGTGATATCTCTTTTCAGTTTTCACATATACAAAAACTCCAAACTGGTGTAGTCTCATCGGGGTATTTTCAGAAAAGCCTTGTCACTTCAAGCACCTCTTAATAACTGCACATATGATTCCTGTGTACCTTCATACTTTTTCATGTGCCCCAAAAACAGAGGTGGGGGTAAACATAGCCCACAATAAAATACGAGTACATTTACTTATCGTTGCTTTCTGTACCATATATACTGTTTAAATGATGAAATACAACTATACTGGAAAACATTTGGCTGGCGGTCATAGTGATCAGAAACGTTGTAAATGCTCGATGAAGATCCTCATCTTGAGGCAAAGACTTCACAGGATCCGCTTCTGTCGTGTTTTTTATTTTATTTCTCGTTGTCTTCTTGTCGGTATGGCGTCGTTATGCGATGTGCGCGCGGGTGCCTCTGGGAGCATGAGAGGATGACGGGAAGGGTTGCACTGGTTGCTTTGTCAATGTCTTTTGTATAAAGCACCACTCCCGGGACCTTCCTGACTGCGCGCGCAGGCAGGCCCTCGGTCCATCTCTGAAGGCCGACTTGGAGGTGCCATGATACGGCCATTGATACCCTTGTAGTTCCCATATAGTTATCTCAGAATCATGAACAGGTTGGGGAGGAGGGTGGTAGGTGGTAGCCCCTTACGGCTGGCCGGATCACTAAGGGTCACATGAAGGCTGTTGTCATGGCAACAACCTGTTTTGTGTAGATGTATGATGTGTACATAAACACAAAGCCGGGGGTCTCCACAGTGTCTCTAATCATGTTAGTATACCTATACACGTGTGTACAGCATACAACAAAATGGTCACTATGCACCACCTTGTCCAGCAGCACCACTAAGTATAACAGTGTCTGTTTTCACCACTTAGAAGTGGCCACTAGGTGGCAGTATGGCAGAGACGCGGCGCTCGGTGCGCCCTCTATCGGGGAGGGCTATAACCAGGAGCCCATCTCCTTCTCGATAATTCCCGCAGCGTCCATGCGGCCCATGACCCGCAGAGAGTTCATGAGGTCGGTGATGGCCGACTCCTCCCGGTGCCGTGCCTCCCACAGGTCCAGTATGTGCTCCGTGGGACTGGCCTTGGTGGCGAAGTAGTTGATATACCTGAAGAGATGAAATAAAGACAGGGTGTGAGTCTTAATCCGGGTCTCATATATACTGGTGTGACATGACCTTTTGGCAGCAGCGTTAAGCAAAAATTCAAGTTGATTAAATGGCCTTCTTGTAGCAGCTTGAGGCAAAATTAAACAACTTTAATCTGAGATAAAAGTTGGTTAAAGGAGCTCGAAGTGAAAGAAGGCCGTTGGTGAACTTTAAATTTTGTTTGGGGTTGCTTAAATCCAAAGTTTCAAGCAGTCTGAATCATGAGCGACTGTAATGCTAGAAGGCACACTAACGCCACCTGGGTCCATATACAGTAGTGCGGCTACTCTACACCAGGTGGCGAGACTGAACCGGAGTCATCCCAGTGGCTGGTGTAATAGCACACTAAGTCCAAGGAGGGACCTGCCATTTATTATTTATGACTACCCCTGTACAGGCTTGCTATCTCTTGAACTTCAAATATAAGTGATTGATTTGTTAGTTATTTAGATTCATGGAGTCATACAATATATTCTTTTTAAAATTCAAGCTTAGCAATTATATTCATATTCTCTACTCTCTAAACTACCCGTTTTGCTTATCTACCTCTTGGCATACTTTAGTATATAGAATCACCTGATTGTCAAACTGTAACTAAATACTGTCAATATACTTAATGATACTGACTTATATCTAGGTATTATATCAACTCACCTATCTACGGAGAGCCTCTGTGCTAGCATGCGCCAGTCGTTGCCGCGCATGTTTGGAGGGTCGAGCATAACGCACAAGTGTTGTTTTATGTGAAGGGGTAACCTGTAGGTGGAAGGATAGAGGGGGTGTCAGATTAAATCAGTGTGCAGTATGTATTACCCCATAGAGTGCCTTAAATTAATAGGTTATATCATATATATGTTTTTGTACAATAACGCTGAGGACTTGGAGTCGTCTGAAAAGGATTTTTTATATACATAAAATCTTAAGGTCGCGGAGGAACCCTCTTGGTGGGGTTTTAACCTATCAGTGACAACTAATGACGTAGCCATGGCGTAGCCATGACGTGTGACGTACCTGAAGACGTGTTGAGGCGGTTCTAAGGACACGTTTATGGCGCTGGTACCCGCTTGTGTGCTATTAACTGTGGAGTTTCGATGGTACTTTTGCAACATACCACCTGGACTAGCGATTTTCTGGAAAACACAAAAAAGTTTGAAAAGGATTAGTGACATTGTGAAGATGCTTGATATTTTGAGAGAACCAGAGACGATATATGGATGGTGATCCAGGTGATCTGGAGGCAGGAGAGTCATCTATTAGAGAAATGGATTCAGGGGGGAAAATGGTATGTAGATGAAAAAAATAAAGGCTCTTTATTGCCCCTCACCCTGTGTCTTAGCCCAGGCCCCAGGTATCGGATAGTCTAATCCCCTGGGGCTGACAAGCCTCACAGGCCGCCCTGTGCTTGTCAGTCCCACCCCCACGCTTTGTCCCGGCTAACTTGGCGGAACGACCCGTGTCAATGGTCAGTTGAAGGGCCCACTGCTCCAATATAGGGCCAGGGTGGGGCCCGGGGGTAGAAGCACCCCTTCACCTGGGTTGATGATGGTATAAGAGGGGTTTGGATGGAGTTAGCCTCAAGAGTGTCTTCCCTACTTGACATTTTCCCAGGGCATATAACCCTGTATGGGCCGCACCGTGCTTAAATGTAACTCGCCAGGGCTACAGTCATGCATCATGCCAATCCCTTGGCAGTGTATCAACCCGATATATCGCCATGCAGCTTGCTTGAATACGGCATTTGCGGGCTGCTCGCCAGAGCTGCATTTGGGATGCATTCATGCATCATGACGACTAAGGTACAGCACAGTAAAGTAAAGCACTATGTGGCCCTTAGAGGAATAATAAATCAACCCTTGCAGTTGCCTACTATACTTCACTGATGTGTCTATTGGTTTCACGCGGCTGCCTGTGTTTACATTCTACAGAATGGAGGTCAACCAACCCTCAATGCCCTCGATGCTGATGGCGATTTAAGTACTTCTTAAACTGACACTGCTTACACACCCCTCTGTTATATATTTGTTCATTTAAGTACACTGAAAAAGTAAACTTGTCTCCAGACTTGTCAAAGTGACTAACGTAAAATAAACGAGTCAAAAGTTGTCTAACCTATCAGGTTACCATCCCACAAATAGAATATGGAGCTGGCAAATGTCGGGTTTTGAGCTGGCACATGCCAAGTTGGTCTTCTATCTCCATCTAAGATCCGCTTCCTTGTCACTTAGACGAGTTTTTGCCTCATTTATTTTATGACCGTCACTTTGAAGAGTCTGGAGATAAGTTTATTTTTTGAGTGTACTTGTAGGTTTTCAGCTCTGTGCTGATTATATTTATACGTGTCTGCCTTATGCACCTTTATGCGTTCCCCTCCCTTCAAGTTTAAATAGCCTCTCCGCACACATACATGTGGAATACATGCAAACCTGTCAGACACTTGGATTCTTTTTAGACCAATTCTTAGCTGGTACCCATTCTGACAGTATTATCAGTCATTGTCTTGCCAGTACCAGATCAAGCAATTCAAAACTAAAAAAAATCACACAAAGACGTTAAGAAAACCACCGAACTTCGGAAGCCCAAAGGTATTAAATATTTGGCTATTTAGGGTCAGCTTTTGTGGACACAGGTCAGCTCATTTAATAGACATAGGGTGGTGGACGGCAGTCACACCTATTCATTGAGAGCTTATCTCCTGTCAACTCTGTCAATGTCATAGCTGTCACATGTCTCGTTGACCTGGACGCTGTGTGCTCTGTGAGCTGCTCCCCTATTGTACCCCCTGGTGTCTATTCTATACTTATGTTTCTGGAGGAGCCCAGGCCAGGGTCTGAATAAGAAGGGTGACACTGGCTTTCTATTTAAACAGTGGGGTAGTCTTACATATGCAGCCTCATGTCAGCCTATGATGCATTAATTTTGAAATAATTTGATAGTAAGCCATATCCTTAGTCTGATCTTAGCAAAGATCCCACAATTCAAAGTTGATGGCGTTGTACTACAAATCAGGATCCGTTTGAAAACTAGATTAAGGTCACATAGGAAAAGAGATGTGTCTTCATGTCTGTGTCTTCAACTTCATTTTTCAAGATGCAAAAGTTCCCCAATAGTAACTCGACCCTTCCCCTGTACGGCCCTACAACCACTGCACTGTGCGGCCATACCATGACCGTGTGAAAGCAGCCTGTATATATGTGTGTGGACACCTGCATGGGACCAGGCAGCATTACCTTCATGGAGGATTTCCTGCATGGATGGAGACTCCTTTCTGCTGGCTGTCTGGCCACCCGACCGGCAGCAGAGAGGGGAGATAGCCAAAGGAGATAAGGATACACATTCAGAGATAGCCATCTGTGACCCTAAGGTCCCGTAGGAGGCCGCATAGTGCTTTAATGTGTCATGCACTGTGTCGGCTTGATGCATGAATTCAGCGCTGGTGAGTGCTGTATCCATGCATCATGGTGACCCCACAGGGTTGGTACACTCCCAAATGGTTGGCATGGTACATGAAAGCAGCACTGACGAGTCACTCGCCAGGGCTGCCTCCCTGCACCATGAGGACCAAGGGTATAGCACATTAAAGCAGTATGCGGTCTCTAAAGGGCTATGGTCCAGGACAGAAGCCCACCCGAACAATCGGTTCCCATACAGGTGAGCCGCAGGTGAGACACACACCGAATAATGGCTGTATGAAAGGCCCTTTCCCCCCTACCCCCTCTCAACTCCCAATCTTGGCTTTTATCATATGCTTCAAGTCCGCCATGACAAGAAAAAAGTCTTGTTTTCTAAGGCCCCTCAACAGGTGATCAATTCAGCTTCCACGTTTCCGTTCTGAATGGCTTGTTTGTTTCACTCTTACAAAGGTTCAAAGAAGCAAAATGAATACTGGCAAGGAGGTTGGAATGTTTTAAACAGTATTTACTCTGTAGAAGGTGAATTATCAGGATAAGCGTAGGGTAGTAACACATCCACCTAATATTTGCTGTGTGTATATGTATGGGATCCTATGTAGCCTTTATCTCAATATGAGGTGCACGTATATAAATGACTCATTATGACATACAATGGACACCTTCGTGTTAATTGTATTTGAAATACCCCGAGACCATAGATACAGATAAATCTGTCCGGTTAACCATTTAAGGGTCGTGTGGTGCTTTTATTACTTCCAGGGCCATGATACGCCCCAGTGCTGCACTCACACATCATGCCAACCCTACAGGGTTGATACACTCCCGATAGGTCGGCATGGTACATGAATGGATCATGGCGAGTTACTCATCAAGGCTGACAGCAAAGGGCATATCGCTTTTAATACACAATCCTGCCCTTAAAGGCTTAACATACACAAACACACATCCAAAGGGCACATAACTCTGCTTGGTTGAACCACCACCACCGACGGTTGGGTCCTGACACGGTGGCTGCTCAGGTGGGCAGCGAAGCATGGACAACTCTGCTGATAACCAGGATGAGTCATGACCACCTCTGGCCACCCTTCTTATCTCTGCTATCACCCCTATTGTCCATATAGTGACATAGCCCCCTCCCCCAGCCCGCATTCACCAGGGCAGTCACTGAAAGCTATCTGCTTACCATCGCTATATACTTGGCAGTGGAGAAATGTCCACAGAGCAGTGGGGGACTTCTTATCTCAGGTGGGCACCCACCAGGGCTGTCTTACCCTTTAAAGCAGCAGAGTGTCTAAATGCCTCATGTTCTTCATCGTCATGAAGCATTCATGCATCAGGGCTGCATTCATGCATCAGGCAAACCCAATGGGGTTGATACACTCCTGAAGGATCAGCACGATGCTTGAATGCAGCCCTGGCGGGTAGACCTTCCCATGGATCGGGAAGACAAAAGGGCATGGCATATTAATGCGCTCTGTGGCCCTTAAAGGGATAAGGAGGGGGCCCAGGTAATAAGATAGATCACAGGTGTGTGTGTTTGTGTCGGGCTGAGGGCTGCCTTGTGTGCAGGCCCAGACCAAACATTTACACATAAAACAGGTTGATTCAATGCTGGGTCATACATCAACCACAGATACAGCGCCACAACCATTTCTCACCCCTTTAACCCTTTAAGGGTCGCATAATGCTATGCACTTTGTCATCACGCTGCATGAATGCATGCCTGGCATGGATACTCACCAGAGCTGCAATCATGCACCATGCCGACCTTTCAGGGTTTATATTATAGGGTCGATATTATGCATGAATGTAGCCTTGGTGAGTTACACGCCAGAGCTTCATTCTTGCTTCATGGCGACAATGAACATCGTGCATTAAAGGAATCTGCGGCCCTTAAGTGCTGAAGTCCCACCTGCTATCGGGACATCTGTGCGGGTATGTCTTTTCAAGTCAACCAGCAGTGTGGATATATTATATTATTGTCTCGAGCTTCGATCTCTGAAGTCACTGTATGGTTCAAAAAGCTAAGTGGCATGGTCTCCTAAATTAAAGAAACGATGCACACATGTGTACAGTCTTTGCCATTTCCCCGATAACAACAGGTCCATACTTGCAATATTGTGGATAGATCTCAGGTGTATCTATACCAAAGTTATATTTCGGTTCGAGTGTATCACCATGGGGAAGTTAACTAACCTATCAATCAGAAAAGATTAGGTTTGATTTTTTGTAAAACATCAAGCATTAGTATTTGTGAGTTCTTATTCTATGAAAGAAAGACAAAGACGCATAAACGCCTGTCGGATGCGACTCCCTAGTCCAGAACAAAAGGCATAAATCTTATAATACCCGGTACCTTGTATAAATCTACCCTGTAAGGATGGTACTTAGTAGTGGCCCTTATTAGGGTTAAGATGGGTTGAGTAACTTACCTCTTTGAGATTTGCAGATATCGTGAGTACTTGTCTATTGGCGAGTAAAGCTTTCTGGAACACGTGTATATTACAACTGAGTCGTTGTTGACTCCTCTCGATGTGCTCAAGAGCGAACGAGCAGTGGAGACCATTTTGTGTGCCACTCCAAATGTGTCGGAATGGGATCTCCTGCAAAATAGGGATAACATATGTTATAAGTAAAGTGAAATTAATACGAATGGAAATATGAATAGCTGCACATTTTTGGAGATATTTAGAAATAGTCATTGACAGTATGCCTATAGTCTAGAAATCATTCGTCATCTTCATATTGTTTATTATCTCCATAATTATTCATATGATTTGGAGACATTCTGTACAAACTGCCGCGTAGAGCATAATTCTAAAAGAGGGTAATCTTCAGCTGCATTCACACAATGTAGCACTGTATTAACACGCCCCATCCCCACCCCAGTGTACATGAATACAGTCCCCATCCCTGACTCAACCATCCAAACGCCTCTGTTATTTGACAGGCCCGATAACCCATGACCGGAACAGGAACTCGTATCCCTCTAGCGGCGACCAGGCGAACCATTATTAACTATAAATTATCGGCGCCATGCTGAGGACTGGCTATGGAGCACGCATGCGCACTGGCAACCTCCTCCAGCACATGTAGCCTCCTGTGAAGCTCCTCCCGGGTCTACAACACCCCCTCCACACCACCACCCGCCTCATCACCCTTAGTCCTAACCTATATACAGTGATAACTTTAGAACGAGAGTGAAGAGCCTAGATTCACTAAGAGCCGGACACACGCTTTGACTGAGATACTTGAATGTGTACCTGGTAGTATTAGTGTTCAATACCTACATAGTGGCTCTTTATTTAAGATAATGGCACTTGAATCTAACAAATACCATTATTTCTAACTAGACCTTCCCCCCATTCAACGTCTAGGTTAGTAAATATTAAGATGTATTATGCCTCTTATGAGTCAAATAGTCTGCTAGTATGCTAAGGCATGTTTATGTATCATGCCCGACTCACAGCATCCCTCAGTAAGGGGTCCACACGTGAGATAGGACTGTGATTCCATCCGCAGGAATGTTTGGTAATTGGCGAAGTGCACTTCAGGGGGTCTCAGCATATCTCTGTTTTGGTTTCTCAGTTTTTCCCTCTCAGGAGGGGAGGTCCTGTCAGTTTGGCGGATCTGAGGAGCAACCCCCCCCCCCCATGCTCTCATTGGTCGTCATGATGCATGAATGCAGCCTTGGCAAGTAACTCGCCGGGACTGAATCCAAGCATCATACCAACTCTATGTATGGGAGTGTATCAACAATGCTGGAATGTAGCGAGTTACTCGTTGGGGCTGTATTCATGCATACAACCAAAGTGCCTACCAATACATAAATGCACTAAAGGGTTAGAGACAGGTGTACCCACTGGATGGTGCCCCAGTGAGTGATGATGAACTGGTGAGCACACCTCCCACCCCTAGCCCCACAACCCCCGGCTATATGGTACCCTCCCCACTCCAAGGTCAGCACAGGTTCAACATTACCAGGTCCTCCACCCCAGGACGACACTAGACACGACGACATAGCCAGGAGGTGGGGACGGCTGCTGGACCCTGTGGGGGTGGGGTGGAGGGATATGGTCTGGTCACACTTCATTTGTGGGTGGCTGCACCTGGCTTGTGTCAATGTTTACCCTGGTCCCTGACCCAGGACTTGGTAGGGGGTAATCTGTCAACGGGAGGCGGTGCCCTCTCCTCGGTGCCCTTTCCCTTCTGGCCGCCATAACTTTCCCCATGGCCTATTCTTTCTTCACATCCTCATTCACATGAATTGCATCCATTCTGATTGTCTTATCCTTTTCCTTCCTACATGCAATGTTTTCCCTCATCATAGGTCAGCGCCACCCCCACCTCATCCTCTGCTCCTCACTACATTAAAAGATAAACATGCTCAGAGGACTGTCAGCTTCATAAGGGGCAGTGTATTGAGGCATTGGTACCCACCTGGTATAAGGACCCCACAAGCCACCCTACACACAGTCTCCTTCACCCCTATAGGGCTTACACCGGCTTACAACCCTGGTGCATGTTTAAGACATGCCCTACCCATTCATCTACCCGCGACCTTACACACACTAGCTGAATGAGGGGCCGTCCATTGAGGGGCCACGAGCCAGTTTGATTTGCTCCCTGTGTACACTGTAGTGAATGTTTCACTTGTAGCCTACACACATGTTTCACTTGTAGCCTATATACACACATGTTTCACTTGTAGCCTACACACATGTTTCACTTGTAGCCTATATACACACATGTTTCACTTGTAGCCCACACGCATGTTTCACTTGTAGCCTACACACATGTTTCACGTGTAGGCTACACACATGTTTCACTTGTAGCCTATATACACACATGTTTCACTTGTAGCCCACACGCATGTTTCACTTGTAGCCTACACACATGTTTCACGTGTAGGCTACACACATGTTTCACTTGTAGCCTACACACATCTAACCTTGTGTGATGCTTTCGTCTTACGTATATTTGGATTGTGTTACCATGTACTAACATGTTATATTGAATTAAAAGCTCCTGGAAATATAGTGCCAAATGAACTCATATTGGTGATTGTTATTGTAGCCTTGAGGATACTTTGAACTTATATACACATCAGCTTTGTATGCCTACACATTGTGAATGTCTGCAGACGTTGGCTTTTTGGGCTTGTACTTCCACCTCCTCCTCCTAGCCCGATAGTCTGAGAGTCCGCCAGTACGGTTGTCTGTCACCGCCCAAATTGTCCCCCGTTCAAGATTTATGTAGCCACCCCCATCCGCCAGCATCAGCCGACTACTTCCACCCCTCCACCCACCCTACAGCCCACAGCCCCCTCGTGTACCTAACCTCTGACCCCTTCCTGCCCTCCTTCACTATCCTGCTTTCTTCCATCAATCACAATCATGGTTCTCTTTGATGAGGTGTCTCAGGTTTATTTCTTCATACTGAAGTTGTTTTGGCTGCAGCCGCAACCACTGCGACAACTATCTGTAGAGGACAACCATATTTACTATTGAACAGACCATTTAAAAGGGGCGTAGTTTTATATTGGCCATATTTCTCGGTCAATATTTTGTGATAAACTAGTGCTCCATTACACAATTTCTCACTCATTATTATGTGTCTTGCACCTACTTAATTCATGTGCATTGTGCCATGTGTCTTGGGTCAAGTTTCTTGTATCCCGAGCCAATAGTGTATATGTGAGAATAACTAAATAAAGTCAATGAAGATTGGATGCTAGGACTACTATGTACTAAATTTTAATTTAACCATCTCAACTGTGGGAGAAAAACCACAGAGAGTGCCTGAAGGCGTTTTACAGACAGCTTCACCTTAGTGAAGCAAAACCGGATATGGTCCAATTTTAGCTGGGACTTCCAAGTGAACACACTTTCTCCCCTTTTGTAACCACGACCCTCACATATAGTATGGTATACAGGTGGGGGTGGGGGTGGAGAGTTCAAAAGTCTGCCAGAGGCGTACCCCTTTAAGGACCGCATACTGCTTGTGTTATGCATCCATGTATTATAGCGAACCTTCGGGAGTGTATCAATCTAGTCGGGACGGCATGACCCTTAACTGCAGCACTGAGGGGTTCTGCAGGGCTGCATTCATACATCATGACGTCTAATGACATAGTGTATTAATGCATTGTGCGGCCTATATATGGTTAAAGAGGGTATGAAGCCCCAGTACCACCCCTCAGCCCACCCCCAGTGACCCTCAGTGGCCGTGTGATCACCCGGTTACACACCTGTAATTACCTTACCTGTACAGGTAAAGGTACACACTGAGCAGGGGCCACCTGGGAGGACTGGGAGGACTGTGCCCCTTTAACCCTTTAATGGGGACTATGCCCCTTTAACCCTTTAATGACTGCATAGTGCTCTGCCTTTTGACGTCATGATGAATGAATGTAGTCCTGACCAGGGCTACATACATGCACCATTCCGACCCTATGTGTTCATAAACCCCTGAATGGTCTGCACTGGTGCATCATAACGATACATGTTGCTTTAAGGTAACATGCCATCATTAAAAGTCCAACTAACCTATGAAGATAGGGATGTGAAGACAAGGTGTGGTCAAGCTTTTCGAACCATCGCGAAAACAATTTAGGTGGTATAGGGTCGAAATTAGCTTAAACTATCAGATAATTCTAATCAGAAAGGTGAGTGCTGCATTGCAACTCATCAATTCCCCATTTCATAGTTCTCCAGCCTTGTTATATATACATCAGCAGTAGTCCAGGAGACCCCCTGCACCCCCAACCTACATGATTAATGGGTCCGGGGAGATGATGATGTTGTGCACCCAGACAACCCCTCAGAACCTGTGTAGAGATGCCCCCTGTGCTGGTAAGTGATCCTGTGTGCATACCTATACTGCTGGAAGCATCCTGCCCTCTGACCTGCGTGCAGAGCTGCACCTATACATGTGTCCAGTTGCAGCTCGCTAGTGATATCCGGGTTATCCCTATACTTTATACTGATACGCTGACATGTACTTATCGGCATAGATCTAAGACCTGCACTGATACAGTAAAATTTATGTACATGGGTCCAACTCAAGTTTCCCACAAATTATTCATGTAAATCATGCCATACTTATCCACATTAGGCTCTACAATGCAGTGCATAAACTGGATAACCACCATGCATTAGCAGTGTATAACCGCACAATATGGTGGTCGTTTGTTTACATCGCAAACGGCCGAATTTACATTTACAAAAAATGTCTGATTTCTTCTCAAAGGTTAAAACTCTGGGATAAACGGACTAATACATGAAAAAGCTAGCCCTCGTGCTGGCTTATCCAGGTGTTATTCACTAACTATCAGAACTTGTGTAGATCTATGCACTTACCTGATAGTTGGCTTGTAGTTTGCTCCGCCAACCTGGACCTAATTCTTCTATTGTGAGGCACAGATTCCCACCGGCAAACTGGAAGAAGATTTGTTTAGGTTTGTCCAGCAAACGTCCACCCAGCTTCCTCTCCACTTGCATTACGCCCTGGAATAACATGGGAAAATACCAAAGTTAGTATAAGGGTGTCAATAGAATTTCATTAAAATGAGACAACAAGGAGTGAAGTTTAACTTGACAGCCATGACATAGTGATATATGATCATAAACATCATAATTACGGACATCAAATGAAAAGAAAATGTCCCCAAAATGCCCAAGAAAGTGTTCATATTATTGACCTTCCTGGCATAAATTATGGACTCTTTTGCATCGTATACATGTCAATAGCGACATCCATGAAATTCCATAAATCATCCCAATCAAAGCCAACATGGTGACATCTGACTAAATCACCCTATCTTTGACATCAATTAAGATATTGAGTTGACGTAGTGTGGTTGCTGTTTCAAATATGCACCCATTGTATCCAGCAGAGTATCATGGTAATAACGTTATCATGCCTGTCGATTTAATGAGCATTCTTATCCGTTATAGCTTTAAACCCTATATTGACAGACTGTGAACTGGATTTCACAAAACCTCTCTGAAAATAAGGATAGTGCAAGGACATGATTTCAAAAGGGCCCAGCATATCATATGTAAATATTTAGCTGCACAAGCTGGTTCCAATCCATGCTGGGTGTTTCGGGGAGGGGTGGAGGGGAGGGGGGTAAGGAACATGTCACTGATAGTATTTGTCAACCACTTGTGTCAAGGTCCAGGGCCCAGTGATAACAGCTCTGGCTCTGTTTAGTTCCATCCTGTGTACCACACTGCCCCTCCTCAAGACCTTGCAGGTCCTTGCTTTACTATAGGTGCTGGTCTTTGTGAATTGATTAAAAAAAACTGTCAAGGCTAGAAAATAGTAGCTTTAACAGAACATCATATTTGGGGCCATTCCTGTTACATCATTGATATGGGGTAGCAGTTTAGTGTTGGAAATCTCTGATTGCTTTGTTGATAATTTGCATTGCTGCTGAGCATTTAATTATTCTTTTTTTATAATCAAAACAGCAAATTTCTCGATTTCAAAACGCACAACTAGTAATTACTACAGTAACCATGGCCAACCTCAGTGAATAGACCATAATTATTGGCGGAAGGATACATTCACATCGGTATAGACGGGACTACTTCTCCTTCAGGAGGCCACACGGAGAGTTACCAGCGGCAAAAAGTGGAAACATGAGCACGGAGGCAAGTTCAACTGTCATACAGCTCAAATGGGAAGCACATGGAAAGCCTGCCAGTCAGTTGTGCCCGCGATAATTGATGCTCGCCATTAAAAACTTCCTTCCCTCCCCCAACCATTAGGCAGCCAGCCACCGAGAGCAAAAGGGGAGGGGGCAACGTCCCTGCTATTTCTCCCTAATATCGCTCAGTGGCTATGAGGGTCGTGCTTCCTCAACTAGAAAGATGGTCAGGGTGATAGCATTGACTGGTCCCAAGTCCTGAGTCCCAGCTTAGAGCTATGGGGGCTCTTAGTGGAGGATTTGGTCCCAAATTAAACCCAAACCTTGGGTCACGCTGCATGCCCTTAATGGTATATGGCTGCGAGAAGAATGGTTAGGAGGCGAGCACACAGATTGCAGTGATGATAACTGGTATACTCAGGTAACTGTGTCTAGTTATCCCCACCTTGCAGTTCTATTTCTGAGGGTCCCTTCACCACATTATAGGGAGGGAACATTCACACATAACCTCACCCACTAAGGGGTGGTGGTTTTGAAGTTTAGAGACTAAATGTGACCTGGGCCGTACATCTACAATAACAGGCCAATTTGTCCAAAATAGTGACAAGGGGGAAGGGGGCGGTGTGTTAAAATAGATGACGTCATTCAGGAAATTCTGATATTAATTCAAATGGGCGGGAAATCAAACTAGACAAGAAAATAAGAATATGAGATACTGGCCAGGTGCAAATAAGTATACAAGGGACCCCTAAAAGCAGCTTCCATAGAGCAAGCCCAACAGGGGGAAGGTACCCTGCCGCTATAATTGTACTCTGGACATAATGAGGGTATAATATGGGCCTCTTTTTGCCTTAACCATCAGATGCTGTAATACTAAAGCGGTGTGAAGTATCAGTCTTCCAGTCTACATAGTCATCGTTAGAAGCACCTGTTCTGTTTTCTGTCCCATGCCCTTTCAGACACCATGTGTTCCAGACATATGGAGAAAGGACATCATGTGGTTACCTGTCTGGGCCCATGTGATAGCAGATCTATCTATGCTACGACATCATTAGAATCATTTTATTTGTGATGCTACCTAGACTGAGAGACCGAACAGAAGCTATAGTATTTCCAATGTAGCCATGATGTCTACTTCATCTAATGGCTAGGGATGAATCCACACAGGACGACAACAGTTTCAGTTCAGATAGGGAACGTTCACCAATGACGTCACCTTTTTTGGGACCTTTTCAAGACTACCTCCATCTTATGTCACAATTTCGATGAAATTAGACTATTATAGAAATATAATGGCCCCGTCATCATCACCCCCCCCCCCCATCCCCTATCCCCTAGCTGGTGATTTGTGAACGTTCCTATGTATGCCCTCAGACACAGTCTACATGTATTTGAACATCGCCTTAATAGGCACATCTAGAATTACTTTCAAAATCTTCTATAGGAGGCATCCGTGGTATTATGGGATGCTACCAATGTTAATGGGGCCTGAGAGCAATCCTCCCTACATCCGCCGACTCTGAACCCATTACAACAGCCTGGTGTCTTCATACTGGGTGTTCATTTGCACCAATTTCAGCTATTCAGGAGTATGTCAACGCTGTAGGGTCATAATAGCGCATGAATGTAGCATTGGTGATTTAAATGCGCGCATTGCATTCTTGTATCATGACGATAAGAGGGAATGGTGTATCAACAATGCCATTTACTGTCCTTAATGTACATTGCTAAGGACGAGACAATTCCACTGATGAAGGCGTATGCCTTTTATATGGACATCAGGATATGACATGGCTATATCAAAGGACATTGTCCGGCGGTTACCACTACTACCACACTTACTTAAGGGGTTTTAATACATGTGTCTGTGCAAATCATGAGAGAATTCACATGGTATCACTCGAAAGGTAATTGACGGTATGCAGAAGCCTGCTGTTTTGAGATTGTTGCTGATATGAGATTTTTCATGTATAGTTGAGATACCCTGATATCCAACCTCTCTTCCTTCGTACCTGACTTCTTTGTTTCAGGACCATGATGAGGCCGTCGTCATAGCAACCGTGTCTTTATTGTTAACCCGTTAAGACCAGCATATAATGCTTTTCTGTATCATCCCATTTGTCGTCATGATGCCTGATTGAGGCCATACATTGTGAGTAATTCTCCAGTGCTACATTCGTGCATCATACCGACCCTACAGGACCGATTCCAAAAGGTCGGCACGATGCATGATACCAGGGCTGCATTGGTGAAATCATGCATATGGCGACCAAGGGCATAGCACCTTAAAGTACGATGCGGCCCTTAAAGGGTTAAGGGTCAGCCTAGTCACCACAGTCCCCCGTGTGGTGACATGGGTGGCCTCCGTGAGACGCACGTAGTCAGATGTCAAGTAATTAATGCCAGAACCGCTGAGTTGCTCCGTGAGCTGCTCACTTGGGCTGCCATTGAGAGGTGCCTCCCAAGGAGACCAACCCCAGGTCAGCAGGTACTTGTCTCTGCCTCCTCCAGGGCCGCTCTATGCTCTTACACCCGGGAGGTGGCAGGACCATGTATGCAGCCAGCCACTAGGAAGACACGCATGTCGATTTTTTTTACTCCTAGAAAAGTCACTTTGTTCTGTGTGTTTCTGGGGTAAGGGGGGGCACAACATCATATACGTTTAATAATGTGTAGAAAAGTTAATAAACTCATAGGTCAGATATTATCGGAGCAAGGCAGGCTTTCAAGTTTCATAGAGGACGATCCTTCTGGACTTTTACCAGATCATTGCCAAACAAAGCCATCAAAACGAGGCAAATTCAAGTTCTCAAGCAAGCAGCAAGATCTGGCCGTGACATGTGTCATTGATATTAACCTATTGAAACTGAGAAGTCAGTTTTTGGTCAGTAGGGCCTCTACACAGCTACACTACTAAGGGCTCTGTCACCAACCTTGCTGACCTCCAAGCCCAAGGTTAGATCTCAGAGCATTGCTCCTGACGACAACAACTCTTCTTTCCCGCCGTTTCTACAGCAGCATCCGTAGCAGACAACATTTAAACCACATGCAGAATGTCACCACTCTGCGCATGCGCCATGCTGGTTGAATCCAGTATGGCACCGGCTGCACTTCCGTTGACACCATGGCAGAACCCGATGCAAACCGTTGCCGGATTAAAACATCATGCTCTAATGAGATGAAGCCTGGGTAAGGGTAGGGGCAGTGGTCATGACACGAGGGAAGAAATGAGACTATTCTTGGAGACTGACAGGACTTTTGTCATTAAGCGATCATATGGCACCGGAGGTTATAGTATGACCGGTGTGGGGGCATTAACCCTTCAAGGGCAGCATAGTGCGTTAATAATGCAGTATGTCCTTTGTCGTTATGATGTATGAATGCAGCCCTTGCGAGTAACTCGCCAGGGCTGTATTCAATCTGCATGGCGACCCTTGAGGTTACATACACTCCAAAGGGGTTGGCATGATGCGAGTACACATGTCAGGGGTTAATTCATGCATCATGATGACAAAGGACATAATGCATTAAGATACTATGCGGCCCTTTAAGGGGTCAGGTTGCCAACGCCCGTTTATTAATTGTCATAACGCAGTAGCATAAACAGATTCCTGTGGCTGTTCCTAGTCCTCATTAGGAAGTAAGATGAAGTATCTGAGCCGAGAAGGATATCTGGATAATGCACTGGTGTGCCATTAAAAACTACCTGTATAACTTTCCTATCTCCCTCCAAGTCAGCGGCTCTGATGTCAGGCAGTTATACATTTGCTCATATGATTCATACCACCGCCAATTAGCCCTGTGCCAGGAAACAGGGTGTAACTACATGTCAATTACACGTTACCCCTCCCGCAGGTAGTGAGGACGAGAAAAATATAGCCACGACATATGGTAGATTTATCCTGATCAGACACTCGAAGGCACAAGAACAGTTACGACCAATAATATAACACTTTTTTCAAAAAGAATTTAGTAATGTACATGTATTCACCATAAAGAAAGTGTTTGGCAGATTCCTTTTAACTAGCTTACCTCAAGGGCGTTTTGGTTGTCCTCCACGAAGTAAACTCTGACATTGTAGTCCACTGAGTTGGGTACGGCCGGCGCAAAGCAGGCCAGTCGGAGGATCTTGACGGCCTTGCCACCCATAGCTGGTTCCCCAATCAGCGTAAAGCGTGACAGGTAGTCCGTCATGACGTGACAGTGCGTCATGTCCAGCTGGACGTACACAGGCGTGTTGATGGTCTCGTGGCCCAGGGTGGCACTTGGCTGTAGGAGGAGACAAGAGAGATAGGGTTAAGTAAGTGGGCATTAACCTTGTGAACATTAGGTTTATTGACTTAACCCTTGAAGGGCAGCTTACTGCTTTAATGTGCTACATCACGTATACCATTTGTCGTTTAGCGTGATGAAATAGTGTGTCGTCAATGGGCTAACAGCTATATCCCTACAAGTGAGCAATTCACAGAAGAGCTATTTCGATGAGCAATTGATGTCCAGAAAAGTTCTGCTATTGAAGCATAGGATATATTTCATGAAATAATGATTATTCCCAACCCACTAAATGGGTTAATTCATCTGTTCACATGTTACAGTAGACAGTTGGCAATCCTTGGGTGTCAAATAGCAAATGTCCATAAGTTAATTGTAACCCTTGTAACCCCAACCCATCAAGAAGCCACCCTCTATGCCATCTGTAATGGACAATCAGTTCAGGGGTAATTAATCAAGAGATGATTTCCACTCCTCCCCTGACATCACAGCCCCTGGTGTGAAACCCCCGCCCTCCAGTACTGGGGGTTTTACAGTGTGGCTGACTATGTAATTATAACAGTCACATGTCGATACCCCCTCCATAGCAGGTCCTCCAGTGCATGTCAGGCCCCAGGAGGGGTGTCCTCCGGGGCAGGGATCCCGACACCCTGTCCAACAGGAGCGGGAATCGTGAGAATTGATTCATTAGGTGAGACAATACCACCATTACTCATCGGCGGAACTCATCAGGTTAACCCTTTAAGGGCCGCATACTGATTTAATAGATTATTCACTTTGTTGTCATGATGCAGTCCTGGGGGATATCTCACCAGGGCTGTATTCAAACATCATGCCAACCCTACAGTGTTGATACATTCCCAATGGGTCAGCATGATGCATGAATACTGCCCTGGCGCGTTACTCACCAGGGCTGCATGCAAGCATCAATGCGACAATTGAATAGTGTATAGTGTATCAACGCACTGTGCGGCCCATAAAGGGTTGACAATGGACGTCGACTCGTGACGTTCGTCATCCTAAAGGGGTATGGCGGAGGGGGTGAGAGACAGCTTGGGAGAAGATAACACTCCAGCTCCACCCCGCCCCCCCCCCCGACCCCATCTTACTCACAGGATCTCCGTTTCAGATTACTGACTGCTCCCCAGGTGGGATTAGCACAACAGGTGTGGCACAATGAATGCTCCCCTGACTGTCTGCTATTCCCCCCAGGTGGGGTTGACAGTCCCTTGATGCTGTACCCTCAGCCTGCCCCCGCCCACCACTAGGGGTAAACCCATACCAAAAAGAACCCTATAATAATCTCTGGGTGTACCCTGTATTTCTCCAATAATCTATGCTATATAATATGTATCAGCTTGCCGTTTGAAACACATCCCTTGTTTTGATGTACATTTTTTTGTACTTCCTTAAATTTTCACTTCTATTGCACCCATTTCAGTCCAATATTTTAGTTTTTTGCCTAACCCCTAACCTTCTCTGCCTCCCCCCGCCATCTCCCCTCATACCCCCCCCCACCCCCACCCCCGCCACCACCAATCCTGTATGCCCACCTGGGGACCCCCACATTTTAACCCGGTCACACCCCGATTTGCCTTTTGTCTGCGCTTGCGTCATGACATTAAGTGAAGGTGAAGGCCGTTTAGGGGTCACACAAAGCGGAGGTCATATCTGGTGGCGACCTCCGGCGACGGCTGCGAGAAACAAAGCCCTGCTAGTTCACCCTACACCGTTGTAGGCGGGCATGTCCATAATTATGGGTTCATATTTACTAGTAGATGGTCTCCCGTAATGAATGTGCTGAATAACTGATAGAAGTACTACAGGTGGTAGCACAACTTTATATCTATATGGCCTTGAATACTCGCGACAAAATTTCTCAAGATTGCAATCCATGACTTACCCCATCCATGAGAACCCTGATTTCCGCACACCTTGACGAATGTAAACAGAGTACTGCATTTTGACATGAGAAATACACCTATTGTTTCTTACCTGCCAGACTGGGGGCTCGTCGTAAGGTGTGTCGGAGCTGTAGACGGACACTGCCCACTGTCCGTGCTTGACGCTGGCACAATGCTGAAAGCTGACCACCACGGGCTTCTTGAGGGCCACTGTGGGGGGTCCCACCAGGATCACCGGGCCCAGCACCGTCTGCATCTCTGCTTAGGACGTAGGGAAGAAAGGACGAATAGTATCAGCATCTGTGTTCAGACAACTGCTTGTGTTAACTTAACGCTTTAGGATAGTATATTGCTGAAACGAATGATTCCTTTGGTCGGCATGATACCTGTATTCAAGCATCATGCCCATGGGGTAGCATGACTACCAAGGGCATAGTTCATTAAAGCAGTATGCGACCATTGAAGGACTAAGTCATCTTATAGATAAACATTGAACAGTAAGTTTATGCAATTAAGGTAATGATAAAAGTTATTATAGGTGGAGGTCATGTTAGAGCAGATGGAATTTCGTGTCTTGCTTCACTTGCATTTCATTGTGTTTAACCTATGGCCAATACTAGCCTACTAATGAGAAACAACCACGCCCTCCCCCACCCTCATCCCATGTGCACCCTTGACACATTCTCTGAGACCTTCCCATTCCCTTCACAATCCACCTTAACCCTTTAGTCCTGTGGGGACCCCCATCGGTATGACTCAGTCTCCTCACACACAAATAACCCACGTAACAATCAGCAGAGGAATAAAACATCAATACCTCTCACCTCCAGTCAACGAGTGCAAAGAGACTGGCAGCCCTCTCTATCTAGTCAGCTATGAAATATGAAGAGACAGCTGAGCTCAATGAGCCAAGAGTCAGCATGGCGGCGCACTGCTACAGGTGGCAATGAGACTTTTCAAAGTGCTGGAACTCCCTTTGCCCCTTTTTTGTTTAATGCGATGACTAATACTCGAATCGCTGGGGACCAAGGCATGCTGCCCCCCCCCGTGTTCAATGATTAGCAGTATAACTTACCAGAAATTAGCATACGAACTACATGCTAGGAGAACCTCTATTCCCTTACGACAGAAAAAAATATGATTGTGTGTAGGATGAGTAGTGGTGCGTTCACAAATGACATCACCTATTGTGGGAATTTATTTCAAGGCCCACCCATCTGCCCCGCCACTATTTTGTGGACGTTACCTCATGTGAAATATAATACCGACCAATTCAATGTTTAGGAGGAAGTAAGATTCATGGAAAATGTCTCCTTACCTGTGAGTTTTGGCCTGTCCTTGTCGTCTCTGCAGACGGCCAGGAAGATCTCCTCCGTGGTTCCTTTCTTAATGGCACCTTCTGGGATGGTAACACTCACACCTGAAATACAAAATAAAATGACAATAAGTATGATACTATTCACCTGTAGTTTCATGTGTAAAATAAGAAGTTCGGCCATCGGTTTTTCATAATTCAAGTTCACTTCTTGTAGATAACACTGCCATTGAGTAGAAAAGCACAACAGCAATTTCAATATAGGGTAGATTCACCTATAGTCGACCACATCACTTGAGTCGACCACTTAAATTCGTATTTTTAATACATGCTAATTCCTCTATTTGTATATAATAGTACATGTAAAGTTCTACTCTTACTGCACAAATGACAAGTGGAGAGCTTTTCATGCATGAATAACTTGAAACTTAGGTGTCCGCCTCAAGTATGTGGCCCACTCTTGGTAAATATACTCTATATATAATGCTCTGAAGTATTATAGAAGCCGTATAGACAGAAACACAGCCCCCGTGCCCCTTCTTTACCTAATTTCGTATAATGCACTTGCCGATATCATTGTGACTACAGCATTTTCTTCCAATCCAATACCACTACAAGGGGTCCCCACTCGATCACTGTCTACCCATAGATCCTATACTACTAGTTCTGTCCCGCCCGAGGGAGGTGTGCATCAATAGATAGGGGCATTAACCCTTTAAGGGTGCCAGCGTGCTTTAATGCATTATGCTCTTTGTCGTCATGATGCATCGATGCAGCCCTGGCAAGTAGTTTGCCAAGGCTTCATTAAAACATCGAAGCAGCCCTTCGGATTAATGTATTCCTAAAGGACCGGCATGATGCTTGATACAGCATTGGCGAGTAACTGGCTGCATACATGCATCATGACGATAAAGGACATGATGCATTAAAGCAGTATACAGCCCTTAAATGGTTATACTCGATGGGACCAGCTCGTAGACCAGCTCCAGGGGCTGATATCCCATTGCCTATATCCCTGGTCCTGGTGTCATCTGATTGGATCAGCGGCCGTCACGTGGTCTACGCCTGGTTCCTGTAGTAGCCACCAGGTGGCCAATTGACCAGGGAACGTCTCCACCAATCAGCATCCTCCCTGACCAGTGGCCGATCCATGGCTACCGCCAGGGGCCGCTGTTGGTGCCGCAGCCCTCGGGGCACTCCAGGGTATCAGGGTAAAGGACACTGGAGGAGGTTGGATATATTTGTCACCACTAATGGGACTGCTCCTCTAATATAGCAATGGGTACACTCCGAGGGCACTACGTCATATTGGGGACTGCTGTACATGGCCTGATATAGGCTCCCATCTGGGAATTAACATTGAATGGAAAACTGCCTATAATCATGAATAAACCTGAAAGAATCAAACATGAACTGCCACCAGCAAGTAGCGAACAATGCTGCACATTAGAGAACAGATAAGAAAAGTACCTAGAAACAACTGTTTACTTGTACAGGTACAGAAAATATCATATTTTCTATATACATGTAGTGAGTTATATTTATTGAGGTAAACGCTGTCCCCTACTTAGAACTAGTAGCCGCCAACCGTGCATGTACAGGCCTGCTATCGTGGGCAGGTCCTGCTGGGCGTTGGGCACTTTTATTGACGTTTCCTCTAAACGCCAGCAAAATTGATGTAGTTGGAAATACCTCACCAGCCTGGGTAAACATGTAGAGGGCCCTGAATGATCCTAAACATGGCCTAGCACGGATCATTAGTCCCCCAGGCCTTGTCCAAATTGATGGATTTATTGAGAAAGTCTTCACACGGTCCCTAGCCCTCCCCATTCAATTGATAATGGCTGCATTGAATGCCAAGGTATGGGTAGGAGGGTGGGGTAGTGGTGGTCTGGTGGGTGATGCATGTGGAGAGGAGGGTGCTGGTGGTGCTGGTACTTTACCTCTTCTATATTAACATGTAGCATGGAAGTGTAAAAGATCGCTCTTCATGAAAATAACATTCAGGATTGAAATGTTGATGGGTTTAGCTGAATTTTATCCAAAAGATATACGTTCTAATTTGGTCACTTTCTATTGGAATGTCTCCAATTGTCTATTCCTCTCTTATTCCCATTGCATCCCACAGAACCAACATGCCTGAGGGATTATTATAAACAACAGTTCATTTCAAATGTAGTTGTTCTGTATACTGGTATGTACCGACCCATAGTGTTGAGGACTGTTCCTCTTCATTCCGCCCACACATACCCCCCCCCCCCTAGAAGCAGCAGTGCATAGATGATAACGACCATAATGGACCCTCAAAAAGCATTCACCAGCTAACAGATCGTATCAGCCTGAAGCCATTCTGCTATTTCTAAATTAGCAGTCGCATAGGCATATTGGAACATGCTCGTGCAGTGGAGACTAAAATGTATTGAACCTGCCATAGTTACCAACCATCTAAACTAGCACAGGTGAGGCGAGGTTTCAGTATGGATAGAATGGGGAGGCGGGTAATTGGAAGTATTGCCTGACCCCTTAGGCTAAAACCATAGAAGCTAGCTGGCACGTGTTTATGATGGAAAGTACTGCTACTTTGGATATATCTACCATTTAAGTACCTCCACTTTTTCCATGTTTAACCTTGACGCCTTTAGGGTACAGTTAAAACTTTTATTCTGACAGGGATTCTTGCTAGAACACTTCCAAATTGAAAGGACCCATTCAGAATCGTAAATGCATTGCATTTCAAACAATCTATTAACAATATAGTGCCTCTACATGGGTACCCGAACTTTTGACCATGTCGCCGTGTCGATTTTTAGCAAAAGGGGCGTGTCGCTGGGTCGAATTTTAGCTATATAAGAACTTAGAGAAAAATCACTGTGGGTCGATTTTTATCCCCTTTTTGCCTGTGTCCGTCGATTTTTAAAAGGGCCGTGTCGCACGTGTCGATTTTTAAAAGGGCCTTGTCGCCGTGTCGCGCGTGTCGTTTTTTACCCATGCAGGGGCACAATATACCGACTGAGGAGAATCTCCCGTAGCTAACAATATTAGCTAACAATATTAGGATTGACCTTAAGGTTTTCCCCTCAGCCTGCACTTCCCTTCACATATATACTTACAACCCCGAAGGACTGTCTCTAAAATTAAGGCAATGTGGTTACAATATTTCATTTTGAAGTCAGTTAGCACGTGCCGAGGGATCCCTCCTCCCCCCATCCTTCCGCTCCACACGAGACCAGTATGTGGGCGTGGCTTCACACTTCACGGTCTGTCAGTCAGGATGACTGTCACTCAACCATGACGCCCACCTCACCTGAACCCCTCTCTACAGCATCATCAACTCTGTAAGAGTTATTGGATGAAGGTGATCATGGCGAGATGTCATACACAGTATAATTAAAATGAATATATAGTGTCGGTTGGAAATGGTTGTCTTTGCCTTTTTCTCTTTCATAAACATCCCCTTACAAATAAGGCATAGTATGTGAAACCTATTTCTGTTATGTTCCTTTCATTATGATATGGTATCGGATGATACCTGTTAGAACCGCCAATCCACCTACTGCGTATAGCCATCTCTTGCCCATATTATAGAGAACACATCATATAGTTTTCTTTCATTCATACCTATATTACTCCACCCGTCCTTTTAAGTCATCATATTTCAAATATCCATATGTCCGATTCATTCGATAAAATTGATTACATGTACCTGTACCAAATAATGTGAACATGCTCCCCTGGTGAGATCTACTTATTTGGTGCCCGGGTATGAATTTTCCACTTGAGGGCCCCCTACCTGGGCCCCCCGCATGCACCAATGGGTAATCTACCATCGTGTGATCATCAGACCCCTCAATAATAAATACCTGGGGTTGGTGAATATGTTAGCATTGTCACACCTGGAGCTCAAATTCCAAGAAAGTCATCTGATGTATTATTCACCTGTGTGGTGGCCTGACAGCGGCGGGGGGGGGGGGGGGGGGGTGGTGATGGAGAGTTCCCTGCACTCCAGGGACAAAGCAGCCACCATCCACGTTATGGCGTTTCTAAAACACCCCCGTTTCCATGGACATTATGCTTTTTTTTAAATGCCCCCTTTTCATGAAAGAAACATGGAAAATTGGGTGACCCCTTTTTATGCCAAAACACAGATTTCTGACCTAAAACCATTAATTGTAATGGGTATTCCGCGATATGAATGCAGCTAATGTACCTTTCACTGAATTCGTGCAATTGAGTTTATTTCTAATTGCATAACGCGGATGGTGTCTGCTGAGGGGACTGAGTGGGGACGGCGGATAATGGAGAGGTGACATAGTGCCTGTGACTGAGTCAGTCAATATAGTGGGCCATCATCCATTGGAGATGTATTATGGGGCAGGGGAATAATTCATTAGAGCAATTCATACACGGCGCTGTCATCACTTTTATAGAGGATGAAATTGGAAAAAATATATAACCATATTGTACAGCGTGCAATAAATGGTAAATATAGGTATTTTGCAGACATTACTTTCAGTTCCATGCGCCAATTGGAAAATATCACTATTGTGTTCACACTTTCGAGGTAAATATAGGCTTAACTGTTCACAGTTCATTTGTCAATGAAGTTGTTGTTGAATGATTAAATACTTATCCTACATACATGACTCGAAAACTATATACTATGATTAAATTTAATTCCATCATCGTCAAAGCGTTGTTGTTTTCAAGCTGACAGTACCCTGTCATTTTCCCTCGATCCCCTTCTATAGAAATTCCATTTTGCAAAGTACATCTGGAGTTTAATCTATTGGAGGCATCTCAGATTATAACTCTTCAATCTCAGGCACCTAAATAGATCACACACACTATCCAGACCATAGAGATCCCGCATTTAGGTGACCTTCCCCCATCACATCAACCTTTGTCTCCCACTGACACTCCCATGCACGCATGCGCCATCACAGATGTTGATTTCTACCTTTCAATAATGAGCCCCTGGTATCTTCTGAAAGAATCTGATTCCTAAATGGATTTCAATCCAGACATCTAAACTCGTCCCAACATTGCACTAATATCCGGCCCGTCTGGCTGGAAAGCCGCATTGAGGGGCCAACATTTCTCACTGCAATGAGATCCATTCTTCTCGTCGGATGTAACCAAATTGATGAACACCTGGACAAATGGGGGGAGCTGAAACCTGAGGAGGTATTTACTCGGCTGAGGGTGGGAGCAGCTAGTGGGGTATTGAGTTGATGGACAGCTCAGAGCAGCTCAGGTCAACCAATTGGGGCAGCACCCCTTAGCACATCATGCAGTCGGGATAACCTTTCTGTCAGATTATTATTTTTGTAATAATGCCATCCTCCTTTTTTTGTTTGTCGCTGTCTTCTGCACGATTTCCCCCAATCTTAAATGACTTTATAATCTATGTAATATTACAAAATAAGTATTGGGTTCTTTCCCTTGTCCGGTATTAAAGTTTCAGTAAACAATATTTTAATGTAATGTTACAATATATAAGGGTCCAAAAGGAAGGGCCGATCTGTCTACTTGCTATATGATGACAGATGACTATTCAAATAAATAAATAAATAAATAAATAAATAAATAGATATAAATTACTATATAGATATACCAAATCAATAGAAAATTGATGTAAAAATACAATATACAAGGGTGGTAACTAGTGTTATATACTGACCGGCGTCGGGCAGGGTGATGCGTCCTCCAGTGTGTGTTACAGTGGCCCAGACCATGGCCTCATGGTCTATGTTGTTGGGCAGGTGACACGAGATGACGGACTGACGGTTGGTGTTCTCAGAGTACACACTCTGCGGCCTCGACTCACATTCTGAGCTCTTGAGAGACGCCTTGGAGTCCTTCCTGGGGATGTACTGTGAGGAACCCTTCATGGGTGTGTTGGGCCGCTCGATGAGCAGGGAGGAAGGTTTGGGTGGTCCTATGTCTGAATAGACCGGCACTTTCTCCATGGACCCCAGGTGGTTGTTGTTGGGGGTGTCCAGGGTGTGGTGGTTGGGGATGGTGACCACTGTTTGGGTGAGGTCCGGCTGCACTGATAAGACTTCTGTAAAGACAGAAAAAAGGGGAAATTCATTATGTACGGTTTCGATAGTTGTCCTTGTTAACAACTTATTAATGGTGTAGGTACATGATGATGAATTCAGCCCTGGTGGGTCACTAGTAACTCGCCAGGGTTACATTCATGCATCATGCCTACCTTATGGGGTCAATACACTCCCAAAGAGTCGGCATGATGCATGCATGTAGCACCAGGGCTGCCTTCATGTATCATAACGAATAATGACATTAAAACAGTATCCAACAGTATCCAACAGTACATTGGTTATCTACAAATCAACGGGGGAAATGTCAATTGTTACGTAATGTATTATGGCTGTTCCAGAACTTATCATCATTATTAAGCTTTAATGCCTTTAGTAATGGTTGCGATTTAGAGACAACAGATTCCATGGGAAACCAAACTACATCTACCATCTTCAAAGCAAACCAATGATTACATTGCAGGAGAGACAACATTGCTTTCCTCCATGAATAGGGGAGTTTGTTCTATCATTCCATTGATATCGTGACAGTCACTAAATGAAACGTCCATAAAAAGCGAGTTAATTGAGTATGGGAGACGTCAGCGGGTGATTTCACGCACAATCGACATTATGATTAATTGTCATTTGGTCTCCAATTTGAAACCAGACCTACCAAACTTCAGTTACTTTTGACAGGCTGTCAGACAGAAGCTAGAAGTAATGACTGGCCTTCCTCCGGCTCCCATGACCAGTCTGCTCTCCGCCTTAACCCTTATGACTTCCCATTTCATGATTCATACTTAAAAAATCAACTAATGTTGGCTCCTGAAAGTGTCAAATCGCACATCTTTTTCACAGAAGTCAAGATTTAAACGTGATCTAACGTCTCCATAACTGCAATGGTTTACCATGTAGGTTACTATACCTCTGCGGTTGTGCCATTTTAGGGGTAAAGGCGTAAGGCTCTATGGGAGAAGACAAAGAGGATTGAAAGCTTACCTTGAGTTCCTTTGTTCAGCTTTTTGTTGTCGTTACCTGGAGAAAGGCAAGGGAGAGAAAAAAAGAATCCATTAGCAGGACTCCTCTGACATGTCAAGGCTAGAGTTTCACATCATCCTCTCACTCAACATCGACCGTGATGGAAAATATAATTAATTTGGTACTAACTATCTTTCAAAATAATGTTTTAGTATTCATGAGATATTTTGTCTTATGATGTAACGGGAACAACTAGAGTGTTCACGACTATACTCTTATATAAATTTAATTCATTATATATAATTTCTGTGTTTTTAGATTTGTCTCAAATAGACACCATGATTGGTAGCTTTCACATCAGATTATAAACACTGCCCTGATTCATTTAGATATTGAGGATAATATTGACTTCTAAGGTGTATCAAAGCCTTGTCCATTAGTAGTTTTGAGATGACACGAGTGTTTTCCAAAGGCAGGTTGTTCATTTCCTCTCAGATCACTACAACAATATCTTGGAATTAAAATAATCGCCTCTTCTCTCCCTTCCAGGCTATCATAACAGTGCATAGCCTTCAGTTGCCATATGGCTTCTGATAAGTAAGGACTCTCCTATACTCTCTATAGTGGTGGTAACACTCCAACACATAGATACACAAGCCTGCTGCGGTCTCTTAACAGGAGGGTGTAGGATGGAGAAGGAGGGTGGTGTTCCACCTTGGTGAGCACTATGACAAGAGTTGGAGTGACACCCATTCAGCAGCAGCCCTGTATGCCCCCAACCACCAGTCCCACCAGCCACCCCTACACACATTCTCCTTCCTACACTACTTTATATCTGCTATCTCCGCCAAACTATTAAGACAGCCATATATATGCAATGCCTTAACTTTTCATTATTTAGAGGATAATATGAAGAACAGATTTTGTGAATTGCAGATGTATCAGCAACGTTTTGGTAGGAACTATGGTTTGGTTAAGGAGACTTGGTGTGTGATGTGAATAGTAGAGCAGGAATATAGTACTGTTTTCTCCCCTTCTTTCACAGAAGGGTTCCTATAGTACTTAGGTTTGGGCAGAGATAAGGTATGAATCTCTGCCAGGGAGAATTCCCTCCACCCCACCAGCACCCAGGCTACACCACAGGCCTCCCCCACAATAGACGCACATACACACATACACCCACTGCCCACTCACTCGGAAAGATATGATTCGGGTGCAGTCGGCGTTGGGCAGTTTCCTCCACTGGCCGCCCCCTGAACAGGAATGAACAAATTTGGCCAGACCTCTAGATCTCCCCACCTGATGGTGGTAGGGCTGGTGGTGGTAGGTTAGACCTTATAATGCAGCATGGTGATTTAATGTGCAATGGTTTTGGTCCTCATGATGCATGCATGCAGCCTTGGGGAGTCTACTTCGGGAGTGCATCAACCCGATATGGTCCGGGCTGTATTCATGCATCATGCTGACAAAGGCCATGATACATAAAAGCATTATGCAGCCCTTACAGGGCTAGGCACTGCTGCCACCCCTGCCCTCCTTCCCCTGTTGCCCTATTGCTGCTGATGTTGTTCACCCAAGCACAGCCTTAAGATGGTTGTCTATTCCTGCCTTGGTAAATGCTGTGGTACATGGCTAATCGTGGCGGCTATGATTGTGGTATCACTGGAGTAATGGTACCCCTACATGAATGCACATACCACTATGGCACACCTCGACAGAAATTGCTATTTTTCGTTCATTTAACCCATTAAGGATATCATGTTGCCATATAAAGGAACATTTGTCATCATAATGCGACAACGCATGGCCAGTCTATAACCCGCCAGTACTGCATTAGTGCTTAAAATAAAATGCAGTTATGTTGGAAATACAGAAAGGTAGATACTATGGTAACTTCTATCTACTGTAACTACATACCTTTCTGTGATGCATTTGTCTAATTGTGTGTAGAGGCATTACCCCCCCCCCCCCACCCCCACCCCACACACCACCACACACAATCATGTCTCACATCCTAATGTAAAGTACACTTCCATTCTGTTAGTGTAATTCAATACACTCATCTATCTATACCTGGGTTTACAATATCAACACCTGTAAGGACATGCAGTCACAGATGATGCAGCCCATATTACAATTGTAGGCCCAAAAACTTGTTGAGTTCATGTAACCCGACCAACCCTATATTCTTTGCACTCACCTAAAGCTTTTCAAATGGGACTTTTTGAACAAAAATAAAATGATGTCCAAAAATTGTGAAATGTATGTAGAATGTGCTAAATCGACCACACTAATCTAAAGAAAATTGACAAAAAAACATATTTCCCTTTTCTTTTCTTGGGCCTTGTTACCTGAACACACTTTTTTTTATAATTTTCCTGGCCTCAGACTTTGTGATCTGTCATGTCTACAGGGACGTGATCAGCCCAGGTGCCTTGTGACAATCATCATAAAGGGTGCGATGACTGGTTCCACAGTGAACAACCCGGGTAATGACCAGGGCCGGGGCGTGGCCATTAAAAGCCCCTCTCTCCACTTCCCAGGTAACTTGACCCCCTTGACAACGCCCAGGTGGGCACACCTCCTTACTAGCTACCTGAGTGGGGGTGGGGAGACGAGGGTAGGAAATGGAAGCTTCACCCCCGGGCCTTCATGCAAGGGTTAGGCTGGATTATGAGTCAGATGGTTCTTTATCCTACCCCTGGTCCTCGCCCCAGCCCCTACCTCGCATTTCCTCCAGAGACCCATCACGTTTTTACCCTGGTCCTTTGTCCTAAGGGCAAAGGAAATATAAGCCATGCAATCACCAAGGTATTGGTCCTAAAGTCATGGTATGCCTAAGGGATACAACCCATTGTAGTCGTGTACTTTAACCTTTGGAACAAAATTAATGATCGTATACAATAACTGTAGCAGATAACTAGAGCTTAATTTTACACGATCTCATAAAATAAAAGTGCAAAAGCTCACAGTGGGAAAAGGGTGTCCAGTACCATGGGAGGTGCTTCTCTTCAAATTAAATAACCATTTTCTCCCAAACATAAGCCCGCTATATGATGGTTATTTTAACATTTGAAATTTAACATATTAACAGTAACATCAGGACACTTTCACCCAAAACAGGCTCTTCCTACATGCCTTTGGTGTAGTTTGGTTTAGTGCCGATGTCCTCCAAAAGTAGTAAGAAGATATGTCGTGTTCAAACACAGAGCATCTGACAGCCTTTGAAGCTTTGTGTAATTTAAGATTGTATCTTGTGTAGTGGTTTTATAAATCGTAATGGGGCGGAGGACATTTGTGTCTTTTTTACATAACCGCGGTGTCCCGGATTCTTAGGTCAACCTATAAATGGGTTGGAGATGTTTCCTGGGTTCTACCTGTAGGATTCCCATTCCACACAATGTAAAACGTATGTGCTTCCAGTGTCCATACCTTATTTCTGACTAATCTCAACATGTGGATTGATCTGAATCAGGTTGAGTCTATGTTTACTAATTTAGACAAATCCAACCACCCTATTCATTATAAAGCAGGAACAAAAGTTACGTTCAGGTAACATGGCCGAAAAATACATGGGGTAGATAGGTCGGTCAGTTATTCATTCTTACAAAGAAAATGTAGGATGATTTAGTCAACGTAGGACATTTTCCAGCTCATTTCTGGCGTTAAAAACGCTAGGGCTGGACCAAGAAAATAGGGTTACCTGGACAGGTATAATCCTTGTTCAGGCCTCATAGATTCATGTGATGAACCTGCTTTGATTTGAACGACTGACTTCCTCCAGAGGCACCCTGGAGGTCAGGCACTAATGAATCACCCCCTGGTACAACACTAACGGCGGCATTTATCATCAACCATAACTCCCTCCATGTCTAGGTGCCCCGGTACCCGCACTCAAACAACAAAGGAGACATCGGCAGTGTTCGGGCTTTACAAGAATACCCCGCCTGCTTCGGACTTAAGACTGAGTTATACCCCTTTTCCAAGAAGAATGATGGCATTTGGGCTAACAGATTCACTCCCTTTCTGGACTTGGTGGTATTATTACCCGTTTTGTTAGCTAGTTTTGTATGTTACCAGAATGTCCTTTTGAATTCCCATAAAAAGAGACTATGCAGAAAGAAAAGGTGGCATATCCTTGGAAAATCAACATCCCATTTTTCTGCACAACATAAACTAATGATATTCCAAAGGGGATTTTTGCGTATTCCGAGCGATGATGGTTTCTGCTCAGGGGTGGAGTGCAGGGGCTGGGCTAGGTGGTACTAGGTGGATAGGTATATACAATTAATTATTCATACCTCGGTGTCCCCGTTTCTTCCTGAGCAGGAAGACGATAATGATGACGACGGTTATGAAGACTGCTATGGCCACCACCAGTCCCACGTACATGACGATGTTCTCCTGCCCCTCGTGGGCTACTGCAAGGTACAACAATACAAGTGATATTAGCACTGGCATACATTTCCTGTATTGTACAGAATGGTTGAATTAGTATTGTAACCTGACAGATTACAGGTTTACAAATGAGTGGATGTGCAAGTTAGGAGGGCATTCTTATGGTAGCAGTAGAGAGGAGAGTATCGTAAACCAATTAAAACATAAGGATAATTATTATTATGTATATAAGCACTGGGATACATTTTCTGTATTATACATCATTATTGAATTAACCTTACATTTTACATCAGCACTGGGATTTTTTGAAGATTTATGTATTTTACAGAATTGCCTAATGAACGTTAACAGGTTTGAAGGCTGGAATTCAGACACTGATATACCTTAAATCCAAGGGGAGGACCCGGCGTATGCCTCCCCCCTATTGGTCCAATATTTGTGGGGATTTTATGTAAAGAATATTGAGGATTCTTTAAACAATAGCACCCCCTTTTTCCAAAATCCTCTATCTGCCCCTGGACTTCTAATACCCTATACATGGTTTCATCACAGCAGCATTCCCTGACATCTGACCTCTTAAACCTAGTGTATTCTAAACCTTATATTATCTATACACCGCCTCAGGCTGGTACCCGTGGTTGCTGTATACCATAGAACCTAGGCTGCTGGGTACCAGCATCATGTTCTTTTTCCGCCTCCTTTCTCATCCAAGCTTCAGCCGAGTCTGAAGAGCTCCACAGGGGAGTCGACCCCTGCCTGGGGGTGTCTTCACTGTAGGATGTGGTCTAGTATTAACCCTTTAAGGGCCATGCGGTGTCTTAATGTGCTATGATGTATGAATGCAGTCCTGGTTAAGTGAATCACCTGTGCTGCAATCAAGAAGCGTACCTACCCTAACGGATTAGTACATTACTCGCCCGAGCTACATTTGTAATTATGACGACAAGTGATACATTAAAGCACTTTGCGGCCCTTAGAGTGTTAAACTCTACAGGAGTGGGACTGGGGAGGGTTGGGTACTGACCCGGTCAACTAGCATGGGGTATCACTGGCAGGGTATAGGTTTGCAGCTGCTTTGATCATGTTATGCCCCGTCGACCCACGTTATCCAAGCCACTGCTGAGGGCCCCCAGAACTCTACAGCCCCAATCGGCTTGGGAATTAATAAGGGGTAAAAACTTCCCTACTTCCTTCCCCATCGTTCTGCTAACAGCAGGGAACCCGATCCTTCTCCAAGACCACCTTGAAATATATGCACCATATGCAATATTATGAGGTATGGTACTGGGAGCAGAGCTGGTGTCAGATGCAGGTATTTCCTAGGGGGTGGGGCCATATAGCTACTATCGGTGAGGAGGGATAGATACAGCCTATCCTCCAACATTTACTACCTTGGATACAGAAGTCATTGCAACTGCTCTTCTATGTTCCATTATAATTGCCTTCCTCAGACATTTTTCTTTACATTTTACAAATTGGAAGAAGTGAAAGTTACTGACTGGTATATGTTTGAGGCACAATTGAACCAGATGGAAGTACACCTGAACAGCAAAGCTTAACTACAATCGTGTGGATCCTGCTTATCTTTAATATACCAATAGCATGCTCTTTCCTGTCGTTTCATTTATGACGGTTTCAAGGTAATACTCCTCAAGAGGTCATAACCAAAACAAAACGATGTCAACTGGGTGCTCCAAGCTGGCTTTATCCCCCACTCCCTGGTGCCGGGTGCGCGCGCAGCCTGCCGCTGAGGTCACCCACCCACTTCCTGCCGCCTGGCTGGTCTCTCCACACTTCATTTCACAGTGCACTGGAGCCATTGCAGCTCTTGTATTGTTCTATCATAACACTTAAGTGTTGTTATTATAGCACATGACCACCTCCTACACCTCCCCCCCCCCTCACACTTTCAAACTCCCAGCACTCCTCTTGACATGTACCCAGAAATGCACTTGAAGAGGTAATTTATTCATAGGTGTAAACAGAGAGAGCATGAGTAAAGAGGTGTATGGTAGTGGTAAGATATGGCTTATCTACATGAGCATGCTTTGCGGTAAATGGGTATTAAAACCTGCCTGGATTTATAAGGTAATTCAGGGAAAATGCCGAGTGGCATGCCGTTTTAACCCTGTAACTATAGTGCAAGCACAGTGGTTTAAGGCGCTATTCCCTTTGTCGATGCATGAATGTAGCTACATTCATGCATCATGCTAACCCTTCGAGAGTTATTAACCACTTGACTGTCATGCATGAATTCCATGGCCCATAGAGTCCACTGTCACCTCCTCTCAATCACTTTGCAACTTAACATTGCAATTGTCATTTAGGAATATGGCAATGAGAAATTTCCCTTAGCAGCACAACATGTATGAGAAAATCTCTAATATCTTGTTCCAGGTTCCAACTGTAGAAAGGCAATACACAATAGGATGAGAACTCAGTTTGGCAGCCACAGCCAGGAAACCTGATTTCCTGTCAGCTCAAAAAAAGGAAGTCTCCTGCAAAGTTTGGCATGGCATGGGCTACCTGAGAGTATGTTCTACCTGAGTGGGTGACAGGGGAGTCGCTGATGCAACACGCAATGACAGCAGCTTCCACCAACTAGCATCGCAGATATGGGTGGTGCTTTAACATCTGAATATTGACAAAGTTAATTCTTCAATTCGAAATCATACCAATTGTATAACTGTTTGTATGAGGAGAGGGAAGCAAACATGTCGTAGTAATACAAATCTAACCCTTTGTATTGAATGTACATGTAGCATGATTACTTTGCTTTAACTTTTATGATTCAGTCCAACTTTCAGATACTACAGCAAATGCATCGCCTGTATCCTTTGATTCTCAAAGGTATTGTTATTTGGAGTATCTGAAATATGGTTGAATGGGTTTCACTCTGAACCTGAACCTTGGTGTTTATCAAAGTAAGGTCAGACCTTTGATATAGGTTGTAATCAGTGCATGCTTTACTAAACACTGAGAAACATTACAGAAACTCAATATTGGTGAGATATTTGAATTGGCATGATTCCAATACTAAACCTGTCTGTTGAATACCCATCGCAGATGGCTAATGAATGACTTAAATCAGGCAGATGAATGAATTATGGTACTGTTTGTAATTTCAGATTAATCCTGATAATAAGTTTAGCAAACTGTTAAATGTGGAACCTCATCTCGTGTTCCACATTGTGGCTTTGAATAATAATGATGTGGAGAGCCGCATCTTGCTTTATTGCAATACTGCTAGTATGCCATTTATCGGCATTGGCGAGAAACTTGTGCATCGAGGGCTGCATTCCCAAATATAGACCTGAAATTCAACATGTCCCTGCTGAGACCATGTTAAACGACAAGAGACTAAACGGTTGCCATTCGCTGATCCAGCAGTGATTGGTCAGGCCTGGTTTATCATCTCTCTTTATAGGTAGACTCTGCTTAATTTGTCTACTATAGCCCAGGCCGAACCTTTATTATCTACTTCACATTCATCCCCTCCTCTCCTCCAGTCCATCCCATGGCCGCCATCTTGTGATCCTATGATCACCGGAAGCTCATTGTTATTCATGGCGCTGGTACTGGGCAGTCCTTATCTCCTCCAGTAGTTAACCGCCCGGTGACCTGGCTGTCTGATGGGAAGGGATGAAGGACCAGGTCCTAAACCAGTATCTAACTGTGACTTCCCTATAGAGAAGAGTTATTTAGGAACAGGCTGCAGCTCAATATAATATAGGTGCATATCACTACTCCACATGTCAACCATCAAGTGAGGGGTAGTTTACTATGATCTAAGTTACCATGCATGTCCCAGCAGGACATGTTAAGTTGAAGGCTTAGATTTGGGAAGAGGGGTGGAGTACTAACAGTGAAACCCCTAGTTTTGTTAATAAGAGATCATAAGCTGTGGCCCCTAATTACAGTTACGTTAGCCAATCATGATTACCTTCCTGAAATGGTGACATGACAAGCACGTTACAAGATTCATGAGCACGGCGATGGGTAAACATACCGGTCAGTGCCAGAGAATGTGAGGGCATCGAGTACAAACTAACTGCATTCATACACGTTGCTAGGGTAATCAATCCTCTGGCTCATGCTGGCCGTAGACGTAGGAGATAAGACAACATCATAATAGCTGCTGATTTTGCATAACTACTAAACAGCCAACTGATGGTCCACCAGATAATGGGAATTATCAATTCTTGCCATTGAAGAAAGCACCAATTTGAGACCCAAAAATGGACTACTAGTAGTCGACTGCATATCTAATGAGGCCTAAACAGCAAGTTGTATTAGGTAGCTTAACCTAACCTTTGGTTCTACCCTAAAACAATTGGCCTTTTTGGGTGAGGGTTTTTAAGGACAAAACTATTTGAATTATCCACAAAATGTACTCAATTTACCAACTATCCTAGATCTGCTTAAGAAAAATTGGTAAAACTTGTTTTCCTGGCCTGAGGTTGCATGTTTTCAGTGGTATTTATAGCCTTCTTATCACTATGTCCAATCTCATTAGATAAGAACAAAGTAAATTACTATCTGACTCGTGCCAATGGACCCGGATGGTGCTTACCCGTGTTGATTGACCTTAAAGCTCTCGTGAACACCTGGCACAGGTACCTGAGCTTCTATCTGTCCCTCTAACCGATGACCACTCATCTATAGCCTACAAAGACTACAAATCGCCCTCATTTCCTTCTCATTACCCTCTATTTGTCTCCAGGGCCAATCAAAGGAAAGTAATGCCTGCTCTGCGGTCAGTTCCCTTGAGGAGACATGCGCAGTGGGAATTAGCAGAAGTGGGTCAGGAAAAGGCTTAACATCTCCGCAACATTTCTGCTGACTCCATTAGAAGCTGACTACTTTTGTATTTATCTCAATTTCTGTAACATACTATTTGCATTCAAATTTGTTCTATTAATTTTATATATCTTTATGGCTTTGCAGTTAGTGGGGGACTCGGTGGTTAGTAGGGAGGACAGAGCAGCAGCATGTTTTGATGGCCGCATTGTTGGTCTATTTAGTTAATTGAATCAAATACCCCTCAGGGGAACAAAGGCAGTTCTAGGGGTCTGTGCTGTCTGGCTGCAGCAGATGTAGAAATACTTCCGCAGGCTGTTATGGGCATTTAACTGGAATACTAACCTTTGTCACTGACTTTCTTCATTACCATCCCTTTGATGGTTAGATTAATTGAAGTATAATATTCAATGAATTTGTCCTCTTCGGGTGCCTTCGAGGGACGTAATTAAGCACCATCAGCATTTCAAGCACCGACAAACAAATTCGTAGTTCAATTGTAAAGACAATGTTATCTAACAATGTTATTTAAAACTAATGGCTACATCAAGCAAATATAATATCATACCAAGGGCAGATCCTCAGCATAGAAGCTGTAAAGAGGTGGACAGCTTGCTGGTATGGCTTCTTGTCCCTGAGTTAAGGATGCCTTTTAACGGCTGGACAGGTTAAAACCAGCAATACTCTCCCGCCAGCCCCCCGCCCACTACCACCGTTAAGCTTACACTTGCAGAACCTGGCCACCTGATGATCTCCACGATCATCAAACCTCTTCTTATGACCCTTGCACATGCTGCCTTGGGCCCATAGCCATGCCCCACTCCTAAATGTCCACTCAGTGAAGACAGTTCATGGGAGGGGAGTAATTTAGGTGTCAGCGCATCGGCAGAGGAAGGACATCAAAGATCCTTTATGTTCCCTGACCAAGGTCTGAGGCTGACCTTTGCTGGAATGGTCTGGTTGACCTTGGTTGACCTGCCGGGTTGACCTCTAGATGGCATTAGACTCTGCACATTGGAATATTCAGGCTTAGTTAGTATCGAGTGAGTGGTTGTTAGAGTATATTTTGGACCATGTATTCACCCATTAAAAATTGCTGAGCTGGGAGAGGCGTATACATGCATCTGGAGCTATGGAGTAGGGCCGCCTTAAAATCGTCAACTATTTCAGTATCTGGTCTGTTTTCTCGGTGAGGCAAATATGATTAATCTTACCCATTTAGAATTTTTTTTAAGGTCTATGCTATGAGCTGACAAACTATATGTGTGTACTATATTACAAAACAAACATGTACTAGTAATTCCAGCATCCATTCCCTGTGTGCAAAGGGCGTCGACAAAAGGCATCAGTCTGCCGACATAACCTAATTCCCGCTGCCTCTTCTGACACTGTTAAAAGCCTGTGTTCACTGGGTATGAATATCAGGTGGTCGGCAAATGGTGCTGTGCCCCTCTAAACGCCAGATTGTGAATTATGGCCCTTTTGCTTGTACCAAATGTGTAGGGTATATTCACCATAAGTCGGACACACCTTGAGTCAGAATCTTAGATTTGTTATTCGTGAATGATAATCCCTCTCGTCGAGCTGTGTGGGTTATAATGACACATAACTATAAATTGTACTGTTATTACGAGATGGCTTATAACTACAACGTGATGTAAGTGCCCGACACAAACTCTGACTGTGACTCATAATAAGTCTACCCTGAGTAGCCAACTAGACGTGTTTTATTTTGACACCAATTATTTCTAGCAAATTATTATCAAAATACAGACAGAAAATGTTTCGCCAATTTTCCATTAACACACAATATGGTGCACTCTAATAGAGCTACCAACAGCCGCAGTGATGATTATAATTAATTCTGGTATCTTGATTCCATATATAATGATAACAAACAAATTTCCCCAACCCACCTAAGGCAACAGTGTCAGCCCACTTATTTTTTGCCTGTTCTTATCTCCCATGCATCGGCGTCATACTGCAGGCACAAAAGGCGTGGGTTTCTTATCAGGACGTCATCAAGGCACGACGTAGATTAATGACGTCACACGTGACGTGGTTTATGACGTAGTATGCAGGGCCCTTTGATTTACAGAAAAGCGGTGGCTGGTCTTATCTTGGGCAGAGATCGGTGGCGGCCCGCGGTGCTGGTGCTGGTGCCGGGTGGTGTCGGACAAAGGGGAATCCAGCAGGAGGCATCTGGGTGAGCAGTAGGGGTAACCCTTTAAAGGCCGCATAGTGCTTTAATGTACTCTACCCCATGTCGTCAGGGTGCGTGAATGCAGCCCTGGAGAGTCTACTCGCTACTCTGCATTCCTTCAGGAGTGTATCAACAAGGGTCGGCTTGATGCTGCATTCATGCATCATGGCGTTAAAAAGGCATAATTCACTAGCCTTTAAAGGGTTATGGGAAGGGTCGGGCGATGGAGAGGAAGAAGAGAATTCAATGGGAAAGACAAATAAGGTATAGTGAGGACCCAGACGAACAATGTGCAATCCGAAATTAGAGGAACAGATGTAGATAGGAATGGAGCTATCAGAAAGTAGGATACAGAATAGAATGGGTGCTGATATAATAATGATGTCCAAATATGAATAACTGCTCAGATAAAGGAAGACCACATGGACAGTCAGTGTGGACCCGTGGACATAATTCACACGGTGCCGGCAGAATCAAAGCTTCCGCTAGGTGTCGCTGCTGAACTCCGCTATAATTAATTAGCACATTTTCACCCATTATCGCCCAATCACATCTAATCGCACCCACTCCAGGTAGCGGCCTAGTGAGCAGGGGAGGGCACGCTCCGGCGGTTTTCACGGCCTGCTGATATCAGGGGTGTGTCCAGCACCTTCCCACCCCAGCCACCCTCCTTTATAGTCACACCCCCATCTGTGCACCATCACAGTCCTGGGGAGGGACTGTAAACGGCTGCCATCTTGTCCGCCATTTTCACGAGGAATTCCCACCAATGGCAAATGAAGTGGCTCGCTGGTACAGGGAGACAAGAACACCAGTAACTAGCTCACCTCTTGTTCTATCTAACAGATATTACCACCACAAACATAGAAACGCTAATTTAAAGTGACCAATATATGCCATCGACTTTAAGGAGATGATTATAGGTTGTCCCTCTATTCGGTCGACAGCCAACACTATAGGCTCCACCCCCACTCCCACCCTAACTTCTACCACCTGACCTGTCGATGCTGACATCTGTCCCTGTCAAGCACAGCTCCCTCACCACCGCCACACGGCCATTTGTTCAATCACCTGGGGTGATTTGCCAATTTGCTGTAGTCACTATAAAAACTGGTGTTGGCTCCCCCAGCTCGCTTCTAACTAACACGTGTCGACTGTTGCGTCAGGATTCGTCGCTTTCTCCCCCGTAATCACAGCGGTCCAGATGACAGAGCCGCTGCCTGTAGAGGTGGGGGAGTCTGTGGTGATTACGTTATAACCGATAGTCGCTTAATAGACACATAGTGCATTAATGTAGTATGCCCATGCTCGTCATAATGCATGAATCCAGCCTGGCGAGTTAATCGCCAGGGCTGCATGAATCCATCATGGTACATCATGACGACCAAGGACATGGGACAAGACATGCTACAGTAAAGCATAATGCGGCCATTAAATGGTTATAAATGCGACTAACATGTGACCAAACTGTTACAAAGAGCCAACTAGAAGCTATTAGTTCTAACTCATTGACGACATTATACTTTTTGTACTATCACAATGAATACATTGGAGATGCAAATATTGTAGTTATCATGTGAATATTATACGTCATGACGGAAGCGGGTCTTCCTTGTCAATGGTCAATAGGCTTGGTGGTTATATTTATAAAGACATGCCCATTTTTTCCACTTGAGTCACGTTTGTCATGTTTTATCCCAAGAGTATTCTTTGTTCTGATCGCCAACAGGATGGTAAGGGTTGGATTTTACCTGAGACTCCGCGTAACCCCAAACTGGTCGTTGTCTCAAGCTAAGTATAGGGTCACCAGGGAAAGTGGTAACGCTGGTACCTGTAGTGTTGAGGGATCAGGTTCAAATCGCTGCCTTTTTGGTGACAAGACCTGGAGCAACCAGCGTTAAGTACTCATGTTAAATGGAGGGGAGCCATTAAGCTGTGGCTTTGTTGGCCACTGCCCGGGTAAGACGACCGCTTTGGTATACTACTCACAGGCGCGAGTTGACCTTCTGGCTATACTAGTAGGCCTATATAGGGACATGTCTCCGGACACTGGACACTGCGGACGTTAATGATGATGCTGTACTTATAACCCTTTAATGCCCGCAAAATGTTTTAAAAATGTTAGGCCATTGTCATCATGATCAGGGGTGGATTCCCGGCGGTGGATTGATGCACATTGCTGATGTATTCCCGAAACGGTCACCATACTGCATAAATGTAGCCCTGGCGCGTCTACTCGGTAGGGCTACATGCATGCATTATATCGACCTCGTGTGGCTGATAAGTTCCCAAAGGACCATCATGATGCATTCATGCATCATGCATCATGACGACATAGGGCCTTGTAATCTCAGCACCTGTGGTTACCTGTACGTAATGAGCCGGTTCAGATGAGAGGTAGTTGACACCTGTACCCGTTGGCCTAATACTCCAGTAGGCTTCATATATTTTAATGATTTTTTGGATCCTAGAAAGATAAGTTAAATAGTATATCAAATTAACTGACCGCCATCCAGGTAGTACTAATACTACCAGGTGTGGTTTAGTGATAATATACTCAGTCCACTTGTCATTTCGGCACATTAACACTAGTGGAAGGGCTGAGGAAAAGAAGTATAACAATACAATATCCTTGTGTCGAGTATAGTTAGAGGTTAGCCTGTGGTGGTATGACTGGGGTACTCTGGGAGGCTGGTGGGGAGTAGAAGTGGTGGCTACCATGGAGTAGGTTAAGCTGGCCCCTGGGAGGCTGGGGAGGGGCAGTCCTCCAGGGTGCTATAGAGGTGTAGCCAGGGTTGTACATCACACTGCGGCTCCATGCCTGGTCTCCATATATACAGTCAGACAAAGCCTACTCCATTGTTCTAGTCCATATAGGGTAGATTCACCCAAAGACGGACACACACCCTAAGTCGGACACTTTCAGCACTATAAAACGTAATATATAGTAAATTATATGGCATATATGTGAGTATTACAGTAAATTTGAGGTGTTCTTCTTATCAACAAAGGAAGGGGTATAACTATAAACTTGTTTTGTCTATGGCTTATAACGTCCTAAACTAGGCCTGTTTCATGGTGCCGAGCTGACACAGAATATACATTACTGCAGTATACCTCATGTCGGACAGGGTGACTACATGCCATGTCCAGCTGCTCTATCTACACCCAAGTAATATTTGAGAACGTAGAAAATAAGATACATGTATTTCAAAGTAGATTATAGCAAACAGGTGCACAATGATTACCAGGAAACATATTTAGAGACCTATCAAAATTGAGACATAATTACACCTTGAGTCGGACAGCACTATGCTCTGGTACTTTTTCTATGCTGCAAACATAGAGATGGCAAATTCATGACTATTCCAGTAAATATTTTGAAGTTCAAATAGCTCAAAGAACACCCTCAAATTAAATTGGCTACAATATATTAAATTATCTCAATATGAAGGGAATTTGTATAGATTTTCTACAGTGGGCATGTTCAATGAGGTTAAAAACCTATTTTAGATTTATATTACCTTAATACCTTTGATGATATACACACCTGCATACATTATGTTATGTGTGCCATACTAGTAAGACAAACCAAGCACTATTACTAGAAAAAAACAAATGAAATCCAAAGTGTCCGACTTCAGGTGAATTTGAGACATTTAATTTACCAACTTTAGAGATGGATATTACCTATTAAAACACACATAATATACACAATATTGGCTAGATATAACATTTTAATACCCCTCTCCTTATATCCATCCCGATAATAGCTTTTTGTGGGATATCTAAGGAGCCACAGCTCAGAGAAAAGAGGTCACATTTGCACTGCCAACGAGCGTCCGAAAGTGGTGAATCTACCCTAGCTTATATTTAATGGTATGCTTCATTGGGAGAATATTATAGGTACTCTTCACTACCAAGGGTTTTCTTGTCCAAATCCCTCTAGAGCATTTATATTTGATATAGATATAATTCACCAAGTAATTTATCTTTGAAAACTCAGAAGTTGACGTTTGGTTAGCTCGATTAGTGCTATGTATGCTAAGTACTTTAATATTAACGAAAGCCATCCTATCTTCTACACTATAATGTTATCCTCCATTGTCAACGTAGAACGATATAGCGTGGGATTTGCAGCACACACAGGCTGGGGCTGCTATACAGTTGCTTTCTGGGGATAACTGAAGGAAGTATTATTGATCGGATTAGGACTGATCTGATGGCACTGGACTTCCTCACCCTGCTTTAAACCATTTAGAGACCACATAGGGCTTTAATGCATTATGTCTTCTATCGTTATGATGCATGAATGTAGCCCTGGCGAGTAACTCTCCAGGGCTGTATTCAGGCATCATGGTGACCCTTAGGTCGAGACATTTTCGGGGGTGAGCATGATGCTTGAATGCAGCCAGGTCGAGTAGGCTCGCCAGGGGTACATTCAATACAGCACTATGCGGCCCTTAAAGGGTTAAGGACGACTAGTTCATACCCCATAAAGGATTGGATTCCAATCAATACTGGTCCCACCCTCGGCCATTTCCTTACATCTTAGGATTTAGGCGCCACCCATCTTCCCTGGGAAGATGTTTTGCTTTCAATAATATATGACCATTATCTTTTATGAAGCTTTTTTTTTAGATTTCCTACCTGCCTCACGCACGGAAAGAAGTTACTTTTTCCTCAAAGAAGATGGCAAGTAATCACGTTTCAAAGGTTACGTCAAAGTTGCCATCTGTTAAGATAAACGACAAAGTTACCTGTCCTTACTAAAATGCATTTCTAAACCATGAAAACAAACTATTAATCTCGGTATACCCACACAATCTAATCTCCAAATATATCATTATAAATTGATTAATTTCAAGGGCATACAGACGCATTTAAGCTGAGTGGTATAGCTATACATATTTCAGGATACTGTGAGGAGCATCGAAGGCAATAGTAATAGTAGTGGCGGCCGCTGGGCATGAGGATCCACTCAAAGCCACAGCAGAGGGCGCCCCAGTAGCCTCTAAACCCCTCCCCAGGGGCCGATAGAGGCGCTGCCTATACATCAGCCTCCCGCGGTATATACCCCCGCCAGTAGCCCTTTAAGGGCCGCATAGTGCTTTAATGTGGTAGTCCTTTTGTTTTCATGATACACGAATGGACGTGCCAGGACTGGATTCATGAAGTAAGCCGACCCTTTGGGAGTGTATCAACCCAGTAGGGTCCGCATTTTGCTTGAATGAAGCACTGGCGTGTTACGCGTCAGGGCTGCACTCATGCATCATGACGACCAAGATCATAATGCATTAATGCATTGCGTGGCCCCAACCATCTCCAAGCACAGTCTTCTAGGCCCTCAAAGCGGATCTTCACAGCCTCACTTTTCTGTCTGAACCAACGTTCTATAGGATCTACCTGGTCGCGTTTCCGTGAAAGCTTTTACAATTAAGCGGACTTCGTGGGTATATTCTGTATTTCCTTTTCATGTGATTTCTTGTTGGAGCCAATTCAGATGAGGCGCAGATTTCTGCTCCTCGAGACACCCACGCTTAATTCTTCATAATATGAAATGGTATGAGATCCGGGTGAGATGCGCTTTAATCTTAGAACTTGGAAGATATTGATAAAGCAAGACTTAGGAAATGCCGAGGGACTATGTATTTATAAAGGATAACTATATTGAATTGACACTCATATCTCCATATCAAGTTAGCTACTCATGCTGATTCCATGCATGAGACGAGTACGTCAATTAATTTCGATAACAGAGCTTGGTGCAACCTCTCCAGTATGACGCTTATAAAAGAAAGCAAGTATTACATCAATTACCCTTTCTTTTTTGTTTCCAGCTTTAGGAGCCCACAGGAGTAGATAGCTAGGTCGATTCGTGAAACATGTTTAGCACTAAAAACACCCTTCTGTTCCCACAATCATCCAAGTCAACATTTACCTAGTCTAAGCCTCACCCATCCAGCCACAATACCCCACCCCACTTCCAACCTATCATAAAAAGAGGAAGCCAGGAGGAGAAAAACGAAAATAAATGGCTTCAATGCCCCCTGGTTGCCCACAGGAGGTGGCCATGTGGGGTGGCGGCAGGCCCTCCAGGGGAGCCGCCCCGGCCCCTCCAGGGACCTCCGGGGGGAGGCACTCTTGCGTAGGGAGAGATAGCGTCACCAGGGCGCGCCCAGGAGGGGGCTGGAGCCTCCGGGCGGTGTGTGGATCATGGATCACCTGCCCCTCCTGCTGCTCCTCCAGGTTGTAGGGGTAGCTTATAGGGGCTGGAGGAGGCTGCACCGGGCAGGTATGGCAGGTAGACATTGTGCACTGGAGGGGTTCTATTCAAGTAAGAAAATGCATCTACGCTCATTCAAACCAATCAAGCAATCCCAGTACTCCTCAGCAATAAAGGCCAAGGACATTGTGTCAGACTGTATCTGGTTTTTGTATTACTCTGCAATCCCAAGTGGTACTTGTTTGGTTGTTGGGTATTGACGCCCAAAGATGTAACCCAAAGTACAGTGAAGCCACTGGGAGTGGGACTGAACAGGGTGTGAGTACATCGGGGATGAGCTGAAGGGTACACGTCGAGTAGGGTTCAGGCCAGGTCTCAGGTGTTCATACATTAAGTGTTTGGGTGTCGGCGACAGCGAGGTGGGTAGTTAAGAGGCCGTGTCTGAGTTTGTACAGGTATAAGGGTGAACGTGGGGGAGTGAGACTTCTCCGGGTAATGGGGCCTTGATTTGCCGGCGCCAGGAGGAAAGATGTGGTGGGATAGGATAGTACTCCAGGTGTTCCCCTTAAGGCCCGCATAGTGCATTAATTAATGTGGTATGACGTTGGTCGCCATGATGCATGAATGCTGCCCTGGCCAGTAACTCGCCAGCCGACCCTACGGTTTGATACACTCCCAAAGGATCGGCATGATGCATGAATGAAGGCTGGGTCAGTAGACTAATGCCATAACAAATTAACCCACAGTGCAGCCCTTAAAGGGTTAAGGACTACCTTCAGCTGGGTGCTTCCCAAGGCTGAGTTATGATGTGTCAGTCTGGTGTGGGGCCTACGTCTGGCCATAGGCCTATTTATCAGTCTGATTCGCACAGCTATACTCGTGGGCTATATTGGACTATTACATATACTGACGCCGCATAGGTAATAATCAAGTGAATAAATGTCATAACTGAGAAAAGAAAAGGGCAGATTCTAACACCTCTTTGCCCAGCGGAAATGAGCAACAGCTTTGGCCTAACGTGTTACATTTTATAACAACCCACGGTAGCTGCTTGTACACTATATGTCGTGGGATAATTCCAAAGATATTTCAGAGTGAAGCAATCAAAATCAGCAGACTATCAATGAGGGGAAAACATGAATAGGGCCTAGTGCTTCACGATAATGAAGGTTCCAATCGTGAGGTACTAGTAACGGCTTTGTCTCTCCATTAGAAGCTCCCATTGCTGACCGGAGCAGACGACATTCGTCCCAAAGGACGCGCGGGTGTCTCCCCAGAGGACGCCACCGTAAGGACGCGTCATCCGGTCACGTGGCCGTCGCCGTGAACAATTCCCGGATGTTTCATTGATGAATGAGGCCGGCCACGCTTGGTGTCCGTGCTCGGGACACCTCGGGAGGACTCGGAAGGGGCTCGGGATCAGCCAACAGCCGCCAAGGGACATGAGAAGCTGGTCTCGTTAAAATGGTGAGGCCAAATGGCCGAGAGACGCTCGGACGTAAACCTCTAAGGGCCGCCTTGTGATTTAATACAGAATGCCCTTTGTTGCCATGACGTTTGAATGCAGTAGGCCTACTTGTGAGTTACTTGCCAGGATCACACGCCCCCTACCGCCTGATGTCGACCCTATGGTGTTGATACACTCCCGAAGGGTCAGCATGATGCATTCATGCAGCACTGGAGAGTAGAACAGGCACTGTATCATCACGACCAAGAGCAATACACTTCAAAGCACTATGCGGCCGTTGAAGGGTTAAAGGTCGTGGGCATGTGTGGAAAACAAGGGTATTGACCTTTCACTCCTTATGACCTTTCCTTCCTTGAGACTCACCTTGGGGCACACCCTGGAGGAGGTCCGGCCAACACGTTCTGCCCTGGAGGACGGAGCACAATCAGCTGTGGAGGTAGTGATGATCCCCCCGGTAGGGAGAAGACCTGGGTGTAACATCCAGTCTATTATAAAGTCCTCAGCCCCTGCTAATCTATAGACCCGGGCTATTACAAGGCTGTGTCTTGTGTTTGCCCGCACTCTAAGCACTCTAGTACATCACCACGCCCCCTAGCGCCTCTGCCAGGCACTAATGATTTGAACATTATGGTGATGGGTTGGGTGGTGGAGGAGACTGCCTGTAATGGGATGAGGTGGGGCCTCCTGCGGCCAGTTGGGGCCGCTCCATGCTGCGCCATGCATGGAGATATGGAGCATGTTAACCCCTTAACCCTTCACGGGCAGCATAGTGCTTTAATGTGTAATACCCCGGAGTAATACCCTTGGTCAGCATGATGAACGAATGCAACCCTGACGAGTCAACTTGCCAGCTAGTAGTACATGTATGCATCATGTGGGTAGGGGCGGCATACGGCATTGGCGAGTTACTCGCCATGGCTGCATTCAAGCATCATGAAGGCAATGGACATAGCACTATGCGGCCCTTAAAGGGTTAATGTGTTACCTATATAGATGAGAACACGGATGAGTAGCTCTAAGCATTAAGGGCATAAGTACTTCATATATAATAGTTCTGAATTGACAGCTCGACGAGTATGGCTGATTTATATATGGCATCATCCTGAAGTGTCTACTCAACCTTTTCTAGGGTCATTTCACGATACCTCGACTACCATTTAGACCTACCTACCATTTCCTACCCCTTGCCGTCTGACCTCCCTTTCTTTTCATACCTCTCCCCATATATTTCTACATACACTTCAGAGAGTCCATAAGAGCACTTTCCATTTGCTGGTTGAGCATGCAAAATTTACACACGCGCGTTTGCGCCCTCACCAATAATAATCATTAAGCGTCCATCGTTTGGCCCCTAAGCTACTCCCCAAGCTGCTCCCTGGTGGGCCCCTATCGGGTGAGCTGCTCGGCCGGAGATGTGAGCTGCTCTGGGGCGACTACCCATCAGCTCACATTGGGGCAATTGCCCTTTACCTATCCACGCCCTGAATAGGTGATAGGGCAGAGGGTGGAGGTGGGTCAGGAATTCTCCGGCTCTCTCTTTACACCATCATGAGGAAGAAAAACTGTGAAGGAGGCAAGAGGTGGATAAGATACAGAGATATGCAATTATTCCCCTCACATTGTCAAAGCCAGCTTCAATACGGCCCAATGCCCATGACAGATAATATATTATATTTGAGAGGCCTCTTAAGGAGTGACCTCTATAGTCAATACATGAAGTAATAGGCCTACACTCGATCCAAAGTAATCAATATAGGCGGGTACGGTAGGAGGTTTGGGGCCTTTCAGGATCGCATGGTGCTTTAATACACATGATGCACATGACGGTATTGATACACTCCCAAAGGATCGGCATAATGTATGGCTTCAGCCCTGTCGAATATAGACATCATGATGACGAAGGCCATATCACGATAAGCATCATGCGGACCTTAAAGGGTTAGTACTGGTAGGCTGAGACCTAGGAGCAGCTGTGCATGGTGACCGATAGGCCAATGAGGCCTGCAAAAAGAGGCATTTGTTCTCAGGATAATTATGTTAAATCAGGAGGAGGAGGAGGAGGAGAGGTAGGAGGGAGTGAAGGGGGTTGGGTCAGCTGCTGGAGGACGCAATGGGCAGCAGCACTAGGGGTGAGCACTGTAACACTGAACCACGACCAGAAAGGGAGAGGGTGTGGTCATTTCCTAACAACAGGGGATGGGTTGGTGAGAGTTGGACATCTTGAAGGGGTGGGACCATAGAAAAGTTGCCCTGTTTTGGTGGAAAAGGGTCTTCTGGTCAGCAGTCATAAATTTGAACCTGTCTGAGGGGGGGGGGGATAAAAATATGTGATCCTCTCGCATGGGAACTCCTTCAGCACCCTACACCCACTGTTTTAAAAATATGACCACTCCCTTAATGGGAAAAAGTCCCCATCCTTGGACTTCTCCCTTGTCAAAATAAGTGACATCTGCGCTTTCTGGCAGTCCCCACTTTTTAAAGGTTTTGCGATCGGGTATTCTCTTTTTAACGTGTGTGTTCTCAGGTTATTTCAAACCCAATTGAATGTTTTCAATTCAAGGACGATGTTATTGTTAATATCAGTGACTGTTTTCTCTGCTGCTTATTCCAACACAGTTGGCGTCCAAACCGAGACTAGCTTCTATGTTTGGCTGGATGTGGATGTACAGCAGGGTATACGATGAGACCCTCTGGACATCTAAATATATCTAGACTACATATCTACAGAGCATCTAAAAGAGGAATTATAATAGTTGCGTACACTTACTTCTGTCTCCATCGTAGTTCGGCAAGTCGTACAGATCTGAAGAACACATAAGGAAATAATATTAGACATATATTTCGTTATGATATTATATTCTTTACACGACAAGGTATTGATTGTAGATAAAGGCTCTAACATATGGCTATATCGCACAGTCTACACAAGTATATCTATCTGAACGTATTCTGGCCGTGTGTGGTGTGGTAGAATATCAGAGCTTATAGCAGAGTAAACGTAGATAGCATTAACCTAGAATATGCCACAATAAACAAAGAATGGGAAGTGGTCTAGATAATGAGGGTTTTAACAATTGGTTCATGAGAGGTGGCCGGGACTAAATGTGGGGACCGCAGCATTATCATAATAGCAATAATCAGGTATTTATTCCTCCGTTTTTATTGATCTCATTATGCAAATGTTCTGTAGACAAAGAGCGATCGTATCTCCAGCCACTACGGCATTACAATACGTCACTGGTGCCATTTACTATGGCATATGCCATACTGGTGAAGGGGATGAGAGATGAGGGGAGCAACCGTAACCGTTTCCCTACTTCCGTCTCTACTGGACCTGGGTTAACATTCAATACGAATATAGTATTCTCCCCCTTGTGCATTTCTCTTCGACATCCTCAAATAATCATATCTATAGGTATTGATGCAATTATAGTGGTGAAGGCAGGAGGGATTCTGACATGATATAGTTGGTATGATACATATATATTGATGTTACAGGCTATTGATGAAAGAATTGTTTCAATTTCGTTTACAAATACAGAATGATCCTATGCTACGGGCTGCATAGCAGATAGCCCTATATCCCCGGTGGGATGGGAGTAAATACCCATTGTACCAAGTGCCCTTTTACAGACCCCCCCCCCCCCCCAACGCCAACAGACACCCTGGAGGGACTCTATCCCGCAGGGTGAGGGCCTCATCTTTTCCTACTGGAAACCATGGCAACAAGGTCTTCTGGAATAGCAGCCAAAGCCTTTAAGAACCCCCCTTGTCCGCCTCATTGTCTCTGGGACCCAACGGAGACGGAATCCCCTCCCTACCATTTCCAAGATCCCATCCCGCCCCGCCGTCATTTTAGTGGGATTAGGCCCCTTTTGCAGGCGGCCGGGAGGAGAGGTTCTTTTTGCCGGAGATTGTGGCTTCTTTTAGAGCTGCTGGGTGGAAGGGAAGGAGTGGGTACGATGTGGAAAGGGCTCTCCTCCAGTGGGGGATCCAACCCCATACAGACACACTGGAGCATGGGATGGAGGCCGCTCCCACAGCTAGTGGACCATGAAATAAGGCCCATTCAGAGCAGGGAACAGAGCGCCTCTCGGGGAGTTAGAGGAGGGACTCGGTTTAAGGGCGTGGTCATTTTTTCAACAAGGGGGGGGGGGGGGGTTCAAGGGAGCATTCCAAAATGTTCCCCCTACAGCGAGAGCGTTGTCCCCCCCCCCTCCCCTTTCCTCGCCCGGGTTCAAAATTATCGCAGTCGACACCTTTTAGCTCGAGTAACGCCCAGTTCCTTTTTTGCCCCCCCCATGTTAGGAAATGACCATTCCCTAATAGCGACCTCTGGGGAATTCCTGGGTTGTATTGTAGGCGAAACCCCCACAAACAGAGTGGAGGGGCCTGGCTTTAGATTGCCGCAGTGGACCACCTCTATTCGTCTCAATGGGAGAACAGCAGTTACCGTCCACCACCAGAGGCCAATTGGCTTTGGTGTAATTTGATTGCCTCAGCGTGCCTATTGGAGGGTGACTGAAGAGTGTGGACGACGAGATACCTTTCCTGTTTAGGAATTAACTAATTATCACATCATATGTTGGAAAACCTACAATATATAGTTGTTTTAATTTGAACATGTATACAGATAGCGAGCTTTAAAGCAGTGACGGATCTAGGATTGAGATTGAAGGGGGGGGGGGCTTTTGGAAAAAAATCTTTCCTGAGAAACTTCTGAGGATCTAAATTATATTATACATTGGTTCTCAAGTACACTGTACATAAAATGTATTGTATAAGTTACAGAAGGGCTGGATCCGCCGTTTCCATACACCTCTCTCACTTCCTGCAGCATTGCCTGCATATCCCACTCCTATATCCTCTACCCATTACCCAACTCTCCCCTTACATACACCTCACTTCTCCCATTTAACTCCTTATGGGTCGCACGCTGCTTTAATGCTGTATATCCTTTATCGTCATGATCCATGAATGCAGCTCTGGTGAGTAGCTCGCCAGGGCTGCATTGGCGAGTTGCATTCAAGCATCATGCCGACCTTATTGGGTTGATACACCCTGACGAGTCGGCGTTCATGTAGACTCACCAGGGCTGCATTCATGCATCATGCCGACCAAAGTAGTTTTCGGCCCTTAAGGGGTCATTAACATACCCCTCACTTCTCCCGTTTAACCTGGAGGAGATGGCCGCACCTGGAGGTGCATGCAGGGACACGGCCGTGTCGATCCCGCCTCCTCCAGGATGCCGCAGTACATTATAGGCACTGGAGGACGCCGGGGCGCGTGCGTGGCATGGCATATGTCCAAGGGAGTGCCAAAATGGCCGCCCCATTATCAAACTTTAATGCCTCCGTCCGCCGCCACTCCCCACTGGTGTTTACACTGCCCGGTCACTGGAGGCGCCACTGGGCAGTGTCTATAGCGTCTCACTCTCCTACTCACACTCTCCAATCTCTTTGTAGTATTGATTCTGCTTGTCTGAGGTCTGTGTTGGTGGTGTCTGTGTGTACCTGTAACCTAAGTGACTTCTCGATACGCCGTCACGTCTATACAATTACCATCTACTTTTCTACACCCTATCCAAGCCAAGGACCCCATTCACTTCTATCCCTATCATGTTCTTTATCCAAGTCCTATTCCCATCTCCATCCTTTATCCATATTTCATATTGTGTCCTTTTATTTGGTCTGCCTTAAATTGATATTGCATCAATACTGTATTTAATTCTGAATAATATAACTTCTGCATTTTACGCTTATTGCTTCAGACATGTCTGGAGATATATATGTAATGTGCATCTGTAATGTCAGTAAAACGATAATTCTATTATTGCATTTTCTTTCTTGAGCTCAGAATTGGAATGGCCTAACCGATGCTAATTCTATCAGTACCCTGGGCAACCTAAACTAGACCCTCATCCTCACCTTATAAACAACTACTGGTAAGTAGATTTTCTTATGCAACATGGCTGTCACTATTCTCCTCTCATATATCCATCCCCCCAGCCACTTCACAGGAGATCAGCCCATTTGTTATTCCACCACTCGTACCCCCCTTAGGTGTGGGTAAAACAAAGAGGGCTGATGTTAGGGCACATGAAGTGTTTTTAATGTCGTGAGTAGTATAGGGTTTTAGGGTAGGAGGCAGGTGGAAATGCTGCACGTGCAGGAACATAGGTAAGGTGGCACGGGAGGCTGTCTGAGTGCTGTTGACATTGCAGAGCATGCAGACATTAGGCTAACCCTTTGGGGCCCGCATAGTCCTTTAATGTACTATGCCTTTGTCGGGATGCTTTATGAATGCAGCCCTGGCGAGTATACTCACAGGGGCTGCACGAATAATTCTGACGCTTCAACCCCGTAGGGTCGGCATGATGCTTTAATGCAACACAAGCGAGTGGCTCGCCAGGGCTGCATTCATGCCTCATGGCGACAAATGGCACTGTGCGACCCTTAAAGGGTGAGGCAGGGGTATGCCTCCTGTATGTACACAGCGCCCCATTCACACACAGGAGGTGATCAGTTATACATGAGACTCCAGGCTTAAAGGGGACCAGCCTCTCACACTTCATTACCTCCATGCCATAAGTATAGAACCACAGGTACAGCCATACTAGGGTTACTTGAGCTATAGAGTAGGCCCGATACAGTGCATCAAATAATCTTATCTTAGAAGAGAATATTATCATCCTGGGATAGAATTTCATCATCCCAGGATGTAGTATTATCCTGGTAGGAAAGAATGAACTAAACTAGTTAGATGTCTAGCGTCTTATTAATCTTACGACCATGGACATAGTGTCGCAGAACTAGCCTGGTTTTAAAATTATGGAGATTGGGTCAATATTACAATATGAATAATGTGATGGGGGAGAGACTCATAGCGAGGTCAATTGAGTATATATGAGCACTGAACCACAGCCGAGAGGAATCATTGATTAATTAAAGTTGCATTCTCATTGGTTCAATAAAGGATATTCTATTTCGGTACTTCATATGTATTATTTCTGATAGCATTAGTTCCCTTTGCTTTCATACTCAGTTATGATGCGTCCTTATTATTAGAACTATTACAATTGGTGGGGGAATCTGACTGATCTATTGGCCAAGGTGGTCATAAGATGCTCACACATACGTCACGGACATAACTCCGTTGGTGACCTCACAAATACGTCAAAGACGCGGCTGTCCGTCGGTGACGTCAGTGGTCTTTGCGGATGTGACAGTGAGGGTTTTCCCATACATCACAATGAGTCATGACGGCATGACGTGACATGTTGTTACACGTCATTGTCATTGTTAGTCACCAAACGTCATGAAAAATATACTATCTTTTCCTTCATTGCCCACTCACTGTTGCGTCATGCAAGTTAGCCTCCGAGTCTTCGTACCAGTTTTCAATTCAGTGTTCTTCTCAGAAGTCATCTCTTTCTACTTTTGTCGGTCTCCATTCAATAAGCATTTTAGAAACACATATTACTTAAATGTGCTATGCCCTTTGTCGTCATGATTAACGGATGCAGTCCTGGTGAGTATGCCCTTTCTGTCATGGTGCATGCGAGAGTATCAACCTCGCGTGGTCTGCATGTTACATGAATTCAGTTACCCATCGGGGCTGCATTCATGCATCATGAGGACACAGGGCATAGCTCATCAAAGCAACATGCAGCCCTTAAAGGGTTAACTCACCCCACCCTTGCACCTCTTGTGTCGTCACAGGTAACCTGCCGACCTCCGTCAGCCTGAGGTGTGGGAGGCAGCACGAGCTGCTCACCTGCCCCTCCCGAGCTGCTCCTACCACCTGAACCCCCGGGCAACTGCTAACTGTATCACTCCTGCTAACTGTATTAACCCATTTAGCAGCCATTCTTCCAACTGATACCTCTATCAACACTTCGACCCTATAATGAAGGCAACCTCATGTCGAAACTGTACGTTCATATTCAATGATAAAATGCCATAAGTTTAAACCGAGTTCGAGCTCTATTTGACTTGTCGTAATATCATCTTGGAAATCTGTAACAAGTGTTCAACTGCTATGTGTAGTCACTGACAATGACATTTGTTGTAACTAGAGAGTCATTTATATGTATAACTAGGCATTCGAATTCTAAGTGTTTCGACAACTATCCACTTGAAAATTCAATGGCAATTGGCTTGTTTATCTATGTGGTTGATAAGTCTTGCAACAGTTTTCACTTATTGTAGTTACTGCGGCTAGCAGCATCGATACATTTAGCAGTTGTACCCCCTACCCACTTCCACCCCACTGTCTACCACCTTTACTGTGTTGCAGATGCGGTGTTACATCAGGTGGGGGTAACCTGCACACACCCTGCTCGTCGCCCATCTACAACCGAGCAGCTCGGAGACTGTCTGAGCAACTGATTGTGTGCACGTGAGCTGGTTGTTGTGAGCTGCTCAGTTTGCCATAACGCTCTAACTCCTGGTATATGACCAGACTTCAGATTCCTCTAGTTCCATAGTGGTGTAGCAAAGGACTCACGTAAATAAGCTTATACAAAAAAATGAGCCGTTGATGTGTTGATGGTCTCAAACACAAACATTTTCTCAGTATACCTTATCTCGAGTCATTCATCAATAATATTGGATTAAAAAAAAGACAACTGCTACATTCTCTCTCTCGGTATCTCCACAATAATGGACGAGGAGGCTTTTGCCAAGGTGGGTGAGGGCG